>CM053412.1:14129285-14157546 GCA_028644305.1 Xerus rutilus | reverse complement strand
ATTATGCACATTTGCTCACCTGATTGATGCATATTGTGCATATGGTGCTTTAACCTATTTATTTTATTTAGCAAACAGCTAACCAAGTACTAATTTTCCAGTGAAAAATCAGTCAAGACTGATTTTAGAACCAGCTGTGAGCTTGGTAAAATCCTTGTTCTTGCCCTAATCCAGAACAAAAAAAAAGTTTCTCTTTGCTATTCCCACAGTAAGATCTTTCAACCTTCTAGATGGTCAGTGACTGTGTCCCTGGTTAAGCTGGGTAGCAACAGGATGTGGAGGGTCTAGACCTTCATCACTGCTGAGCTTGCTTAGTTCTTGCATCTCTTTCTGCAGAAACAGTGAAGCACAGAGCTTTCTAGCCAGCACTTATCTTGACTAACACCGATTTCAGAAAAGGAAGTATTTCTAACATCCTCTATTTAACAACCGCTCTGTGAAGATTAAGTGCACTTAAATAATTTAGGGTGCATGCAGCCCCCTTCCAGCTGTGGCTTCCCGATTAGGGTCCTTTCAATACCCCCACCCTGTCTACGGTATGAATGAAGTTTACTGCATAAATACATCTCAAATTGCTAATTCTGAACGATTTTCATGTACGTTGCACACAGACAATATAAGTGAAGGCTTCCATCGTTCTTTTTTGGAATTAATTTGTGATAAACAATTAATCTACTTTACTCTCTTATACACATATATAAGGTTAGTTTTGTACCATGCTTAATTAATTCCCAAATATTTATAGAAACAAAATCAGATGTTCAACAAGTTCTCATACATTGTTTGTTGCAGAAAGAGAGTAAATTTTAAAGCACTTGTAATGATTTGCTTAGAATAATTTCCTAGTATGCGAAATGCTATGTCAAATGCAAGCACATTTTTTTTCCTTTTTAAAAAATACATTTATTTTTTTAAGGCACAAACACATTCCTAAGGCTTTTGATGTGTCCACTATGTTGTTCTGCAGAGATGAGGCCGATTTACACCATCCAGTGACATGGGCTTCTTTGAAGCCTCTGCCAAGCCTGGCTGTCATATTTTATTATAATTTTGTTCAATTAATAATTTTATAAAATATAATTTTATTATAATTTTAATTTTATTATAGTTATGACTTATCATTTATATTATAAATTCAGTATAATTTTGTCATAATATATAATTAGTATAATGATTCATTATAGTTGTTGTTATTGGTTATAATTTTATTATCTTTTAAATATTTACCAATCTTCTATAAAAATATTCTACGAAAAAGGAATCTTAGGATTCTAATTGTGCTTGCCTACCATTTCTATAAGATTAGTGGTCATTTGTATTTATTCTTCTGATTATTTCTCTATTTTTTTTGTTTATTTGTAGTGCTGGGTATGGAATCTAGGGCCTCACCCATGCTGGGCGAGTGCTTTATCACTGAACTATATCCCCAAACATCCACTATTAAAAAACAAACAAATGCATAAAAGGTTCAGAGCAAGTGGCTCCCCCATGTGGTTGTAGTACCACCCTGCCTGGGGTCTGCTTGGGCTGGGATGAGCCTGTTTCTGATAACACCCCCTGGCAACTCTCACCTGTGTGCGTTCTCCATCCACGCACCACCCACCTCAGCCATCTGGATGTGGAGATGAAAACTGGAAAAAATCAGGCCACAGAGAGTCTGTCGGGTGGAATCAGAAGAAAGCGCAGCTTGTACCTGTGGCTGGAACCCAGGACCCCTAAGGTCAGCAATGAGAAGGAGGAGGACAGCAGGGGAGCAAAGAGGCAAGTTGCCGCCGTGCAGACGAAATGTCAGTGGCAAGGAGCCCTGTGGCCCCGGGACAGCTGTGAGAGTGCCCTCATTGTCCCCTCACCCCTGTGGTTTCCAGGGCTGTTCCCTGTTGCCTGTGCTCCCTCCAGGCTCCCATCCCTAGACTGTCAGCTGCCCGTGTTCTCTTCTCTTCTTTAGCTTGAGTGGGTTACGTGCAGCCAGAAGGAAACTTGAACAGGATTTTGCACCCATTCTTTCCAAGTTGGATGCTTTTATCCTGAACAAAAACAATAAAACTGAGGGATGGAGGATGTTGCTCAGTGGTTAGAACACTCACCTAGCATGCAGAAGGCCCTGGGTTCCATCCCCAGTGCTACTAAACAAACTTTTTTTTTTAAACTTGAATGAAGTCTGATCTATGAATAAAACCAAATTCTTTATGAATAAAACCAAATTCTCATTGGTTCACTCTTCGAATTTTGTCATTAGTATCTCAAGATTATATAAATATTAACCTATATTTTTTGTTTTTACTTTTTCTTATTATTTTCCTATACTTTCCCTTTGTTCTTAATGTGGTTTTATTTTTTACATGAACATCATACATCAGTCTGGAGTTTGCACGAGTACAGGCGTGTGGTACCAGAGACAGATTGACATTTACTTTCTTAATGGTTAAAGGAAAAAAAGTACATATCTGAGGAAAAGTGACAGGAACATTACTCCATATCTGAGCTAGTTCCCAGTGCCTTTAACTGATCTTTTGGGTTCTAAAAACCTTGCGGCAGTTGTGCTTCTGAGGTTGGTCCTTTGCTCCTGACTGGTGTGTCTTCATGGATTCCTGGATGTGATTAAAAGCAGCAGTGTTTGGTTTCCTTCTGAGAGTTCTGATACATGGGAGAGGAGCCCATAGCTTGCACACCCCCTCTAGCTATCTATAAAATGTCTCCCAACCTCTCATGCCTGAAATAGTCACTGCAATCAGCTTCCCCTCCCTTTGCTATATTCCTGGCAAACAGTGCAATAAAGGCTGCTCCTCTAGAGAATCACTAACCCAAGGACATTGTGTTCCATTTGTATGATGAGATGCATATTTCCCAAACAAGACAAATCCCTTGTTTCAAAGGATTGAAGGATGGTACTCCTAAAACATTCCAGCTGCTCACGCAAAGGGTACTGACGAAAGTCAGCTGAAGCTCTTAGTTGGCTCTGAGCCCATAGCATGTTCGTTTGATTGCAACTGGATAAACTTTTGCTCATTGGAAGCTCTTGCCTCTCTCACTTTGTTCTGAAAGAGGAGGATGTGTTAGCAGTCATGTGGGCCCAGCAGTTCAATCTGTCCAACTTGAAGTGCACAATGCCAAAGAGCACCATTCCTACTGACATGTCTTCACCAACCAGGGGTGCACAGCAGTGGGCAGCCCTGGTACCCCTCTGCCGCTCAACCTACAGGTATGACTATCAGAGCTCCCATCTCTCCGTAGGTGTTCTGCCTGGTCAGAATTACTTTTAGCTCCTGTTCCACCTCTTTGTACACTTCCCTTTCTACCTCTTCCTCTGACTCATTTACCTAACTGCATTGTAGAATAAAAATGCAATGTGTTTTTCCATTGCATTTGTAACTGCTAACTAGTACTCCCTGTTACCTTTGTTCAAGTTAAAATACAGATATGCAAAGCATTTTTTTAAATTTCTGGACAGAACATATAAATCAAATTACTTAAACTGATATTAACTCAACACTGGTAGTGTTTTGTTTTTGATTAGTGTTATGATACTGGGGACTGAACCCAGGGGAACTTTACCACTGAACCACATTCCCAGCTCTTTCATTTGAGCCAGCATCTTTCTAAGTTACTGAAATTGCTAAGGCTTGCCTTGAACTTGGCAATCCTCCTGCCTCAGGCTCCCAAGTTACTGTACAGGCATGGGCCACTACCCCAGGTGATAGTGGATATGCTCGGTTGTTTTCTTTGTTCTTGTTTTCTCATGTGTTCAATTCCAAAGCTGTGGATCACAGATGGATCCTAGACAAAGAAAATAAATGGTTCTTATCCTCTTCATTCTGCTTCCCATTAAAGACTGGTGTGATTCTTCTCTTTTATCTCCTTCCTGTCAGTCCACAGCCCCCTGACATGCCGCCTGGCTCCCGTCTAGCATCTTCTTCACAGCCTGCCGCGGTCTCTGCCTCACAGGGCCAATTGCGCTTTCCACTCCCATTCTTTCTGTACATTTTTGCAGCCTCGCTCCCACTAGATGGCGCTATTACCTCCCCGCTCGCCTACAGCCCTCACTCAAATTAGGCACTGTTCCCAGAGTCTAATCTTCCAAAGCAGTGAACTGCGGGCTGGTTTTTGAACTTGCCTGCTGACCGCTTCCTAGGCTGTGCTCAGGCCAGCACCTCACCAGGCAAGATCTCAAGTACTCACAGACAGTATGGTGGCAAATGTCGCTAAGGGCTTTTGGCTTTGTTGACTGGTGTGTCACCTGTGCTGGAAGAAAAATCATACCTAATTTTCTTTTGTTAAGAGAATTTGCAGCCAGGTGTGGTGGTGCACACCTGTAGTCCCAGTGACTCAGGGGCTGAAGCAAAAGGATCAGAAGTTCAAGGGCTGCCTCAGCAGTTTAGCAAGACCCTAAGCAACTTAGTGAGAACTTATCTCTAAATAAAAAATTAAAAGGGCTGGGGATGTGGCTCCGTGGCAAAGTGCCCCTGGGTTCAATCCCCGTACAAAAAAAAGAAAAGAATTTGTAAAAATTCTCTAAAGAGTTTGAAAAATGCTAAAGGGTCTAGAAACCTGTTACTACAAGAATGGTCAAAGGACAAGAAATTTTGTGCCAAATGAGCTGCAGGAGAGAGAAGAGGGCAAGCTGGGGACAGAGACTTGGCTGTCATTTGAATCTCTCCACATTTGAAGTCTTCACATGTCTGTGGGTTTTTGCTTTTGTTTTAATTATCTGTGAAATATTTCTTTAAGGTTTGAAAAACCTTAGAAAAGGTACCTATTGTTTCTGCAGGCTGCAAGTGCCCTCAAATATCTGCAAGTTCTAGTGGTACAAAGAAACCCAAAAGGAAAAAGGGGACTCTGGACATAAATAGTCAAAAGAGAAGGACTCAAGTTGCTTTAGAGACACGTGTGGCCTAAATAAAGGAGGAGGAAGACACCACAGAAAGCTGAAGAAATGACTGGAGCGGACAATGGAGAGGGTTTCATTACACCATTAAAAATGTGTGTGTGTATGTATGTGTGTTTGTGTACACATATATATCCCCTTTTGACTTCATGAAGTTTTGTAAATTATTAGGACCACATAATACCTAGTAATAGATTAAAATTAGAAATGCAAATACTTCAATGAATAAAAAAAAATGTGTATCTGATAATGTTTGCCAAGTTTGCACCTCACCAATTTAGCTTCTTTGGAAGACTAGTTGGATTGTAACTGTATAGGGAAGCCAAAGACCGAGAGATGGATGGAATTGAATAACTGATTGTGAAATCCCAGGGAGCCTGCAGTTGTGTACATGTGCAGGACTGACCTCCTGAACTCACCCACGAGTTCCTTAAGGATGGGTATATGGGAGCCACACTAAGCATGAAAGGGATTTCTAATCAACTGGTAGAACAGATGTTAAAGACTATGATTAAGGGAGATTAGTCTGAGTGTG
Organism: Xerus rutilus; assembly: GCA_028644305.1. Classification (NCBI taxonomy): domain Eukaryota; kingdom Metazoa; phylum Chordata; class Mammalia; order Rodentia; family Sciuridae; genus Xerus; species Xerus rutilus. The sequence continues at coordinate 14,152,129 of CM053412.1, read as the reverse complement.
ATGTGTAAGATGGGCTGAAAGGGGAGATTGCATAGGCCATGTGGGAATGTGGTACAGAGCCCCCTGCTGGGATAAGAATGTATGAGCAATAGGAGGTTTACAACAGAATGGGGATCAATAGGACTTGGTCCCACATGTGTCCCAAGAAAAAATGATATATAGGTGGCAATTCTGAGGTATAAATTAGTCATAGAAAGAGATTAACAACAACAACTAACAACAAAATAATTATAGCAATGTAGCTGGGTGTGGTGGCACACGCCTGTAATCCCAGCAGCTCGGGAGGTTGAGACAGGAGAATCAAGTGTTCAAAGCCAGCTTCAGCAATAGCGAGGCGCTAAGCAACTCAGTGAGACCCTGTCTCTAAAAAGCATACAAAATAGGGCTGAGGATGTGGCTCAATGGTCAAATGCCCCTGAGTTCAATCCCAGGTACAAAAAAAAAAAAAATATATATATATATATATATATATATATATATATATATAGAGAGAGAGAGAGAGAGAGAGAGAGAGAGAGAGAGAGAGAGAGCAATATACTGTAATAAAAGTTTTGGTCTCAGCTGGGCACAGTGGCACAGGCCTGTAATCCCAGCACTTTGGGAGGCTGAGACAGGAGAATCCCGAGTTCAAAGCCAGCCTCAGCAATGGCGAGGCACTAAGCAATTCCGTGGGACCCTGTCTCTACATAGAACACAAAATAAGGCTGGGGATGTGGCTCAAAACCCCTGAGTTCAATCCCCGGTACCAAAAAAAAAAATTTGGTCTCTCTCTCTCTCTCACACACACACACACACACACACATTCTATCCTAATTCCTCATTGTAGTATAATAATATTTTGGGACCATGGTTGACTGCAGGTAACTGAACCCCAGAAAGTGAAACTATGGAGAGGGGGGACTATTGCAGTCTGTCAGAAAGAACATACCTGGGTGTTTCAGTGATTACCAGCATCTCAGCCGCTGGTCATGAAACCTCCCATGTAGACAGGCTGACCCAAATGACATAATAATCACTATTGACAAGAATGAAACTCAGCTCTTGTCAGAGCATGATCTATTTGCACTTAATGGGAAACTGTCACTGCCAAACTGCTTTCTTTTTGGAAACCACAAATGGAAACCTTAAATTCACCTCCTCATGTTTAGTGAAAAACAAAACAAGTTCAATACTGAAACAGTTGTTTGGGTTTGATGTTGATCGACTCTGTTACTGTCATCCAGGATCTGGCTCGTGTGCACTGTGTCTCATTGCCAGGGGTGGCAAGGAACACTTGCTCCCTTGGGGATCCTGGTTGATACCTCTATTGGCATTTCTGTAAGACTCCTTCACTCCCAAGCATTCACATGCATTTATTTCTCAGTGTCCCGTCACCAGAGCCACCTCCAGTCTCAGACAGACTGCTCCTGCATGCACAAGCAGTGCTCCTGATTTAAAACACAGTTCTGTCCTTTTGTGAAATTTTTCCTCCTGGTTTTGATTAACTGGAAAGAGTCAAGACAAAGTTTTGATAAATGGCAGAAGACAGAGCATGCAGAAACATGCGATTCTGGCCAAGGAATGGCCTCAATTTGAGAATGTAAGATAAGAAACAGGAAATGAAAAAAATAAAAGTCTCTCCCCAGTTGTAAAGTGTATTGATAGTCAATAACCTTCTGGAGATGGATGCTCTTTAAATATCCAGAAATTGACTCTTGGTATCTTGCTAGTGAGTTGAGTGTTACCTTTTATGTGATACATGACCAATATCCACACAATTTCGAACAGAATTAAATGAGCCACATTTTCCCAGTGACAGTCAATTGGTTCCTTCTTTCTTTCTTGCCCTCCTTCCTTTCTTTCCTCCTTCCTCCTTCCCTTCTCTTACTTTTTTTCTTTTCCTTAAATTATTACAGGGACTACCTAAGTCTCTAAATAACATAAACTTTGCCAATTACATTCTTTCCTTTGTGTATTTATGTACTCAATGAACATTTATTCTAAACCTATCATACTTAATATGACTGAAACATACTTTTATGTTTCTTTCTCTCTGCTCTCCCTATATGATTCAAGAATATATGGGGAAGCCAGGCACAGTGGCATAAGCCTGTAATCCCAGCACTTTGGGAGGCTGAGACAGGAGAATTGTGAGTTCAAAGCCAGCCTCAGCAACGGTGAGGCGCTAAGCAACTCAGTGAGACTCTGTCTCTAAATAAAACACAAAATAGGGATGTGGCTCAGTGGTCAAGTGCCCCTGAGTTCAATCCCCAGTACCAAAACAAAACAAAACAAACAAACAAACAAACAAACAAGAATATATAGGGAGCCAGGCACAGTGGCACACAACTATAATCCCAGTGGCTCAGAAGGCTGAGGCAGTAGGATCACAAGTTCAAAGCCAGCCTCGGCAAAAGTGAGATGCTAAGCAACTCAGTGAGACTCTGTCTCTAAATAAAATACAAAATAGGGCTGGGGATGTGGCTCAGTGGTTAAGTGCCCCTGAGTTCAATCCGCAGTACCCCCCGCCCCAAAAAGAGAGAGAATATATAGGGAAAAGTCATAGAAATGCAACAACCCATTAGCGACTACTCAAGAAAATACAAAAATGTTATAATCCAGGTAGCAAAAATCCACTGGGAATCCCCACAGTTTCCTTTAAGTAAGGTCACCTTTCATCCTGGTTGCCCTGGGTGTTTCTAGCACATGCTGATAGTCCTGTGCCAATTATTAATAGGGCTCCTAATCATACTCCACAAGGGGCCATGTTTGAAAAATAAATGATATAGTTTTGATATATGATTTCAACGTGGGAGAATACAGGATCTAAATTAGGGGGAGCACTTATTCCTGTCCCTCATGCTTCCCACAGCTAAGAGATTTCCACACCAGACCCCTGAAGGAAAGAGTGTGATAAAAGTCATTCTGGATTCTCTCCACCCCTCATCTCCAAATGGGAACAGGACTGCCCGATCTGCCTGCAGCAATGTGAGAAGGACCTGAGCATGCTCAGCTCTGCCTTTTTCTGAGATTTTTTTCTTGGAGGTGTGGCTGCCAACACATGGGTACTTTCTGGTCTGCTTGTCACTTGGTGGATTGTCCTTCTCTTTCAGTGCCTGGTTAGGTAAATCTTACTCATTTGCCTAGGGACAGATATCAATGAGCCCCATGAGGCTTTGGATTTGATATCTCATTCCTCAGTCAGCTTAACTGGTAACTGACTGACTGATCTTCACTCGTTTGCCTCCTCTGTCTTATTTCTTGTGTGCTTCCAAATATAAGTGAAAATGTTTACTGAATTCCAAAACCTCTGTGTCTCAGTATTTCAGCTAGGAAACTAGGATTGACCTTGAGGATCAAAATAAAATGTGGAGATTGATGTTCCTGGGATGAAAAGGGCCAGAAGACTTAACTTAAGAAATCATTTCTCGGGGCTGGGGTTGTGGCTCGGTGGTAGAGCGCCTGCCTCGTGTGCATGAGGCACTGGGTTCGATCCTCAGCACCACATAAAATAAATAAAGTACAGATATTGTGTCCATCTACAACTAAAAAAAATATTAAAAAAAAAAAAAAAAAGAAATCAATTCTCCAGCCTTGGTGTGAGGGGTTGAAGCTTGCCTGAAACCACAGAGGTGCAGCGTAAGCCAGTTAGGTTAAAGCAAGGAATAGTTAGTGAAAAAAAGAAAAAAAGATTTGAGCCCAATAAAGGCTCACTGGAAAGCAAGCAAAGCATCACTCTATAGATATTTTAGAAGTCTTATTCTAAATTATTTATTCTAATTATTCTAATTCTAATTATTTATTTAATTCACTTTGTGCTGCCATAACCCAAGACTAGGTAATTTATAAAGATGAGAGATTTCTTTCTCACACTTCTAAAAGTTGGGAAGTCTGAGATTGAGGGTCTGGCACCTGGGAGGGACTTCTTACTGTGTTATCCCATGGCAGAAAGCAGAAGAACAAGAGAAGGGGCAAGAGAAGGGGCTGAGTTTGTGGCTCAGTGGTAGAGTGCCTGCCTAGCACAGGTGAGGCACTAGGTTCAATCCTCAGCACCACATAAAAATAAATAAACAACACAAAGGTATTGTGTCCATCTACAACTAAAAAAATTTTTAAAAAGAAAGGAAGAAAGAAAGGGCAAGAAAAGGCAGAGTCCACCTGGCCCCATCACTTCCCAGTAGGCCTCACCTCCCAGTGCCAGAGCATTGGTAATTAAGTTCCCAGCAGAAGCTCTCTAGGCGATGCATTCATACCATGAATTTTGCCAAGAAAATAGATTAGTTTGCTCTCCACTGTGTGGTGAGATGTATAGGCATGCTTTGCATGTGCAGAGAAGATCTGAAATTCTTACATGTTAACAGGAGTATGAATTATTCTCATTAAGAGAAATACCTAGAGCCACATTCTCCAGTCAGTATCATCAGAAATAAAATTCTTATTTTGATCTCTATTTGCATACTTCAGTGGATTCCAAAATCAGAAGTGAAATAAAAGTATATTATTTATGGATTACTCTCCATTCTTAATAATCTGGACATATAAACAGATACACCAGGGCTGGGGTTGTGGCGCAGTGGTAGCGTGCTCGCCTAGCATGCGTGAGGCACTGGGTTCGATCCTCAGCACCATGTAAAAATAAAATAAAGATATTCTGTCTGTCTACAACTAAAAAAATAAATAAATATTTAAAAAAAAAAAAAAAAAAAAAAACAGATACACCAAGGGTTTATCATATGTAGGATAAAAAGAGTTTATCGTAGTCAGACTGGGTTTGTAGCTCAGTGGTAGAGCGCCTGCCACTAAGGTGCTGTAATCCCATTGGCAGATGCCTGTAATCCCAGCCACTAAGGAAAATGAGGCAAGAGGATTGCAAGCTCAAGACCAGCCTGGGTGCCAGGCACAATGGCCCACACTTGTAATCCCAGCACTTAGGGAGGCTGAGACATGAGAATCGCGAGTTCAAAGCCAGCCTCAGCAATGGCAAGGTGCTAAGCAACTCAGTGAGACCCTGTCTCTACATAAAACACAAAATAGGGCTGGGGATGTGGCTCAGTGGTTGAGTACCACTGAGTTCAATCCCTGGTATAAATAAATGAATGAATGAATGAATGAATGAATGATATATCAAGTTTCATAAAAATAGCCCTGAAAACTAGCAGTAGAGTAAGTGGTTCTTTCAAAATTCTGAAAAAACAATGATTTCCAACTTGGAATTTTATACCCTGCAAAAATGTCAATCATGCATGAGGACAAAATAAAAACATTTTTATGCATGAAAAATCTTGAGATATTTCTCCTCCTACCATCATTTCTCAGGAATCCACTTAAATATGAATCCCATCAAAATGAGTGAGTTAACCAAGAAAGGTGACATGGGATCCAGGAAACAAGATGAACCAGAACAGAAACAAGGGCAATTTCAGAATGATGGCAAAGGGAGATCCAAGGCAACTGTACAGCAGGCCTGGAGAGCAGCCAATCCACACTAGAGCAGTTGGGAGAAGAGCTCCAGAGGGATGTATCAAAAGAAGAAGAAGAAAAGACAGGAATTGAGAGGTGTTCAAAATTACTGAAAGGAGATTTATGTTTTTGGCAGAGAGTTTGAGAATAGATTAATGATACAAAGAGCACTAATCAAATGAAAAAATGAGGCATTTATTATTTCCAAGAAAAATAAAAAGCTATCATGGTTCATCTGTGCTTCCAAATATTGATTTAACCAAACCCTATGGCATATTTACAGCAATACAGAGGGCAGGGTGGGAGAAGAAATATTGAAGAGAGGAAACAGTTTAAGGGCAATAAATCCTCATCTTCCAAATAAAGAAGTCATAAGAGAATATTTTAAAATATTAAATTTAAAGCAGTAGTATAAGAACATATAGATGTATAAGAAATATGGAAATAAGCCGGGCGTGGTGGCGCACGCCTGTAATCCCAGCATTTAGGGAGGCTGAGACAGGAGAATCGCGAGTTCAAAGCCAGCCTCAGCATTGGCGAGGCGCTAAGCAACTCCATGAGACCCTGTCTCTACATAAAACACAAAATGGGGCTGGGGATGTGGCTCCGTGGTCAAGTGCCCCTGAGTTCAATCCCCAGTACCAAAAAAAAAAAAAAAGAAATATGGAAATAAGGGCTAGAAAAAATAGCTAAAATATTTAGGTGAAAGCTCTTCTATCCAAAAATTAAAAATCAAGATTGTAAAGGAGTGGAACAGAGGAATGTGGATTTTTATTTTAAGTACATAAAACTGTTTAACTTTTTTTTAAAAAATATTTTGTTTTTGTTGTAGATGAACATAATATCTTTATTTATTTTATGTGGTGCTGAGGATCGAACCCAGTGCCTCACGTATGCGAGGCAAGCACTCAACCGCTGAGCCATAGCCTCAGCCCCAAAACTGTTTAACTTTTAAAACTGTGCATATGCATAAATTTAATAAAAATATAAATTAAATTTAAAAGACTTTTCCTAGGGGGAAAAGTATGACTTGGCTTACAAGAGATTGGTTTTCATTCAAATTACATTCAAATTTCATTCAAATTACATTCGAACATCTCTCTCTCGAAAATTGATCAAAACTTCTCAAATCAAAATGAACAAAAAAAACCAGGCGCGGTGGCTCAAGCCTGTAATCCCAGCACTTAGGGAGGCTGAGACAGGAGAATCGCGAGTTCAAAGCCAGCCTCAGCAACGGCTAGGTGCTAAGCAACTCAGTGAGACCCTGTCTCTACATAAAAAACACAAAATAGGGCTGGTGATGTGGCTCAGTGGTCAAGGGCCCCTGAGTTCAATCCCTGGTATCAAAAAAAAAAGAACAAAAGGAGGCTAATTTTGTTTATTCATCTATGCAACATGTAATTTGTAAAGAGATTATTATTCTAGTCACCTAGGATACATCAACAAACAAAACTGAACAAAACTTTTCTTTGCTGAGTTACATTCTTGTGGGGGAAATAGATGGTAAACTATTGACCTGAAAGATAGATACTATATAGTATTTTATATAGCAGAACTGAGTAAAGGAGATGAGGAGTCAGGTGGCATGGAAGGAAGGCCACTTAAAATAGAGCAGTCAGGCTGAGCGCAGTGGCATACACCTGTAATCCCAGTGGCTGCAGAGGCTGAGGTAGGAGGGTCATGAGTTCAAAGCCAGCCTCAGCAACTTAACAAAGTGCCAAGCAACTCAGTGAGACCCTTGTGTCTAGATAGCATATAAAAAGGGCTGGGGATGTGCTCAGTGGTTAATAAGCACCCCTGGGTTCAATTCCTGGTACCAAAATAAATAAACTAATTAAATTAAATAAAAATTAAAATATGTCAGTGGTAGAGTTCAATCCTCAGTACCACACACACCCCCCACAAGAAAAAGATTGACCCTTCAGGTTAGTCAGACATGACACAATTCTTCATGGAGTTTGAGTTCTTACTGTCTTCCAGGTGGAGGGCCTTCGGGGTAGATAGGTCAGATAATTCTATGGGGTCAGGAATGTGTATTCTCACCAGGGGAGGACTGGTGGCCCAACTCGTGCTGCCGCCCTCTGTATTTCACCAAGTCCCCACTCTCTGAGGAGCACCTGACTCTGCCGGGCACACTGGCCAACTCTCCCACAGTTCTGGAGCTATGGGGCAAGCACATCCCACCCTCAGCCAGACAGACGTGTTTTAGCAGGGCCTGCAGGGCACCACCTGGCTTTCTGTTTTCAATTTCTCCCTCATTCTTGTTGGTAGCACTGGGGGTCAAACCCTGGGCCTCAAGTGCTTGACCACTGTGCTAATCCCAGGCCCCCTCATTCTTCCTACAGCACCTTTCCTCACACAAGGGATGGTGCCAACCTTCCCTGAACCAGCGGGACCCAGAGAAAGGAGGTAGATGCCCCAGGTGAGAAACTCGGAGGGCCAATCCAATCTACTTTCACCAGTTTTGAAACACTCAAGTTAGCACACGATCCTACCTTTACGCTTCTTATTTTATTAAAAACAAATAGCTGGGACTGGGATTGTAGCTCAGTGGTAGAGCGCTTGCCTTGCATGCATGAGGCACTGGGTTCGATCCTCAGCACCACATAAAAAATAAAGATATTTGTGTCCATCTACAACTAAAAAAAAAAAAAATTAAAAAAAAAAACAAAAAACAAATAGCTGTCAGAATAGGTCTCACTGAAGAGGTGGTAACTAAGCAAAGATGAAAAAGAAATAGGAAATTAACGTAAAGTCGTCTACTCCAGGTGGAGGGAAGAGTACAAAGGCCAGAAAGGGAGCATGCACTCACAGGAACATTGCCATAGTGACAAACCTCAATTCTCTGTCCTGGGCTTCAGCTCAGCATAGTTTTTCCTGCCCAAGGCAACACACAGCCTAATCTAAACTGACACTGTGAAACTGTCATCTGTCCTGACATCCAGACTCTTGCTTTGACAGGTCTGGTTCCTCAAAACCCTTTTCTGATCCCTACAGCGACTCGCATTTGATTTGCTCTTGGCGTAGCATCTTGTAACCTGTAGCTGCCTTAACCTGCCTGATGATAGATAGACAGATAGATAGACACATATATATGTGTGTGTGTACATATATACACATATAATTTGTGTGAAATGTGATGTGTAATGCATTTTATAAATATTACAAATTAAGACTGGAATGGAGCCGGGCATGGTGGCGCAAGCCTGTAATCCCAGCACTTAGGGAGGCTGAGAGGAGAATTGCGAGTTCAAAGCCAGCCTCAGCAACGGCGAGGCGCAAAGCAACTCAGTGAGACCCTGTCTCTACATAAAACACAAAATAGGGCTGGGGATGTGGCTCAGTGGTTGAGTGCCCCTGAGTTTAATCTCCAGTACCAAAAAAAAAAAAAAAAAAAAAAAAGATTGGAACGGAACAAAATAACTTGTGATTATGAACATCCAGTGAATTACAACTGATGAAAGTGATGTACCTGTGAATTGTTGTTATTCAGTAAGCTCTGACAATGTGGAAAGACAAACGTGGCTGGTCTATGTTAATGCCTAGCTCACTCATGACAACAGCAGTGCTCTTTCCATCCATCAAACACCACTTTATACATTTTGTCACCTATCATAATAGTTAACAAGGAAACAATTAGAGGGAAAAAAGCTGAATTTGGTTTGAAGTAGGATCCCAATCCCTGCGATTTTATTAGGAGAAACACAATTGTTGTAGTCAACTTTGCATTGCTGTGACCAAAAGAACTGACAAGAACAAGAGAAAGAAAAGTTTATTTGGCTCACACTTTCAGAGGTTCAGTTTGTGATCAAGCTGACTGAATAGGTCTGAGCCCAAGAGGAGTTAGAACATTCTGGTAAAAAGGCATGGTGTTTCCTCCACCATGCTTTCCGAGGAAACCATCTCAGAACATGGCAACCAGGAGGTAGACAGAGCTCCGCTCACCAGGGATGAAATATAAACCTTGTTATGGTTTAGATATGAGGTGTCCCCCAAAAGCTCATGTATGAGACAATGTAAGAAAATTTAGAGATGCTATTATCTCATTGTATCTCAAGTTAATATCAAAATAGAAATTAGGTTGAACTTACACTTCCCATTTATGTAGTTACACCTTTGTAACAAGTAGTTATTAATAATAAAAATAACATTTATAAACTAAAAGTAAGTTTAGAGGTGAAATGATTGGATTGTAAGAACCTTAACTTAATCAATGCGTTAATTTACTGATGGATTAACTGGCTAGTAACTGTAGGCAGGTAGGATGACTGGAGGTCACTGGGGCATGCCTTTTGGATTTATATTTTTTCCCTGGTGAGCAGCACTCTCTGTTTCTGCTTCCTGATTACTGTGTCCTGAGATTTTTCTCTTCCTCCACACCATTCCACCATGTTGTTCTGCCTTACATGGGGCCCAAAGCAATGGCATTGGCTATGTATGAACTGAGACCTCTAAAGCCATGATCCCCAAATAAACTTTTCTTCTTCTATGTTGTTCTTGGTGATCTTTTGGTCACAGGAATGAAAAGTTGACCAAAAAGTCGACTGAAACAAACCCCAAAGTTATACCCCCAATTACCTACTTCTTCCAGCCACACCCTACCTGCCTACAGTTACTGCCCAGCTAATACCTACCAATGGATATGGATTAATCCACTAATTAGGTTACACCTCTCATAATCTAATCATTTCACTTCTGAACATCATTGCATTGTGTCACACATGAACTTTTGGGGGACACCTCATATCTAAACCATAACAACAAAATGGAGACAATTTCATTACCATCTACTCTAAATTCTCAGCCATAGAAGAAGCAGGGGTTTCTGATCAAGGGCTCAGAAAAACAAACCAACACTAATTGGAGGAAGTCTTGTGAGTTCTTTCAGTCAAGAACACTAATTGGAGAGAGAGAGGGAGAAGGAGGAAGAGAAAGAAAGGAGAGGAGAAAGGGAGGTGAGGGATGAAAGGGATAGGAGGGAAGAGAAAGGGAAAAACTATTCTACAGGACCAGCTAATGATTGGAAGTAGCAATAAAATCAGAAGATGGACATTTTGTATTGATCCAGGCAAAGAAAAACAATGGAGAAGACCACCATCAGGTGAATGACTCCTAGAGAGCAGGTTATTCACACAGACTCAAAGACTACTCACATGTTACTTAGCACTTCCAAAAGTAAAATCTATCTTAACCTTGGAAAGATTTGGTGGATCTGTATTAGAAGGATTTGGTGACTTTGTCTTAGGAAGTCATCAAACCCAGCAGCACCATTCTGGACCTCCCGATGCAGTGAAGTAAAATGTATACGCGAATACCACTGTGTCATTCTTGGCAAAACTGTTCAACTTGAATGTGATCATAAGGAAACAATCAGACCATTTCAGAATATGGGACCGTCTACAAGACCAATTGGCCTGTATCCTTGAAAAAAAAGTCAAGGCCTTGAAAGAAAATAGAAGGTTGGAAGATGATTCTTGATTGGAAGAGACTCCAGAGACTAAAGACAGCAATGCAAAGAACCTAGATTAGTTGTTGGATCAGAAATTAGAATAGCTACAAAAAGACATTTTTGGGGCATCTGGGGAAATTTGAATATGGACGTATATTAGATGATGTTATGGAATTAATATTCATTTTTAGGAGTAATATTCACATGTTTATGTAGGAGACTGACTTATTCTCAGGGGATGTTGGCTAACATGCCTAGAAATAAATGGCTATGATGACAGTAATTTATTTTCAAGTATTTTCACCTCAAAAAAATAAAGTGGTTTGTGGGTTTTGTGTGTGTGTGTGTGTGGTGTGTACAAGTATATATGAAGAAAGAGTGATTAAGCAATTGTAATAAAATGTTAATTGCTGAACATTATGCTCAACTTTTCTGTTGATTTGAAATTTTTCTGAAAGAGAAGTTGGGTAAGGCCAGGAGCAGTGGTGCATCCCTGTAATCCCAGCAATTTGGGAGGCTGAGGCAAGAGGATAGCCAGTTCAAGGCCAGCCTCAGCAATTTAGTGAGATCTTGCCTCCTGCCTCTGGGTTCAATTCCTAGTACAAAAAAAAAAAAGTGTTGATGGTGTCAAGCTGTTACAGTCTGGATCTAAAAATGCCCCTCAAAGAGCTCATGTGTTAGACAAAGCAGGAATGTTCAGAGGTGAAAAGACTGGATTATGAACGCTGTTACCTCATCAGTGGATTAATCCATTTGATGGATTAATAATTTGAATGGAATACTGGATGGTAACTATAGGCAGGTAGAGCATGGCTGGAGAAGGTAGGTCAGCAGTGGTATGCCCTTGTACTACATCTTGTCCCTAGAACCTCTCTCACTCTCAGATTCCTAGCCACCAAGAGCTGAGGGAGCAGCTTTCTTCTACCATGCCCTTCCACCGTGATATTCTGCCTCATTTCAGGCCCAGAGCAATGGAGCCAGCCGATCATGGACTGAACCTCTGAAACCACGAGTTCAAAATAAACTTTTCCTTCTTTAAGTTGTTCTTATCAGGTATTTTGGTCACAGCAGTGAAAAAAAACTGACTAAAACACAAGCTGAAAGAACCTTGAACACAAAAGAATGAATAGGGACAGGAGACTGGGGTCATTGGAACTTCAAATTTTCTTTTCTGAAAGTAATGATTGCTACATTATTTTCCATTCCTAAAATGTTCCTAAATTCCAGCACAACAAATAGTTCTGCAGGATTTCCAAAAATGTCTTGACTGTTTCCATATTCTGGGCAAACTCCTTCTGAGCACCAAAACAAAAATGAAATAGCTCCTGCCCCCTGAGAGAGAAAGAGGACAAGAGCTTTTGGTGGCTGAGTGAGGATTCTCATCCAAAAAGCATACGGGAATGAGCTTTCTGGTTTCCTGCAATATAAACTCTGACCCTGGCTCTCACTAGGAAGGATCACTCATTGTGTAACTGGAGGACTGGCAGCCAGAGGATAACAACTCGCTCTTCGAACGGTACTTCCCTTAGAACACAAATCTCACCGACACATAGAGCCCAGTCTAACACTATGCAGTTTAAGAGGGTGGGGAAAACTTAAAAGAAGGCTCCAAACCCATAAAAACGACCTCAGGATTAAGGCCTGGAGGACCTGTTTTTCTGAGGAAGGTCAAAGACAATGGGCTGTTTTGCCAGAAACACGTGGCGATTTAATGATGGTTCTTCTGATGTACCAAGACGATGCCAACCAGATGTTCCCTGCTGCCACAACACAGGAAAGACAGAACTGCTTCGCCATGGGAAGGAAGGGTTGTTCCTAGGAAGAGTGCTGAAAAGGGCTGGGCAATGCCACAAGAACGTGTCTGGAAAACTAGACATGTTCTCAAGCTGCTTCAAAACTTGATCACAGGGACTGGGGCATAAGGCAGGGCAAGGGCCTTGCCTGGGATGCATGAGGCTGGGGTTCAGTCCTCAGCACTGCAAACCAACAAAAACTTGATCGCAAAAAAGGGCAGGGTTGGGGTTTGAACCCAGGGATGTATGTGCTCTATTACTGAGCCACATCCCACCCCCTAAAATAACATTTTAAAAGCAATTTGAGCTGTAAAAATTTTACTGGATCCAGAAAATTCCTAGGTGTCATTCAATTTAACCAATAGTCCCTTCCTCCCTCTCTTCCTCCCTTCCTTTCTTCCTTCCTTCCTTCTTCCCGCTCCTCTTTCTCCTTCTCTTCCTCTTTTTTTTTTTTTTAAATCCACCTACTAGAGAAACAAGGTACCCAGATTTTCCTTAAAGGATGTAAATGTCTCTTCATCCTAAGAGTCTGTTGATGACCAGGCATGACAGAAAGTGTGTTCTAAAGCAAAGTTAAGGGTGCCCCAAGCTCTAAATTATCGGAATGCAGTATTTAGTGTTTTGCCCTATAGCTAGATCCACCTGATTCTGTTTATTTTAACAAGCACACTGGTCTGGGGTGAGAGGTTGAAGGTAAAAATCTGGACAGTTAACATATGCTCAAGGAAAAAGATGAATAAACATCTCCCATGCAATTCTCAAAGGACGAGGTGCCCAAGGGGCCCATGGAACACCTCAGATCTGAAGTTAACTTTCTTCATCCCTAATGATTTTGTCCTCTAACCTCTCTCTCTCAAAAAAAAAATTTATCCCTTTCTTTTTTCTTTTTCTTTCTTTTTTTGGCATTGGAGATTGAACTCAGGGGCACTTGACCACTGAGCCACATCCCCAGCCCTATTTTGTGTTTTATGTAGAGACAGGGTCTCACTGAGTTGCTTAGTGCCTCACGTTGCTGAGGCTGGCTTTGAACTCATGATTCTCCTGTCTCAGCCTCCTTAAGTGCTGGGATTGCAGGCTTGCGCCACCAAGCCCAGTTTCTTTCTTTTCTTTTTATAAGAAGGCATTTTTGGTACTAACAGGGCAGGTAACATGTGAGAAAGAAGTTATGACAAAAACTGATAAAGCCATGTGATACGGAGCATACTTTTAATCCCAGTAACTTGGGAAGTTGAGGCTTGAGGATGGCAAGTTCAAGGTCAGCATGGGCAACTGAGTAAGACCTTGTCTATAAATAAATCGATAAATAAATGGGCTGCAAAAAGAAATTGGTGAGAAGACTTAGCTTGCAATTTTGTTCACAGAAAAGTTTACACGAAGTAATCCCACTGTCAAAGCTATCTGACTTTCTACTAAAAGCTGGAGAAACTGAGACAAAAATGTGCTCATCACATGAAGGCAGATTTACATAGTCCTGAGAGCTCAACAATGATTTATTATGCCAATTATTTTTGTTTGCTTTTTGCTTTGGTTCATCTGTTTTTCTCTCATTTGCCCACACCCAACTTTGTCATTTATGCCATGCTATTGCTTATGACAGTCACAGTTTTCCAAAGAGCATTCAGAAGTCATCACCCTCCCAATCCTTGCTAGATTCCCTTCCCAGCAAAAGTAGAATTTCACATGTGGGCTTAGCCCTGCAGCTTTTTTTTTTTTTAATATTTTTCAGTTATACATGGACACAGTGTCTTTATTTTGTTTATTTATTTTTATGTGGTGCTGAGGATCGAACCCAGTGCCTCACACGTGCAAGGCGAGTGCTCTGCCACTGAGCTACAGTCTCAGCCCCAGCCCTGAAGCTTTTTTTTTTTTTAATATTTTTTTAGCTGTAGATGGACATAATGTCTTTATTTTATTGCTTTGTATGTGGTGCTGAGGATCGAACCCAGGGCCCCACGCATGCGAGGCAAGCGCTCCACCGCTGAGCCACAATCCCAGCCCCCCTGAAGCTTTTTATAAAGTATGTCAGGGAGCTGAGCCCTTCCTGAGGACTGGGAGAAAATGATTCCTCTATGCGCTTAATTACTGGAATGACCACTTACTCTGAGTTTGCTGGAGACACTAAAGCCCATGGGAAAGCAAATCAAGAAAATCCCAGGCCACTTGGTGTTTGGTGGCCCCTGATTGGCCGGGAGGTAGCTCAGGGTCCTGCTGCCTCTCTTTCTCTTGAACCCACGGCGCCATCTCTTGGCCTCCCAGTAGATATGGTTTGATGCTAGGAATGTGAAGAGATTCCAGAACGTAATGAAATTATCCTGCTTAGTGACAAGAGCTACTGCCACCTGAAAACAACCTGGCAAAGTGAACCTGTCATTCAGCAGTCCTCCTCATTTGAGATTGGTTTCTGGATTCTGACACCAGTGGAATCCCCTGCAAGCCACTGAGGTTAGTCCTCCATCTTACTCTATCAGAATCAGCCTTTTCTCCCACCAAGTACTTTTTCTCTCCAAACATTTCAGAACATAAAGTATTCCAAAATATTATCCAGAAATAGTCACTTTAAAGATAGTCTCTGCTGGGGCTGGGATTGTGGCGCAGTGGTAGCGTGCTCGCCTAGCACGCGTGAGGCACTGGGTTCGATCCTCAGCACCACATAAAAATAAAATAAAGATATTGTGTTCACCTACAACTAAAAAAATAAGTAAATATTAAAAAAAAAAAAAGATAGTCTCTGCTGGGCTGCAGATGAAGCCCAGGGCTGGGGCCCTTTCCTGGCATGTGCAAAGCCTGGGTTCAATCTCTCCAGCACACCCCAACACACACAGACACACAGACACACACACACACCACACACAAGCACCTTTTTTTTTTTTTTTTTTTTTTGGTACTGGGGATTGAACTCAGGGGCACTTGACCACTGAGCCACATCCCCAGCCCTATTTTGTGTTTTATGTAGACACAGGGTCTCGCTGAGTTGCTTAGCACCTCGCTGTTGCTGAGGCTGGCTTTGAACTCGCGATTCTCCTGTCTCAGCCACACAAGCGCCTTTAGAAGAGTGGAACTAGAACCTTGAATCTCTTATCCTGTACAAAAATTAACTTAAAATGGATCAAAATATGTGGAAAAAAATGCTCAACATCTTTAGCCATCAGGATTAAAAAGCCATTACAAATCAAAAGTACAGCCAGGCGCGGTGGTGCAAGCCTGTAATCCCAGCACTTAGGGAGGCTGAGATGGGAGAATCTTGAGTTCAAAGCCAGCCTCAGCAATGATGAGGTGCTAAGCAACTCAGTGAGACCCTGTCTCTACATAAACCACAAAATTGGGCTGGAGATGTGGTTCAGTGGTCGAGTGCCCCTGAGTTCAATCTCCAG
Source organism: Xerus rutilus (assembly GCA_028644305.1). Classification (NCBI taxonomy): domain Eukaryota; kingdom Metazoa; phylum Chordata; class Mammalia; order Rodentia; family Sciuridae; genus Xerus; species Xerus rutilus. Next base: position 14,136,077 of record CM053412.1, on the reverse strand, counting down.
TACCAAAAACAACAACAACAACAAATCAAAAGTACATGGAAGGCAGGCATGATAGCACACATTTGTAATCCTAGAGATTCTGGAGGCTAAAGCAGGAAAATTCCAAGTTCAAGGGCAGCCTCAGCAACTTAGCAAGGTCCCAAGGAACTTAGCGAGACCCTATCTCAAATTAAAAAAATAAAATGGCTGGAGATGTGGATCAGAGGTTGATCACCCCTGGGTTCTATCTCCAGTACCAAAAACAAAAAACAAAAAACAAAACCATTAAAGTAGTGTGTGGTGGTGCACATCTGTATACCTAGCAATCCCAGAGGCTGAGGCAGGAGGATCAAGTTCAAGGCCAGCCTCAGAAACTTAGCAAAACCCTCAGCAATTTAGTGAGACCTTGTCTCTAAAAGTAAGAAGGCTGGGTTGGGAATGTAACTCAGTGGTAAAGCACCTCTGAATTCAATCCCCAGTAGTAAAAACAAAAGAAAAGAAAACTACATTGAATCCCATCTGCTGCTGAAGATGGGGAAGGGTTTATTCACTGTTGGTGAAAATGTAAATTAGGGCAGCTACTATGGCAAACAGTTTGGAGGTTCCTCAAAAAACTAGAAAGCCTGGTGCAGTGGTCCATGCCTGGAATCTTAACTACTCAGGAGTTTAAAGGGGTTGATCACAAGGGCAAGGCCTGGGAAATCTGAGAGACCCTGTCTCCAAATAAAAAATAAAAAGGACTAACCGGGCGCGGTGGCTCAAGCCTGTAATCCCAGCACTTAGAGAGGCTGAGACAGGAGAATCGCGAGTTCAAAGCCAGCCTCAGCAATGGTGAGGTGCTAAGCAACTCAGTGAGACCCTGTCTCTACATAAAACACAAAATAGGGCTGGGGATGTGGCTCAGTGGTGGAGTACCCCTGAGTTCAATCCCCAGTACCACAAAAAAATAAATTAATTAATTAAAAAATAAATGAGTAAATAAAAAGGACTGAGGATGTAGCTCAGTGGTAGGTCTCTGGATTCAATACCTGGTACCATACAATAAATAAATAAATAAATAGAACTACCAAATGCAATACCATTGCTTGATATATACTCAAAGAAATCAAAGTCAGCATATAAAAGTAATACCTGGACATGCATGTTTATCATGACACACTTCATAATAGCCAAGTTATGGAATTAATCTATATGCCCATCAGTGGACGAGTGGATAAAGAAAATGTGCTATATAAACACAATGGAATATTATTCAGAAGTAAAGAAGAATGAAATCATGTCATTTGCAGGAAAATGGATGGAACTGGGGATCATCATGTTAAAAACCAGATTCAGAAAGGCAAGTATAACTTCTTATGTGGGGAAAATAAAACTAGATCGTAATGCCCAGATCACAATGTCCCCAAAGACCACCAGGGAGACCGAGGCACGTATGTAAAAGCAAAGAGCTTTATCCAGGCTTAAGCTCGGTCTCTCAGACTTCACCAACGCAGGGACGCAGCGGGTCTGTGCAGAGAGCCCAGAACAATAGCTAAGCAGGGTTTTAATAGGGGGAGGGGACAGGTGGTGGCAGTGGACATGACGTATGCACAGCATCATTACATAAGCACCAATTACAATCGTACAACACCTATGGTGACAATATTGACCATTCAGAATCTGGGGGGTGTTTGTTACATTTGGCGGGACCCAATCATGACTTTTGAGAATCTTTTGAAAATGACCAACTACAAGGTGAGTTTAAGAGGCCCACGTGGGTTTGGGCAAGCTGCAAGTGATTGGCTAATTTGTGCAAAGTAACTATCTATAGTTCCTAGACCCTGACTCAGATGCAGGAATGCCAGGTGTATATTTTAACCTCTTTGGCTGATCTTACAGTGGTCCCAGAGTGGCTTCAGCCTTGAGCAATGTGTGTGTTTTCCTGGAACAGAAACTCGGGCCTACTAGTTTTTCTGGAGGGCCCAAAGCCTGTCATGGGGTTTATTTAGCTCGGTTCCTTCATAGATATGGAAAATGAAACTAGACATGGAAGTAGTAGGGTGACTTTCAGGGAAGGGTAGGAGAGGGCCATAGGGAGAGCTGATACAATCAAAGCACATTATACACCCATAAGGAAATTTCATAATGAAGCCCATTATCTTGTATAATTAGTATACAATAATAATTGCAATAAATTTTTAAAAGCCAGGCACAGTGACATGTGCTTGTAATCCCAGCTGAGGCAGAAGGATTCCAAGTTCTGGGTAACTTAATGAGACCTGTCTCAAAATAAAAAATAAAACAGGCTGGGGATGTAGCTCAGTGATAGAGCACCTCTGGGTTGAAACCCCAGTATAGGGGTGTGGAAAGAAAAAGAAAATAAATAGAAATAGGTATTTGAGGCCCTGAATACACAGGTATCTTTGAGGCCTCTTCTGTTCATTTTTTAGGTGTTACAAAAAATAAAAATTCAAATACAAGAAAATTGATTTTTAGCAAGTAATTGCAAGTCTAGCCAGACAAATTCTGTGGAAGATATATATACATTTTGAGACTTTGCAGAGGCCAAAGGAACAGAAAGGCTGGGCAGGTGAAGTGAGAACGCTGAATGGGTAATCTCGGAGAAAAAAACAAAACAATAGCTATTTTCATCTTCCTGAAGCGTATAGTTTTGATTGTTCCCTTTGAAACATCACCTGCGTCCCCAGAGGTAAAGGAGAACCTGGGACATCTTTTGGGCCAGCAACTGCATTCATTATCATGTAATTTAAATTATTTCTTTCTGGGTAATAAGGTGTCAGGCTCCATCAGAGCTGAGACTCACCAGCTGCCTCCCACCTCCACTGGCTTTGTCTTCAAGTTCCGGGTGACGCTTTCTGAATGGCCCCGTGTGTTAGGGGAGATGTTAACAGCGGCTTGGATTTGAATGGGACCAGAGGGGGTGGAGGGTGGGGGCAGGATTTGAGTCCTGGTAATGAGTTTACTATTAGCATTTGGGAAAGGCTGAGACCCAGGTGACAGCCAAGCTGTGGAGAAGGACAATGGAGCTGCAGAGACACCCAGGCACAGAACAGATCTGGCAGGGCGGGGTAAGCTCAGCAGGAGGGTGGGTAAGTCAGGGGCCTTGTGGGGGCTGGCCTTTCCAGCAGGCACCTCCCTGGATCCCTCCTGGGAGCTCCTCTATGGAAACTGGAAAAGTAGGGCACCGTAAGGGAAAGATCTTTCCAGAGGCCCAGAGAGGACAGACTGACAGAGCACACAGGAGCTCAAGGCCAGCAGAGTGACCCTGGGAGGCCGAACTCAGGGCCAGTTGAGCTCCTAGACATTGATATACTTAAGGGAAGACAAACCCATTCTGTTTGGGTTCCGTGAAGAAACAGAAGAGAAAGAGACGCAATCTGTCTGAACCCGGACAAACTGTGAAAGCACTGCAAGCTTGGGAATGGAGATTAGGGCGTGCAAGTAAAATCCCCGGGGGGCTCATAGAAGAATGCAGGGCAACGAAACCCTGGAAAAGACAGGGCAGGAAAGGGAGGGTTGGGTGAAACCTTGAAATTGGATTATTTCTTCAAAGCTGACCACAGTTTTCAGTATGCGTCTGGTGATGCCGAGAACCAGTCCACCACATTATACCCACCAATGTGTCAGTGAGCCACATTTTGCATAAAGATGCAAAATGGCACACGTTTTTAAATGAAACGTAAGATTCCAATTTTTTTTTTTTTTAGAAAATAACACTGCATGACTAGCCCAAATCTTAGAGTGTGACTCCACTATCCTCTGGGCAAGAGAGATGTCAGTGGAATAACTTGAGCAACTTGACCTTCAGGGAACCTAGTATCCTTTGGTTAGTGGGAAGGGAAGGAAAGACGTAAGACAAGGCTGGAGAAGTAGGTGGGCAAACCAGCCAGGGCTTTTGATCCCCACTCCCTTTCAGAATTACCCCTGCCCCCATGGAAACTTCCTTCCCCAACTCCAGTCTCAAAATGCCCACTGCTCACTCTCCCTCTTCTATTGCAGCCACCTCCCCCACAATAGCAAGTTTATCTCAAATTTCCTCTACCTTTAACAGTCAAAAGATACCTACCCCGTGCTCACTATCAGCATATCAGGTACATATTTTTTTATTTTAAAAAAATTGTAGTTGTAGATGGACAGCATGGCTTTATTTATTTTTTCCTATGGTGCTAAGGATTGAACCCAGTGCCTCACACATGCTAGGCAAGCACTCTGCCACTGAGCCACATCTCCAGCCCAGATGCATGTTTTGAATCCTAGTTAAACTATCAACATATGTAAGTATATATTTGTATTAGGGGGTGCAGAGATTGAACCCAGGGACATTTAACCACTGAGCCACATCCCCAGCCCTTTTTATGAACCCAGAGATATTTAACCATTGAGCCACATCCCCAGCCCTTTTTATATTTTATTTAGAGACGGGACCTTGCTGAGTTGCTTAGTGCCTCACTAAGTTGCTGAGGCTGGCTTTGAACTCTCAATCATCCTGCCTCAGCTGATGGGGTTACAGTATGCACCTCTGCACCTGGCTATATTCATTTTTTATAGTGATATCTTAGAGACAATTCCTTAACTCAAAAATCAATTCTTAGCCTGGTGGGGTGGTGCACATCTGTAATCCCAGTGACCTGGAGGATGAGGCAGGAGGATGGCAAGTTCAAGTCCAGCCTCAGCAATTTAGTGACAGCCTGTTTCAAAATAAAATAAAAAGAACTGGGAATGTAGTTCCATGGTAAAGTATCCCTGGGTTCAAAGGCATTCGGAGCATTTCCAGGCATGGGGGCTCCCTGTCATTTTCACCTTGGGTATAAATCTATCATAAGTTTAATTTATGATAGTGTTTTCTACTTTGTTCTGGAAGCCAGGACTTGGACTGCTGTAAAAATCCTGGAAACCCACCCAAGTCCAAGTCATGGCTTCAGTCACCAAAGCCCTGGGAGATGACAGCACCTCACTGGGCTCTGATGGAAATGTAAGAACTTGCTCTTAACTGTGGCAGGCACCCTACCTGACAGCCATTCCTCTCCGCAACTTCTCATCACAGAGCATGTGGAACTGGTTCTCACCTTAAAAGCAGGAGGGGCTCCCTGCTGCTGACAGGGCAGGATGGAAAGATGAAAGAGCCTGGGTCCTGGAAGATATCATCAGCTGCAGAATTAACAGTCTTGGTCTAGATGACCCACAGAGTTCTTATCCTATAAGAAAACAAACACCATTGTTTAACCCATTTTTAGTTGCTGATTCTGATATTTGTGATCAAATCACCATGATACAAAAGCACTTTGCCAAAGACCTAATAAGAACTCAGTAATGTGAACTGTCTTGATGCTCACCCATCACCAGGAGGGACCACTTCTGGGTGGCCTAATAATTTAAATAAAAGACCTGGGTGGTCCAGACAGGCAGCCCTCAGGGCATCTGGGCTCACCAGCCATTAGAGTCAAGAGAATGTAAACAAGAGCTGGCAGATTTAGACTTGCCATCTCTGCCCACCTCAAACCTTCACACATCTCCAAAGGGAAAATGGAATTAGTCTTTTCAAGAAAGTAAAGGAGAATTGTATTTAGTGTTGCAAAGGATTCTGGCAACTAATGCCAGTGTTCAAAAACAAACACTAAGCATCAAAGAAATAAGAATTCTTGGAGAATACGCATCCTCACCTGACTAATAGAAATGCTGCTTCAGGTAACAGTATTTGTGAAAATAAATTTGTATTTTCCCATTTTTGATTTGGTCCAATATGATGTTGCTTTTAGAATTTGGGTGGAAGGGACCCCTAGGTGCCAAGAAGTTTTGGAAAGACAATGCATGTTGGGCTGGTACTTCTTGTCACCCCTCCTCACCCAGCACCCTGTCACCCTGCCTGCCTCCTCACACTAGGAATTAGGCAAAACTCTGGCAGCTTGATGCAGCTTCTGGTAAGCACAGGCTCCCCCCAACCCCTTAGTCAATAGTGTGTTTAGCTGGGCGCGGTGGCACACCCTGTAATCCTAGCACATTGGGAGGCTGAGAGTGGAGAATTGCAAGTTCAAGGCCAGCCTCAGCAACAGCGAGGCACTAAGAACCTCAGTGAGACCCTGTCTTTACATAAAACACAAAATAGGGCTGGGGATGTGGCTCAGTGGTCGAGTACCCCTGAGTTCAATCCCTGGTACAAAAAAATAAAATTTTTTTAAAATAATGTGTTGCTTTACAATTAGCCTCTTGCCTCAATTTTTTTCTTTTTTTTTTGTACCAGGGATTGAACTCAGGGGTAGTTGACCATTGAACCACATCCCCAGCCCTTTCCAGTGTTGTATTTAGAGACAGGATCTCAATGAGTTGTTTAGCGCCTCACCATTACTGAGGCTGGCTTTGAACTCGCAATTCTCCTGTTCAGCCTCCTAAAGTGCAGGGATTAAGCCTGGCGCGCTGGCTCAAACCTGTAATCCCAGCATTTAGGAAGGCTGAGACAGGAGAATCGTGAGTTTAAAGCCAGCTTCAGCAAGGGCAAGGTGCTAATCAACTCAGTGAGACCTTGTCTCTACATAAAACACAAAATAGGGCTGGAGATGTGGCTCAGTGGTTGAGTGCCCCAGAGTTCAATCTCCAGTACCAAAAAAGAAAAAAAGTGCAGGGATTACAGGCATATGCCACCTTAAATTAAACAAAAATAAAATCCCATTCTAAGTCAGTCTAATTTTAATTTAAATCAAAAGTAAATTTGCAAAGTTAAAGGAAAATACTGGTTGCTTGCTAAAATCATTTAGACAGATGAGAAACTGGGGAAGAGTGGTGGAGGTTTGGACCAAGCTGGGGCGGGGGGGGGGGGGG
>CM053412.1:14114925-14129185 GCA_028644305.1 Xerus rutilus | reverse complement strand
CAGAGAGACCCTGTCTCTATATAAAACACAAAAAATAGGGCTGGGGATGTGGCTCAGTGGTCGAGTGCCCCTGAATTCAATCTCCAGTACCAAAAAAAAACCCCAAAAACCCAAATAGGTTATCTCCATAGGAATTTTGGTTTACCTCCAAAATGTTGTATCTTGGGGCATGAGGAAATTTCTTGGAGTGGCAGAAATACAGAACATCTCCATATCTGATACCTTGACTGTGGTGTCACCTATATGACCTATATTTGTCAAAATTCATAGAACTATACATCTAAAGAGAGTGAACTTTATTGACTATATGTTATTGCATATAAATTTAAAACCTGATTGAAAATAAAGAAAATACAGCATTTGTGGTGATTTCACAATCCTGGGAGTGGTCAATTAGAGTGAAGTCATTTTGCTATCTTTTATAAGGGTATCAAAAATTTTTGATAAGAGTTTTGGAGTGTTTGTTATTTCATTTCCGTGTGTGTGTGTGTGTGTGTGTGTGTGTGTGTGTGTGTGTGGTGTGTGTTTGCTAAGGACTGAACCCAGGGCCTTGTGCATGCTGGGCAAGCAAGCACTCTACCATTGAGCTACATCGCCAGCACTATTTCCCTCCATTTTGTCTAACAAATCTCTTCCAGGGAATATCATTTCAGATGCTGCAAATGTGAGTTCACTATGGAATCCTTGTGAAATGAAATTTTATTTTTTCCTTTAAAAATTGTCTTGGAGCTGGGCGCAGTGGCACACCCCTATAATCTCAGTACTTTGGGAGGCTGAGACAGGAGAATCGCGAGTTCAAAGTCAGCCTCAGCAATGGCGAGGCGTTAAGCAACTCAGTGAGGCCCTGTCTCTACATAAAACACAAAATAGGGCTGGGGATGTGGCTCAGTGGTCGAGTGCCCCTGAGTTCAATCCCTGGTACCAAAAATAAATAAATAAAAAAGATTCAGCTTAAGCATAGGTTTCAATAACATTTTAAAAATATATGCCCTGGGTGAGAACATAGCTCAGTGTTAGAGCACTGGCCTAGCAAGTTCAACCCTCAGTATGGCAAAAAAAGAAAAATATGCAATTATAGATTTTAAAATCATAGAAACATACAGAACAATTAAATGCTACACTGTGAAACGCTCTAGTGTTTGTTCTCCCACACATCTACCTATGTGTACCTATGTACAAGCCACACTATCACAGCTCCATAAATAGAATTATAATATTTAGTCTCTCCTATTATCTTTTATTTTCACTCAACAATTTAATGACTATTAATAAGTATAGATTGGGCTGGGGGTGTAGCTCAGTGGTAGTATGCTTGCCTAGCATATGCAATGCCATGGGTTCAATTCTCAGTACTCTGAAAATGAAAAAGCATAGATCTCTAATATTCTATTGTATGTTTGTACATATGATTCATACTTATTTTATCAAAAAAAAATTTTTTTTGTGGTACTAGGTATTGAACCCAGAGGCATTCTACCACCAGGCTATATCCTCAGCCCTTTTTATTTTGAAACAGGGTCTCACTAACTGGCTGAGGCTGGCCTTGAACTTTCAATCCTCCTGCCTCAGCCTCCCGAGTCACTGGGATTATAGGGGTGCGCTACTATACCAAACTGAACCTGTCCCATTTTGAAACCTACCGTCAATGTGTCTTTATGAAGTTATATATATTAATAATCCAAGTAATAGTGATGAAGAGAAGACATGCCCATTTTCATATGTTTTTCCCAGGTTTTGGCAATATTTAAAATTTGATTATAAGCAAAAACAAACAAAAATACAAAAAAGTTCTTATTTGTGAAGTTCCCATCTTGTTTTTTACCTTTGAATTGAACTGAATAATCTACCAGTTGTGTCTACAGGGCAGATAGGAGACTAGACGCCTTGGCAGCTCTGGTTTTGTGCTCTGGAATGGCAGAGACCTGTTCCTGAGCGCTTTTCCCAAGGCCTACCTCGCTCCACATTTCCCACGCCCACTAATTTGCCACTAGAGGGAGCAGACGCTGCAGAAACAGAGTCCTATATTGGGCCACTTCTCAGAGTGACAGAAGCTGCTGTTAATAATTAGGCTGAGTCAACAGGCCTAGTTCAGGTTGCTCCTTAGCACCCCCAGATCACAATTAGCATGTTCATGTGGTTATTCTTCTTGGAGATGATGATGATAACCATGGATTCCTTTTTCCAGATTTGTGATAACTGGGCTATATTTAGAGACGTTCTAATAACCTCAATTCCTCAAAATGGTGTTTCACAATTTCATTTCAAAATTAAGTATAGGCACATAACATGTTGTCTCCACATCAAGCCCAAATTAACATTTCAGTTACCTCTGATTTGCAACCTAACAGAAACTGGATATGAAAGAAAATTTTATGATTTTTTAAAATGTAGAGGTTGAGGTGTAGCTCAGTGGTAGCACACCTGCCTAGCATGTAAGAGGCCCTGAGTTCAATCCCCAGCACCAAAAAGAGAAGAAAAAAAGAAAGTAGATTTGGGCTTTTTGATCAGTAGATGGGACCAGTTGGAACTTTAATTCCTACTTTACTCAGAAGACAGAGGCCATCCACTGATTGTCACATCAGCAGAGCCCTTTCTTCATTAGCATGTCTTGACTGCATCTCCTGCCTGCCTCTGACTTCATGAACATCATGCCTCTTTTGTTACTCTTCCCAACAGGTTCTCAGTAAGAAATGTCTCAGCCAGGCTTAGTAGTGCACTCTTGTAATATTAGCAACCTGGGGAGGCTAAGGCAGGAGGATCACAAATTCGGAGGCCAGCCTGGGCAATTTAGTGAGACCTTGTTTCAGAAAAACAAAAAGGGCTGGGAGCCCAGCGGGAGCACATGCCTGTAATCCCAGCACTTAGGGAGGCTGAGTCAGGAGAATTGTGAGTTCAAAGCCAGCCTCAGCAATGGCGAGGCTCTAAGCAACTCAGTGAGACCCTGTCTCTACATAAAACACAAAATAGGGCTGGGGATGTGGCTCAGTGGTCAGGTGCCCCTGAGTTCAATCTCTGGTACCACTCCCTCAAAAAAATACATAAATAAATAAATAAAAATAAAAAGGGCTGGGGATGCAGCTCAGTGGTAAAGCATCCCTGGGTTCACTCTTCAGTACCAAAAAAACCAAACTCTCCTGTAAGCTTTCTTTCCAGAGCCCTGAATCATCAATGCACACAACCATTCAAAAAAAAAAAAAGAAAAGAAAGAGAACCAATTCCTCTGACACTAAATTCCCCAGCACCTGTGTTAGTTCTTTTACCTGTCTCCCTGCTAAACAAACTGCTCACTGATCAGCCAACAGAGGAAGAGCCCAATTCTACCTTCTCTACCTTTATCTCTTAGCACTTCTGACACAGCTAAGCAGAGATAAGGCTTTCCCAAACTCACTAGCATCCTCCTAAATAAATCTACATAGACAAAATAAACACACATTTATATAAAACTAAACATTAATAGGCTGCTATATAAGTACCTATAACATCATCAGTAGAATAACCATGAAACTAGAGAGAGGAGAAGGTAAGCTGGGGATTCACTCTATAAACAAGGGAACCATTCTGTGTGCCAGGTGCTCTTCTGGGTCCGGGAAGCATGGTGATTAGACCTACTCACTGCCCTCATGTTGCTCATGTTTCAGTGAGAAATATAGACAAGATCGGTGATGAGCCAGGTGCAGTGGTGCATATCTGTCTGAAATGTGACTTGGAGACTAAGATAGGAGGATCATGAGTTCGAGGCCCGCCTGGGCAATTTAGTAAGACCGTATCTCAAAATAAAAAAAAATAAAAAGGGCTGAGGATGTAGCTCAGTAATAGAATGCCTGCCTAGCATACATGAGGCCCTGGGTTTGATCTCCAGTACTACCCAAAAAATAAAAATAAAAAAAATAAGGCTAGAGGTGTAGCTCAGTGGTAGAACAGCCCTGGGTTAAATTCCCAGTATCTAACACACACACATTAAAATTAAAGTAAAAAAAAAAAAAAGAGTTGATCAATGCAATGTTAGGGAGTGGCTAGTGCAGGCAAGAAGAGTCCAACCCAGAAGCATAGGGAGATGGACAGAGAGCAGAATTTCATGGGGGAAAGAGATGCAGAGTGGTACTTCAAAAGGGTGGGGTAGACAGGAGCCTGGGTCAGGATGAAGATAAGGGTGATCTACGTGAAGATGTGGAGGCTTATTCCATGCAGAAGCCTTGGGCGGGAACCTCTCTGGCAAGGCAAAGAACAAGGCCAGAATGGCTGGCCAGCAAAAGAGAGGCACAGGCCCTTAGATGAGCAGGTGATCACCTGTCTGTACCAGAGATAAAATTCTCATATCTTCTTCTGGTGGCATGCTGACCCTGCTTATAAATAGGAATTCCAGGGAGTGTTTTCAGGACAACTGGGTTGGCTGGTTTCATGAATAAGACAAAGTACAAGGGAACCTAGAATATCTTCTTGAGTCAGGAAGTAGTGAGGTGCTCAAAGACTGATGGAGATGTGCAAAAGAATACAGGTGAAGCCGAGTGTGGTGGCTCAAACCTGTAATCCCATCACTTAGGGAGGCTGAGACAGGAGAATTGCAAGTTCAAAGCCCACCTCAGCAATGGCAAGGTGCTAAGCAACTCAGTGAGACCCTGTCTCTACATAAAACACAAAATAGGGCTGGGGATGTGGCTCAGTGGTTGAGTACCCCTGAGTTCAATCCCCAGTACCCCTCCCCAAAAAAAACCAGCCTCAGCAATTTAGAGAGGCCCTAAGCAAGAGTGAGACCCTGTCTCTAAATTAAAAAGGGCTGGGAGCCGGGCACAGTGGCACACACCTGTAATCCCAGCACTTTGGGAGGCTGAGACAGGAGAATCACAAGTTCAAAGCCAGCTTCAGCAACGGTGAGGTGCTAAGCAACTCAGTGAGATTCTGTCTCTACATAAAACACAAAATAAGGCTGGGAATGTGGCTCAGTGGTCGAGTGCCCTCAAATTCAATCACTGGTACCACAAAAAGGGGGGGCTGGGGATGTGGCTCAATAGTAGAGCACCTCTGGGTTCAATCCCCAGTACCAAAAACAAAAAACAAACAACAACAAAAACCCAATAATAATAAAAGCTACATGGGCATAGTGGCACAACCTGTAATCCCAACAAGTCCAGAGGCTGAGTCTGCAAGTTCAAGGTCAGTCTGCACAATTTAGGAAGACCCTGTCCCAATATAAAATAGAAAAGGGGCTGGGGATGTAGCTCAGTAGTAGAGTGCCTCTGGTTTCCATCCCTAGTACCAGAAAGAAAAGAAGAAAGCCAAAAAATTAACCAAAAATATTGCAATGATAGAGGCATTCCAAAGAGACACAGGAACCAACCAAAAAAGTTACCAAAGTATACACTGGAATAACTAGAGCAAGAATGTAAAAAAGTAATGTTGGACTATATCCCAAAGTACAAAGTGAATATCCATGAATCCATACTGTTATAAATAAACGACTAAAAGATGTAAAAATGGACGGCCAGGGGTGTAGCTCACCCCTGGGCACAGTGTTTGCCCAGCATGTGCAAGGCCTTGGGTTCCATCCCCAGTGCCTCAAAAAAAAAGAAGAGACAAATCCCCAAAGAGGGTGAATTGTGGATACTTTATGTAGTTCCTTCACCTCAAGGAGGTGAGGCCTCACTCACCACTTGATGGTGGTAGGTGGGCACCTCTGCTGTGATGGATGAGAGCACTGTTCTCCCTGTGTGATCTTCCTCCCCAAACATATCATCCCTAGACAGGGATGATAATCCTGATGAAAACACACCAGCGAACCCCACGTGAAGGGCTTTGTACAAAACACCAGACCAGGACTCTTCAGCACTGTCAAGGTCATCAAAACTGTCAAGGTCAGAGAAACTGTGGCAGCCAGGAGGGGCCTAAGGAGATGAGATGGCTAGATGGAATATGGCATGCTGGAAAGGAAAAAAAGCATGTTAGGGAAAATTGAGGAAAGTTCAATACAGCATGGACTGAGTTAATGATAATGCGTCTATACTGGTTCATTAGTTGTGAAAAACCATGCCTTACTAACATGTCAACAGGAGGTGAAGTTTTGGGGAGACAGCTCAGTGACTGAGCGCTGGCCTAGCGTGCACAAGGCCCTGGGCTCCATCCCAGCAGGGCAAGCTTGTGTCTGCCTGCCTGCCTGTCTCTCTCTCTCTCTCTCTCTCACACACACACACACACACACACAGGACCCTGAGCACTCACTAACACACACACAACAGAAAAGGAGAATGGTGCTAATAAATGCAAGGAATGAGAATTCTTACAAATTACTATTTTGCAGTCGTTAAGATAGTGACTGATGCCTCCAAAGTCTCCAGTGAATGCTAAACTATGGAATAAAAGCTGGTAAACAGGAGCTTCACTCAGCCTCCAGGTAGGAGGCTACAGATTACTATAAATTGAAAGAGACCAGAGGGCACCTTTCTGAATCTAAACACTCAAGCTGTAGCCTCTCCAATAGCATGGTAACCTAAGGTCACACACCTCCAACTATGATGCAATGAAAAGGGCCAAATATCACTGGTGAACAATGTTGGCTAACAAAGATCTTGTTCAGAAGTTATTCCTGAGAAACAAAGTCACAAGGTGGAGCACTCTACACAAGAGTAATTGCCCGCAGTGTGCGGGGGCGCATGCCTGTAATCCTAGCGGCAGCGACTCAGGAGGCTGAAGAGGGAGAATGGCAAGTTCAAAGCCAGCCTTAGTTATTTAGAGACAGGAGATCAGTGTCTCAAAATAAAAAAGGCTTGGAGCCAGGCGCGGTGGCTCAAGCCTGTAATCCCAGCACTTAGGGAGGCTGAGACAGGAGAATCGCGAGTTCAAAGCCAGCCTCAGCAATGGCGAGGCGCTAAGCACCTCAGTGAGACCCTGTCTCTACGTAAAACACAAAATAGGGCTGGGGATGTGGCTCAGTGGTTGAGTGACTCTGAGTTCAATCTCCAGTACCAAAAAAAAAAAGGCTTGGGATGGTGGCTCAGTGGTTAAGTGCCCCTGGGTTCAATCCCCAGTACCAAAACAAAAAAGAGTCATTGCATAGGAAAGAAAAGACTAGGTGTTTGTGGTGATGGTGGTTGTGGGGCACTGGTTTTTGGTGAAGAGAAACCAAAGAAACATACCAGGGCTGGCGTTGTGGTTTAGTGGCACAGCACTTGCCTGGCTTGTGTGAAGTACTGGGTTAGATTCTCAGCACCAAATATAAATAAATAAAATAAAGGCCCATTGACAACTTAAAAAGAAAGAAAGAAAGAAACATACCAACCAAATGCAAAGTGATCTTGAATTAAAAACAAAGTTTATATTAAAAAAAGGAAAACTTCTCAATGTATTATATTTTAAATGCTCCCATTTAACAAATGAATGCTTTCAAAACACAAATTACAATAGACAATACTAGAAGAGATTTTAGAATCAATCAATACCTATAGAATCCTATAGAATCCTTAAAAACAATTAGTTCTTGGTGCTCCACAGGCTCAGTAGCATCAGATTGTTTGGGGCACGATTTAACCTCATATGGAGAAAACATCAAAGTGCCAATTCTGAGGCCCTTCCTGAGTGAAAGGACACCTGGCCTCTCAGTGCACACAGAACGGGCGCCTCTGGGGGCAGGTGAAGACCCAGCCTCCACCTCCTGCCCCAGGGCATTCTCTCTAGCTGGCCTGGGAAGTTCGCTCCTCAAAACATTCCTGTGGGGCAGGGAAGTCACAGTCATTACAAAGCAGTTCAAATGCACAGGTTTCCCTTTTACTGTAGCTCCTTAATCCTTTCCCTTGGTCACAGCTTAATTTACATAATACAGCACTGGAAGATGGGGGAGTGGGGATTCCCAGCCAGCCAGCGGGAACCAGTATGTGCTGGTTTGGTCAAGGCAGGCAGAAAGCAGAAAGCCCAGGCCTGGCTAGGTCCTGGGTAGGGCCTGGGTCGGTGGCCGAGCCCTAGAAGGCCCTGCAAAGGGGTCCCATCAGGGCCAGAAGGGTCCAAGGTGGCGCCCAATCCCCCAGGGAGGGGGCTGTGAAGACTCCGGAAGACACACCTATGGGCAGTGCCCCAGGTGCTTGTGGGAAGGATTGAAACTTGGGAAAGCGATTCCAGTTGAGCACTGGAAAAGCAGAACTCCTCCTCTTAACCACACTGCCCCGACTCCTCGGTGCACCTACTCCCTAACTTTGCCCTGTACAAGGGCGACCCCGCGCTCTACCCTCCCTTCAGGCCCACCCCACTCACTCAGGAGGCCTACGGGTGAGTAGGGTGGCAGGTCAGGGAGGACCAGTTCACCTTGAGAGCCATTAAACCAACACCCAAGCTAGCTGACATCATTGTCTGCAATGTTAAGGGTCTGGCTTGGAAAATGGCTGCCTGTGGAGAGGCAGGGATGAGATTGCCCAAGGGGTAAAAGGAGGGGGAGGGTTAAATTCAGTTTAAAGAGTAAAACTGGAGGGGTGCCAGGGCCAATGCTTACGATCTCAGTGACTGGGGAGGCTGAGGCAGGAAGATCACCAAGTGCCAGGCCAGCCTGGGCAATTTACCAAGACTATGTCTCAAATTTTTTTAAAAAATCACAAATTAAAAAGGCTGGGAATGAGCCGGGCGCGGTGGCGCAAGCCTGTAATCCCCGCACTTTGAGAGGCTGAGACAGGAGAATCGGGAGTTCAAAGCCAGCCACAGCAATGGCGAGGTGCTAAGCAACTTAGTGAGACCCTGTCTCTACATAAAACACAAAATAGGGCTGGGGATGCGGCTCAGTGGTCGAGTGCCCCTGAGTTCAATCTCCAGTACGAAAAAAAAAAAAAAAAAAAAAAAGGCTGGGAATGTAGTCAGGCATAAAGTCTCCTAGGCTCGATCCTCGGTACCAGGAGGGAAAGTTTTAACTGTTTCACTGGGTGACACTATCACGAATATCCCTTGTGCTAATAATCTGTATTTTGTTTGTTTAAAACACTTCATAATAAATTCTGTTTTAGAGTATCGCATGCATTACTTCAGAGAAACTTTAGAATACACACTACTGGGCTCATTTCCAGAAGCATATTGCCAGAAGAGAATCCTGGCCTAATCCAGGGGCTAAGAAGACCCAGGTGACAATGTCCAACTAGTCCTGTATCTTGGTGCACAGCACTGCATTCTTTTTTTTTTTTTTAGGTACCAGGGATTGAACTCAGGGGCACTCGACCACTGAGCCACATCCCCAGCCCTATTTTGTGTTTTATGTAAAGACAGGGTCTCACTGAGTTGCTTAGCACCTCGCCATTGCTGAGGCTGGCTTTGAACTCGTGATTTTCCTGTCTCAGGCTCCCAAAGTGCTGGGATTACAGGCGTGCGCCACCGTGCCTGGTTCAACACTGCATTCTTATCCTTTAATCTCTTATCTTTAAAAGGAGGGAGCTCCTTGCTCCACCTGCCCCTCAAGAAAATCCTGTAAAAAACATAAAGCAACATAAAATGCAGGCCAATATGAATTTTATTTGGGGTCTGGACTTTGATGATATTAAACTCAAAATTGCTGCATCTTTGGGTAATTACATGCATGCTTTAGCAGAGGAAAGATGAGGTAAATGAAGTAGGCTAAGGAGAACATTGTTCCAGAATCATGACAGGGTTAGCAGGGCCCTGGAGGCACGATTCCTATGTTACTCTCCTTGTTTTTTGTTCTCAACACTCTGCAAGTCACTGTAAAATAGCAGCATCGGGAGCAGTGAAATAATTCTTACCTCACTCTTCTGTGTGTGGTGTGAAAGGCAGTGAAATTACTTTCTCCCTAAGCATGTACTTGAAAACTAGAACATTTTAAAGTTCTCCTTATCTTTCCCTAAAGTATTTTCACTCTCAGAAATGTGTTGGAGCCAGGACTAGAAACTAATGTGGATTTCTTTAAAGAACAAACAGTGATTTCTAGCCGGATTAATGTCACTTTAAAACAGCCCCTTTGGGAATCTACACTCCTTGCCTAAGATCTTTGTTTTACTTGAAACCCCTATGAAACTCTTCTGGGATTATTTTCAGAATGAATTTATGGACCATACAAGATAATCCATCCCACGGTTCCAAGGTGGGTTTTAGACTTAAATAGTATTGCCCAAATGACCACCTGCATTACCCAAAGAACAGAGTTCAAGTTGTGTCTGGAAAGGAAAGCTCTTAAGAAAAGGGAACAATTTGCTACCCTAGAGAATATTCAAAGGATGGATTTCAGGTTTGGAAGTTTCCAGAACTTTCTTAGCAGTGAACCCATTGAAGGAACTGTGAGGACAGCTCTGAAAGCAACTGCTCTTACCTGGAGGTAAAAAGCTTTAGATCAGCCGGGCACGGTGGCTCACACCTGTAATCCCTACACTTTGGGAGGCTGAGACAGGAGAATTGGGAGTTCAAAGCCAGCCATCAGCAATGGCTAGGTGCTAAGCAACTCACTGAAACTTGCACTTCTCCTGTCTCAGCTTCCCAAAGTGCTGGGATTACAGGCATGGGCCAGCAACGCCTGGCTGGCATTGCATTATTAATATGTGGAACTAATTCTAGTTGGATTTTTTCTTTTTTTGTGTGGCGCTGGAGATTGAACCCAGGGCCTTGTGCATGTAAAGCAAGTACTCTAACTGAGCTATACCCCCAGCCCTATAGTTGGAATTTTGATTAAGTCCCTATAATCGTTTTCCAACCATAGCCTCAGAACCCCTCTCTTTTACTGAATGCATTGGTGGTGGGGGAGGGGGAGTCAGGATTGCATCTTTTAATTTCTACTATCCACTCTAGATTCTTATAGACATCATTGAATAGTTGAAATCCAGCAATACAAGTTACAGATGTTTCATTAACTAGATTTTTTTGGGGTACTGGAGATTGAACTTAGGGGTACTTGACCACTGAGCCACATCCCCAGCCCTATTTTGTGTTTATGTAGAGACAGGGTCTCACTGAGTTGCTTAGCACCTCGCTGTTGCTGATACTGGCTTTGAACTCATGATTCTCCTGTCTCAGCCTCCCAAAGTGGTGGGATTACAGGCATGTGCCACCATGCCCGGCTTTGATTTTTTTTTTTTTTATTTGAATCCAGGGCATTCTACTACTGAGTTACATCCCTAGCCTTTTTAATTTTTTATTTTGAGACAAAGTCTCGCTAAATTACCCAGGCTGACCTGGAATTTGTGATCCTCCTTGTTTCAGCTGCCTGAGTTCCAGAAATTACAGGTGTGCCCCACCATACCTATTGGATGTATTTAAGTGACAATTCTTCAGAAAAGCAAATAAACTGGAAAGAAATTGAAGAGTACTAATTTCTAATTAAAAAAGAAAGTATTTTTAAAAAATGGAAGATATTATTTCCAAGTTACCCACCCTAAAGTGGCATTAAAAACTATAACAGTAAAAACAGTAGCAACAGCCAGGTGTGGTGGTGCACGCCTGTAATCCCAGCACTTTGGAAGGCTGAGACAGGAGAATCACGAGTTCAAAGCCAGCCTCAGCAACGGTGAGGTGCTAAGCAACTCAGTGAGATCCTGTCTCTACATAAAACACAAAATAGGGCTGGGAATGTGGCTCAGTGGTCAAGTACCCCTGAGTTCAATCCCCGGTACCAAAAACAAAACAGTAACAACTATAAAAGACCAAGCAACCAGCAAATATATGTAATTATACTTCTTATAGGAAGTCTAAGGCCAGGTGCTGTACCCATGCCTGTGATCCCAGTGGCTGGGAGGCAGAAATAGGAGGATCACAAATTCAAGGCTAGCCTTAGTAATTTAGGTAGGCCCTAAACCATTTAGTGAAACCCTGTCTCAAAATGAAAAAATAAATAAAGGGGCTGGGATGTAGCTTAGTGGTAAAGCACCCCTGGGTTAAATCTCCAGTACAAAAAGAAAAAATGGCTAAGTATGTCTATAAGCATGAATGTACCCTGAAACAGGATTCTTCACTGTATTGAACAAGAAAACTATTCCAAATCATGGTCTAAACTTGGCCCAGCAATGCATGGAACCAGGGCAGGGTTAGGTGATTATGCTGACCTTGATGCTACTAGGGGACAATTTCATCCAGAACAAATCCTGACACCAAAACTCGTCATTGTTAAAATAAACCATAAAGCTGAGCACAGTGGCACACACCTATAATCCCAGCGGCTGAGGAGCTGAGATAAGAGAATCACTAGTTCAAAGCCCGCCTCAGCAACGGTGAGGCACTAAGCAACTCAGTGAGACCCTGTCTCTAAATAAAATACAAAATAGGGCTAGGGATGTGGCTCAGTGGCCGAGTGCCCCTGAGTTCAATCTCTGGTATCCAAATAAAATAAAATAAAATAAACCAAACCATAAAATTTTAGTTATTTTTGGAGACTGGCTAAGTCAACCAGAAAATAAAGACAGGTTTATAAGCCTAGTGCCTGTTGATACTCAGTAATTCTGAGTTAAGTAACTTAGATAGGCTCCTGGATATTTTTTTGATCTGAGTTTTCCTTAGTGGACCTATCAAAAATAATGAAGAGGGACTGGGGTTGTGGCGCAGTGGTAGCGTGCTCGCCTAGCATGTGTGAGGCAATGGGTTCGATCCTCAGCACCACATAAAAATAAAATAAAGATATTCTGTCCACCTACAACTAAAAAATAAATGTTTAAAAAAAAATAATGAAGGGGCAGGCAGGAAGGCTCCCATCCTGGGCCCCTTGACCACTTGGGCAATGTGAGCCATCAACTCCAGTTAGTGTCTCTTGCTTCAATAGTGGAAAGACCTCTGTTCCATAGGCCCTTTGAAAATTCCCCTTAAAGCTCCATAGAACTTTTTGCAGTGCTCATAGAACTTTCTAGATTTAGGTGTGGTGGCGCCTGCATTTAATCCTAGCGACTCGGGAGGCTGAGGAAGGGGGGTTGCTGGTTCTAGGCTAGCTTCAGCAACTTAGTGAGGCCCTAAGCAATTTAACCAGATTCTGTCTATCTCCAGAAAGAAAATATAGGGTGTTGGGGATTTGGCTCAGTGGTTGAGCACCCTTGGATTCAATCCTTGATACCAAAAAAAAAAAAAAAAGACTTTCTAGATTTAGTGAAAATAGCAGTAGATTGAGAAATGGAAACTGCTGGCTGTTTCCCTTCCAGTTAAACCCAAACTGGATATTGGGTTCAGTTCCTTCAAACGAGAAAATTCAGGAAACTGTGGAGCCTCTATAACATGAAACAGATTGTCATTTATTGGTTGAATGACAAAACATCCTTAAAGGTGTTTAAGCATTCATTCCTCTTTTCCTTTCCTCCTTTGTTCCTGGGACACTGAATCTGGCTCTGAAAACTCACTGGTGCCCCAGGCCCCAAACTGATTTCCTTTTTGATCCCCAAGATGTGATCCCCTCTTTTTTCTTCAGTCCTAGTAATTGGGTCGCTCTCTTTCCGTCTCTTGGGAACATCTGAGCAGATCCCAGCCTCTAAAATTCCCTTGCTTTGCTCTTGCCAACTCCCATTCCAAGGATGGAAGTCCTGCTCCTGATGCTTGAATGGTGACTACATAGTCCAGATGATGTCCACCTGCCCTCTGGGGTACTGGGTACTGAGTGCTCCTCTCTAACATCACTGCACCAATAAGCCCTCATGATGAGTTGTTGAGGGAAACAGACATTGAGAAGCATCAAGCTGCACTTGGAGAGGAGGAGAACTCCCAACTTTATTTTATGCTGGTGGGCCCAGAGGAAAACAAAAACTCCAAATTCTGAGCCCTGATTCACAGTTTATCACAACATTTATAGGTTATTTGATAGGATGGGTCTAAGATTGGGGCTTTTTCCTCTTTTTTAAAAAATTCTTAATCTATGCAGCTGAAGGCCTTGTGCAGGGTCTCCAGCATAAAGCATGCTCACAGATAAGCTCACAGATAACAGATAAGAAGAAACTGCTCTTTTCACAGTCATCTGTTACTTTTCAAAAGAGAGTAAATAGTCAGACTCAGGCCAGTTATTTACAATCCAAAAGGTAGGGACCCCTGGTTAATAAGGCTTCCTGGAGAAAGGCTGAGAGAGGGAAGCAGAATGGACCCCTTCCCCAGGCATTGGTTTGTTACCATAATGTTTCTGTAATTTCATTTCCCAACCAGGTCTCATTTTGCCATCATAGTGTCACCTTTTGCATCATCATTTCACCAGGGTGGTGAAGCAAGACATGAACAATGTCTCAGAGTGACTAAGTGGTAAGCCCCTTCGTGAGTCTTGCTTAGAGGGCCTGCATCCAGGGCCTGAGTATTGGTCTGGCCCAAGAAAGATGCATTAAATCTTTTTTTTTTTTTT
>CM053412.1:14097604-14114425 GCA_028644305.1 Xerus rutilus | reverse complement strand
TCACGCTTGTAATCCCAGCACTTAGGGAGGCTGAGACAGGAGAATCGTGAGTTCAAAGCCAGCCTCAGCAACGGCGAGGCACTAAGCAACTCAGTGAGACCCTGTCTCTACATAAAACATGAAATTGGCCTGGGGATGTGGCTCAGTGGTCAAGTGCCCCTGAGTTCAATCCCCAGTACCAAAAAAACAAAAAAAAAAAAAAAAAAACAG
Source organism: Xerus rutilus (assembly GCA_028644305.1). Classification (NCBI taxonomy): domain Eukaryota; kingdom Metazoa; phylum Chordata; class Mammalia; order Rodentia; family Sciuridae; genus Xerus; species Xerus rutilus. The sequence continues at coordinate 14,114,215 of CM053412.1, read as the reverse complement.
CAGTAAAAATAGTGAGGAAACTAATAACAATTTCATGAGGAAGAATGAAAGAAACATAAAAAAGAGAGCTGAAGTCCCATGGAGTAAGCAAGAAGTTAAGTCAAACAGCAGCCCTCATGCTGCTGGACACAGGAAACATCTGTGGTGGCCTTGCAGGGGGCTGTGGAGCACTGGGCGGCACATAGGAAAAAGGATTTCTTCTACTGGTATTAGACTATGACTGGTTTATCTTTCTAAGATGGAATTTCTTTCCTTCAGATTCACCACTTCATGTAAATCAAGTACCTCCGAGTAAATACAAATACAATTTCCTTTAAGATTCAATAGATAGCTGGGCATCTTGGTGCACACCTATAATCCCAGTGACACAGGAGGCTGAAGCAGGAGGATTGCAAATTCAAGGCCAGCCTCAGCAATTTAGTGAAGCCCCAAGCAACTCAGTGAGAGAACTTGTCTCAAAAAACAAAAAGGACTGGGAATGTAGCTGATAGTAAAGTGCTTCTGGGTTCAATCTCCAGTACAAAAAAAAAAAAAGATTAAATATGTAAAGGGTCAGATGATAGCATTTTGGGGGATGATGGCACTAGTCTGTGTTTTAGTTATACAACTATATATTTGTCAAAATTCATGGAATCCCCCCAAAAATTTTCTCTTTATAAATTATAAAATAAGCCAAACAAAATATTTCGCTTAAAGCAAAGCTGATGTTTCCCAGGCAGCTCCTTTACACCATGCTCACAGGACAGGCTGATTCCAAGCTGGAAGGAAGAGTCCACGCATCCAATCTTCTGGGTGCTCCTTTGGTGGCTGATGCACATTCTGAAGGGATTGAGAAAAAAAAGTCCCTTTTAGGTCTTTGCCCATTCACCCCAGAAGGAGCTGCTGACTCACCCTGAGCAAGAGGGCTACTGAGGAGAGGCTAGCCTCTTCCCATCTCAGCAGAGGGCCAGATGGGAATAGATATGACTAAACTGTGCCATAGGTCACTGGACTAGGCCTGGTTGGCTTCCCCAGCCTCTTCCTAACCCATCTAAACGGAAAAATAAAACAAACCAAAAAAAAAAGAGAAGGAATTTGTCTTCTTCCTCTTGCCCCCTTTAACGGTAGAGGTTATTTATTCTTGGGTTTCTGTGATCTCAGCAGAAAAAAAGTACAAACATAAGACTACTTACCTAGAAAGGAAAAATAAATCTACTGATGCATTTATATGAGCTCGGCTCTGTTTTCAAAGTGAAGTACTTTCATTTTACATCTTTGTCCCGAATCCTCTGACCTGCTCTTGCGTTCCTTTCTCAGCTTTGATGCCATCTCCCACATAACCAGCATTCTACCCTAAGTTGCCGCCCACTCACTTCCTGTTAACCTACTTTAGTCCCCTGCATGCCCCAGGGCTGGCTGGTGTTTCACAAGATTATTTATAGATTGTCTCTCTCCCCCACAACAACCGGCATTGTGTCTCCTGAGGGCCTAGGCACTGCCCTATTCTAGTAGGTAAGGTGAGGGCAGGTCCTTGTTTGCCCAAAGCTGTCTTGGCTTTAATGTAGATCTCTGGCCCATGGAGGCCCCTCAGTCCCAGGAAAACTGGGACAGCTGATCACTCCATAGGTAGACACTGTCAATCCAGTTACAATAAATATTGGAAACTGAATAATTTTTACTCTGAAATCCAACATAACGTAGTTGCTCATTTTGGTCACAAGGTGGCAGTAGACTACTAGATTTATGAACACCAACCTGCATTAACATCAACGGGCCAAGACATTGCGTTCTAATTCCTCAGGTACTCAGCTGTTTTTCATAGTACTGTTAGAGTCTTCTTCAAGATACAAATATAAACTACATACTTTTGAAGAATTTTTAATGCCTATGTGTGTTTTTGGCCACCATTAATTTTTTCCATGTAGAAAAAAGATGGATTTATAAATACTGTGACTAATTTGCATTTTGTATGTTATTTACAAAACGTCTGTCACACTACGTAAGAAACCTATACTTAGCCGGGCACGGTGGCGCAAGCCTGTAATCCCAGCACTTTGGGAGGCTGAGACAGGAAAATCGCGAGTTCAAAGCCAGCCTCAGCAATGGCGAGGCGCTAAGCAACTCAGTGAGACCCTGTCTCTAAATAAAATACAAAATAGGGCTGGGGATGTGGCTCAGTAGTCGAGTGTCCCTGAGTTCAATCTCCAGTACCAAAAAAAAAAGAAAGAAAGAAAGAAACCTATACTTGAACAGTTAAAACTGATTACAATAACATCTTGTATCCCGGGATTTAAGATATAGTTAATCATTCGGGTGATCACCTGAAGATTTTGATAGCAACAGAAGAAGTCAGCTTCCAGAATAATCTTATGTCTGAAATGTTTTGAAAGCAAGCTTAGGTAAGAGATAACCACAAGCCAGTGTCATTTTCTAGCAGAACTTCATAAAGTCACCAAAGTGTTCATCCTGGAATTCTCCTTTGCTGCTTTGATTGCTCCAGTGATTAAAATTTACTCAAGGGAACAGTCTCCAAAACAAAGAGTTGTAATTGAAGGAAATTTCATCCTCTCTCATCCCGTAAGATCAAGGTAGTTCCATCTGGCCGTGACAAGTTGCAATGCCATTTCTGCAAACTTGCAAGCATGCCCAAACAGTACTTGTAAGCTATGCATAAATAATATATTTGTAGCAAAATTAAAAGCATGCACCAACATACTAAATGCACAAACTATCACACAGGTGGCCTCTGGGGAAGAATTAAGGGAAAAGGGACCAGAGAGAAGTTCAAGAGGATTTCTTTCTTTCTTTTGGTACTGGGGGTTAAATTCAGGAGTACTGGACCACTGAGCCACATTCCCAGTCCTATTTTGTGTTTTATGTAGAGACAGGGTCTCACTGAGTTGTTTAGTGCCTCACCGTTGCTGAGGCTGGCTTTGAACTCGCGATTCTCCTGTCTCTGCCTCCCAAAATGCAGGGATTACAAGCGTGAACCACCACGCCCAGCTTTCAAGGGGATTTCCCCATTATCAGTCATATTATTAGTTTTACAAGAGAAATGACAAAAGGTCAGTTTTTTCTGTTTATGCTAATGCTTTTTACATTAGTTTCCCTTTCTTTCTTTCTCTCTTTTAATTTTTCCAATCAAAAAAGAAGAAGGAGGAGGAGAAATAAACAGATATTACTCCCAAGGATCTTTGACTTTCCTAAAACAAAGCTGTCAAGCCAAGGACAGACTACATTGTTTTTTCTTTCCTGGTACTAGAAATAGAAGCCAGGGGTGCTTTACTACTGCATTATATCCCCAGCCCTTTTTATTTTTTTATTTTGAGACAGTGCCTCACTAAGTTGCTGAGGCTGGCCTCAAACTTTCCATCCTCTTAACTCAGCCTCCCCAGTTGCTGAGATTACAGGCAACCACACCATGCCCAGCTAGGCATGCAATTTTTAATAAATAGCTTTGTGGTAGCTACTTGGAGGTGGAGTTATATATCTTCATATTAAAAAGGCTTTCTTTCATATTCTTCATTATACTTATATCATTTGGTTTGGATCAATTCATATTCTATGAAAAATTGCCACTTTATCATCAGTGAGGCTAAAATTCAGAGTCCTGAATCTGACTCAGGAAACTAAAGCATTCACAGAGGTAAATAAAAGACAGAAAGGATACATTTTTCCAACATCTTATGAAAGGTAACTAGGAGTTATTCATGATACTGAAACTTCCATATAATTACAGTTATCACAGATACCATCATAACTTTGTATTTATTTTCAATTCTTTAAATAAAATGCTTTTTAAAATTCCTTTTATGCTTTACTCTCTAGGAGTGCAAGATCTGATCTGATCTTTGCTTTTCTTCACATTCAAGACCACTTGTTCCCCAGCAGTGAATGTGGAGTCACTCTCAGGAGCTACTTGAGATGCTGTTTGTTTACTTAAGGTCTTGAAAATGACCTTGTTATCTGAACAGAAGCAGAGATTGTAGCACTCAAGGATGCATTTCTGCACATTTGTTTTTTTTTTGTTTTGTTTTGTTTTGTTTTGTTTTTGTGGTACTGGGGATTGAACTCAGGGGCACTCGACCACTGAGCCACATCCCCAGCCCTATTTTGTGTTTTATGTAGAGACAGGGTCTCACTGAGTTGCTCGCTTAGCGCCTCGCCATTGCTGAGGCTGGCTTTGAACTCGCGATTCTCCTGTCTCAGCCTCCCTAAGTGCTGGGATTATAGGCTTGAGCCACCGCGCCCGGCTTGCACATTTGTTTTTTTGTCAAATGTGTTTTTAAATAGTTGTGACTGAATAAGAAAGCCAAAGAAAAGGGAAATAGTCTAACAATTAAGAGCAGCTTAGCCATAGACAAACTGGGTTACAGGAATATGGAATTCTCTACAGATGGTTACAGTTAATTAAAACCCTCTCTCTTTTAGGATCAGAAACTAAATTACCCCTGAAAAATGTCATTTTCCAAAGTATGATGGTATGTGGGTGTGGTGGCCCACACCTGTAATCAGCCACTCTGGAGTCTGAGTCAGGAGGATGGCAAGTTCAAGACTAGCCTGGACAACTTAGTGAGACCCTGTCTCAAAATAAAAAGTAAAAAGGGCTGGGTATGTAGCTCAATGGTAAAGTGCTCCTGGGTTCCATCCCTAGTATCACCAAAAAAAAAAAAAAAAAAAAGAGCTGGGAGCGGTGGCACCCACCTGTAATCCCAGCACTTTGGGAGGCTGAGACAGGAGAATCAGAGCCAGCCTCAGCAACAGCGAGGTGCTAAGCAACTCAGTGAAACCCTGTCTCTGCATAAAACACAAAATAGAGCTGAGAATGTGGCTCAGTGGTCAAGTATCTCTTGAGTTCAATGCCCAGTACCAAAAAATAAAAATTAAAAAAATAAAAAATGCACACACACATACCTATTTGTAGCAGAGTATTATAACAAACTGAGTAGGTCCTGTCTTTATTTTGCTTTTATTTCAAAGAGAAAATTTACATAGTGTTTAGAAGTATAGTCGCTCAGCCAGACTAAGTTCTACAGAATTTGATGAAATTTATTTCAATGTCCATGCCTCAGTTTCCTATCTGTAAAATGAGTATTATAATAACAGTACCTACCTAACAGAGTTTTTTCCTTTTTTTTCTCAGAGTTGCTAAGGCACAACTCTGTAAATATACCAAAATGTACAAATTGTCCATTAAAAGTGTACTTTTTAAAAAAAATAGCCAGGCACAATGGTGCACAGCTATAATCCAAATTACTCAGGAAGCTGAAGCAGGAGGATCCAGAGTTCAAGTCCAGCCTAAAACAACAAAGAAAGGCCCTGTTTCAAAAATAAGTAAAATTAAATAAGATAAAAAAATAAAGAACCTATTGCCGTTGGCTGACAGAGAAATAAAGAACTGAGCAAAATTAGTACCAGAGAAAAATAAACAAACAAGGATGGCTTCCAAAATATTTAGGAGATGCATTTACAAGAAGATGCATTTCTTGTAAATGGATATGGAGATAAAATAAAACATTCCTCAAGCCAGGCACAGTGGCGCAAGCCTGTAATCCAAGCATTTCGGGAGGCTGAGACAGAAGAATCGCAAGTTCAAAGCCAGCCTCAGCAATGGCGAGGCACTAAGCAACTCAGTGAGACCCTGTCTCTACATAAGACACAAAATAGGGCTGGGGATGTGGCTCAGTGGTCGAGTGCCCCTGAGTTCAATCTCTCGTACAAAAAAAAAAAAAAAAACCATTTCTCAAGCCTTCTAGCTAGAGGCAATAGCTAGATGAGCTGAGATAGAGAAGAAAGAGGCAAAGAGGACAGATTCTTGCAAACAAAAAAAGCTGGGGTTCAGATGCAACAGGACAAGATAGTAGTGGTGTTATACAAGGCTATGTGAATTCATAGGGACCCACAGATGGAAGTCATCAGCAATCATAAATAAACAGAGGACAGAGATAGAGTTCAGTGGTAGAGTGCCTACCTACCACATATGAGGCCCTGGGTTCAATCTGCAGCCCAACAAAAGAAAAAAAACCTTTTGTAGACCTCTTAAGAAGGCCATGTTTGGAAGAAATACGTATTTTAATTATTATATTATTATTGTACTTGGGGATTTAACTTAGAGGCACTTTACCACTGAACCACACTCTCAGCGCTTTTTATTTTTTATATTGAAGCAGGCCGTACATTGCTGAGGCTGGCCTCAAACTGCAATCCTCCTGCCTCAGCCTCTGGAGTCACAGGAGTTACAGGCATGCACCACCACACCTGGCTTATTTTTTGTTGTTTTTTTTGTTTGTTTGTTTGTTTGTTTTGAAAGGAACTTGAAGCCATTTATGGAAATGTACCATATATGAATACCCAAATGCTGTAAGATAGAGAGAATGGAGCCAGGTGCAGTGGCACATGCCTGTAATCCCAGCACTTTGGGAGGCTGAGACAGGAGAATCACAAGTTCAAAACCAGACTCAGCAGGGCTGGGGCGGTGGCTCAGTGGTAGAGTGCTTGCCTTGCATGCGTAAGTCACCAGGTTCGATCCTCAGCATCACATAAAAATAAATAGTAAAAGATATTGCATACAACTAAAAAAATATTAAAAAAAAAAAAACAGACTCAGCAATGGCGAGGCACTAAGCAACTCAGTGAGACCCTGTCTCTAAATAAAATACAAAATAGGCCTGGGGATGTGGCTCAGTGGTCGAATACCCCTGAGTTCCATCCTCAGTACAAAAAAAATAAAGAAAGAAATAGAGAATGTGATTAAGACAAAGGAATATTAATTATAAGAATGGTTAAAGGAAACCTGAAAGTAAGTACATGCAGAAATATATATCAAATGATGTCTTCTCCTTTCTGGAAGTGGATACAAATTGAGCACTGAGTGTTTTTTTTTTTTTTTCTGCTGTACTTTCTTTTATTATCATCATAGTCTTTACATCAAGATACATAGCAATGATAGCAGGTTTCTTTTTAAAGCTTAGTATTAAATATTAAATATCTTTCCCCAGTTTAATTTTACATTACTCTGCCAAGAAAAAAAAATTAAAACTCAAGTTATTTGAAGCCTGGACACACTTCCATGATTAGCTGGGCTATGTAAAAGTTGGTGTCTTATTCTTCCTGCTATGTAAGCAGATCTAGGCCATAGAAAGATGGGACTAGGTTATAATTGTTTTTGAAAAATGTGCTACAAAAATGGATGTCCCTCTCTTACCCCCGTCCTTACTTTGTAACCTGTTTTAAGCCAGGTTACAAAGTAAGGACGGGGGTAAGAGAGGGACATTTTCTCTCAGGGAAAAAAAAAATTCTGAAGAGTCCTAGTCCCTTCTCTGAGCCTTCCCACCTTGAGGTGGAGGAGGAACTTCCCAAGTGCTTTTAAAAATAACTTCTTTGCTGAAGTGAGAGGAAGAGTCTGAGTTGTCTGTTTCTAGAAGAAACCTCTTAGAGAATTCAGTACCAGTTAAGCTTCAGCTCACTTTCACAGCCACTGGGCAATAAACTTTGTATTCCCATTCCCCTAGCTGGGGAGGATGGGGATGGTCAACATAGTCACCCCTCTCCTTGGCAGTCACCCTCCTCAGCAAGACAACTACTGGTCCCTCACAGAGACAGTACTTTGAAGCTCATTTTGAGATTTTACCCTCTCCTTCAACCATTTTGGGGAAAAAATTATGAGCACTGAGTGTTTTTTAACAGCAAGAACACTAAGTGCAATTATCAGAGCAACCTCATCGGTGACAAGTCTCACTGGCTAATGAGCAGTCTGGATGACATGACTTCCTGTGAACTGAGGTCTTGCTACAGAATGTTTTCTGCTCTGAAGATGAAACCATGTGGCTGTCCATGCCCAGGTGTGTTTTGCAGAGGCCATGCCTCTCGCAGAGTCAGGAGGAGCTCTGCCTTCTCACTGTGAATTTCAAGATCTTGTCTGGTTCCAGCCACACTCTCCTAAAGAGCCAAGCTCTGGGCTTCTGTTGTTACTTTCAACAGCAAAATCAGCTGTCCCAGCATTTGATGCTCCACTTCAGTGTGTCTCCTTAGTAAAGTAGGGCCTCTTGGATATGATAGTGAATTACTGGAAGTGCCTTGACCACCAGAGTTTGAGCATGAATTCCAGTCAGACCTAAGAAGATGCCTAGTGTCCCGTCCTTGCTCATCCATCCACCCCAAGGCTCCAAAATACAGCAGCAGCTTCATAGGAGACTTACAAAGCCAACTGGAGGCTATATATATATATATATATATATATATATATATATATATATATATATATATATATATATTTGGTACTGGAGATTGAACCTGAGGGTGCTTAACCACTGAGCCACGTCCCCAGCCCTTTTTTATATTTTATTTAGAGATAAGGTCTCACTGAGTTGCTTAGCATCTCACTAAGTGGCTGAGATTGGCTTTGAACCCATGATCCTCCTGCCTCAGCTTCCCAAACCAATGGGATTACAGGTGTGTGCCACCATACCCTGCTAAAAAATAAATTTTAAATGCACTGAATGGTAAGAGGCACAGTGGCACCTGCTTATAATCTCAGCAGCTCAGGAGACTGAGGCAGGAGACTCATGAGTTCGAAGCCAACCTAAGCAAGTCAGCAAGGCCCTAAGCAATTCAGTAAGACCCTGTCTCTAAATAAAATATAAAAAAGGGCTAGGGATGTGACCCGGTGGTTAAGCACCCCTGGGTTTAATCCCCAGTACTTACAAAAAAAAAAATTGCACTGGACAATAATGCTAAATATGGAAAAAAATTACTAAGTATATCTGGGTACTACTCTTAGTACTGGAATACAAACAACAGCTTTGAGCCAGGTGTAGTGGTGCACGCCTATAATCCCAGCACTTTGAGAGGCAGACACAAGAGAATCTCAAGTTCAAAGCCAGCCTCAGCAACAGAAGTACCAAGCAACTCAGTGAGACCCTGTCTCTACATAAAACACACACACACAAAAACTAACTAAAGGGCTGGGGTTGTAATGCAGTGGTAAAGCAATTGCCTAGCACGGATGAGGCACTGGGTTTGATTCGCAGCACCACATATAAATGAATAACATAAAGTTCCATTGATGACTAAACAATATTAAAAAAAAAAAAACCAACTGAAGAAGTATATGAATAGCCTACTTGGGCATTGACATACACTAAGCCTCCAAAAAGAACGTATTTTCTTCTGTCATGGGAATACTACTCCACAGAAGAAATAAGACAGGCTCCTATATTGAAACCCTACATAATTGGAAATTAAGCTACAAGAACAAAAGTCTTCATATTTTTTCTCATTACAAGTACAATACTGTGCATTGCAAGAATTTTAGAACATTTTCAAAGCATTAGTTCTTCTGAGGGAAGAACCCTTCTGCAACATGACAATTTTTGAGATAAATTGACCAAACTTTAAGATTTGTTATTACAGAATCCAAGTCTTTCAAACTTCAAAAAGTCATTACAGCACAGAATGCAAAGCTATGCAAAGAGCAGCCATTGCCACTCATGTTCTCTCTTTTTGTGGCTCTGCCATTTTTAAGGCCATTTCCTCCCAAAGAGGGACATTATGGAATACATTACCCAAAACGTTTATTCTCCAACCCCTGCTGGGGCAGGCCCGGTCAGCAAGCAGCAGCTGCATTGATATCCAGTTGCGTTTCCTTCTGCACCTGCCCTGTTCAGCCCAGCAGAGACCATTTGTAGCAAGAACAGCCTCAGAGCCAGGAGGCGGGGGAGGTTGGCAGCCTTCCAGGCTCTTGTTTTCTTAGTAGTGACCGAGATCCTGCCTTAGCAGATGACATTCAGTATGGCTTACAGACGATGCTAATGAAATAACTCAAAAAAATTCCTTAGAAAACTTGGTATGGAACCACCATTTGACCCAGCTATCCCACTCCTCGGTCTACACTCAAAGGACTTAAAAACAGCATACTACAGTGACACAGCCACTTCAATGTTTATAGCAGCTCAGTTCACAATAGCTAATCTGTGGAACCAACAAAGATGCCCTTCAAAAGATGAATGGATAAAGAAACTGTGGTATATTTACACAATGGAATATTACTCTGCATTAAAAGAGAGTAAAATGATGGCATTTGCAGGAAATGAATGGAGCTAGAGAATATCATGCTAAGTGAAGTAAGCCAATCCCAAAAAACCAAAGGCCGGATGTTCTCTCTGATAAGTGGATGCTGATTCATAATGAGGGGGTGGGGGGCATGGGAAGAATGGAGGAATTTTGATTGGTCAAAGTGGAGGGAGGAGAGGGAAGGAATATAGGGGCAGGAATGATTTTGGAATGAGATGGACATCATTGCTCTATGTTCATGTATGACTGCACATATGGTGCAACTCTACATCATGTACAACCAGAGAAATGAAAAGTTGTGCTCCATTTGTGTACAACGAATCAAAATACATTCTACTGTCATGTATACCTAATTACAATAAATTTTTAAAAAAGAAATACCTCAAAAAGAATTTTCACAGAATGATTTTGTGCTAGGAACAATGGAAATGATCGAAAAAAAAAGAGGATGCCACCGGGTGTTTTTAGTCCTTAGCCCTTCTGTACCCCTGCTATGACTGTTGTAAGTTTTTATGATCTTTAGAGACTGTGACGAATATTACTCTGCCATAAAAAAGGAATGAAATTGTTACGTATTTGGCAACATGAATAGACCTGGAAAACATTAAGCTGAATGAAATAAGCTAAAAAAACATAGAAGAACAAAAAGATTGCATGATTCCACTTATTGAAATAAGCAAATTCATAGAGACCGAAGTAGAAGAGGTTCGTAGGGATTGGTGAGGGAAGCGTAGGTACTAATAGGTGCAGCATTTGTTGGGAGATGATGAAGTTCTGAGCACGGACAGTGAGGACGTTTACATGACATTATGAATGTACGCAATGCACTCACAGTTAAAATGATAAATACTATGTTCTATACGTTTTACCTCAAAAGAAAATAAAAAGCATTTAAGCACCTGGGAGTGGGAATATCTGTTAAATTCAGTTTCTCAGAGATACAAACAGCTTCAAATCCTTTTTATTTACTTTTGGTGCCAGGGATTTAACCCAAGGGTGCTTATCCACTGAACCATATCCCCAGTCAGTTTTATTTCTTATTTAGAGACAGGGTCACCCTAAGTTGCTTAGGGCTTCACACAGTTGCTAAGGCTGGCTTTGAACTTGCAATCCTCCTGCCTCAGCCTCCCAAGTCACTGAATCACAGGTGTGTGCCACTGTGCCTAGCTCAAATCCAATTTAAAAAATAGCAATATGAACCTTATGCCTAGCTATCATATACTTCCAATTCCAGACAGTGTACACCAGTCTTGGGGAGGGAAGAGGGGTAAACCATGAGTGGAGAGTTACTTTGACTATTTATGTAGCTCTTTATTTAAAAAAAAAAAATCTGAACAAAATCTGGCAAAATGTCCCTTTAATCCCAGTGGATGTTTATGAGTGCTACATTATTTCCTGCACTAAAGAAAACTTTGACACCTTCAGTTTTTGTTTTTGTTTTTTGGTTCCAGGGACTGAATTCAGGGGTACTCGACCACTGAACCACATCCCCAGCCCTGTTTTGTGTTTTAATTAGAGACAGGGTCTCACTGAGTTGCTTAGCACTTCACTGTTGCTGGGGCTGGCTTTGAACCTGCAATTGTCCTGTCTCAGCCTCCCAAAGTGCCGGGATTACAGGCATGCACCACCACGCCTGGCTCACCTTCAGTTTTTCTAACACCTCTTACCCCTCCTCACTTTCCACTGACCACTTTGCCTCTTACCCCAGAGAATTCTGATGCCATCAAGGCTCCCCTGACCACCCCACTGCATCTACCCCACCACCAGGTGACTATACTCATGTATTCTGTCTCCCTGCCCACTTTAAAAAAGCAGCTAAATTCCATCCCTTGTTTGTACACAGGATCCTGTAGCCTGTTGCCTATTGGAGAATGCAGTAATTCTTTGTTGCCTGTTTTTTCTGCTAGAACATTTTCTCCAAAGCCAGAAATTTTGCTTGCGTAGTTCTTTTGCGGGGAGGAACCAGGGATTGAATTCAGGCGTGCTCTGCATGGTTCTTGAATATTTTCTAAACATGGAGATCATTTACTGGCAAGTAGTAGATTCTAAATACGTATTTCTTAAATGGATTAATGTATTGCTTCTCCATATTTTTAACAGTTAAATATTTTTAAAATTAAATATTAGATTAGAAAAACAGAACTTGAAGCACAAAATATTTGGGATTAAGGATTCTGCCCTGCTATTCCCATAAACCATTTAAATATCTTACAAGTGTCAGTATTTCAGCATTCAAACTGTATCTCTTCCCTTTTTTTTTTTGGTACTAGGATTGAACCCAGGAGTGCTTTACCATTGAGCCACATCTCCAGCCTGTTTTTTTTTTTTTTTTTTTTTTCTGGTACTAGAGATTAAATTCAGGGCACTCGACCACTGAGCCACATCCCCAGCCCTATTTTGTGTTTTATGTAGAGACAGGGTCTCACTGAGTTTCTTAGCGCCTCGCCGTTGCTGAGGCTGGCTTTGAACTCGCAATTCTCCTGTCTCAGCCTCCCTAAATGCTGGGATTACAGGCTTGCACCACCGCTCCCGGCTCAGCCTATTTTTTATATTATTTAGAGACAGGGTCTCGCTAAATTGCTGAGGCTGGCCTTGAACTTGCAATCCTCCTGCCTTGGCCCCTGGAGCCACTAGGATTACAGGTCTACACCACTATGCCCAGCTTCCATTATTCTTTAAGAAATAAGTCTGTCCTTTCCATGACATGGTGTCTCTGGACCTCTGGACACCAATAAATTTATCTAGGAGGTTCACATTCCAACTCCCAAGAAATGTGAAAGTGATTTTAGCACAGGCAAAAATCAGAACCATCAGAATACAGTGGGTTAAAAATCAAATGTACTTTTTCTTTTTTCTTTTTTTTTTATTTTTATTTATTTATTTATTTTTAGTTGTAGAGGGACACATTGTCTTTATTTTATTGCTTTCTATGTAGTGCTGAGGATCGAACCCAGGGCCTCACCCATGTGAGGCAAGCGCTCTACTGCTGAGCTACAATCTCAGCCCCAAATGTACTTTTTGAGACAGCAGAAATTTTCAAAATAAGTTCTCTATGACTCATTGTAATAGTTAATGTGTTTATTCTGAATGACATGTATGTACTGTATTTCTTTTAAAAACAGTAAAGGACTGAAGTGACTATTTTTAGTTTAACATCTCCACTCTCTGTCATTAAGTAGGTAGAGGGACTAGCAGCATCACTGAAGGGTTTTTGACCACTCTGAAATAATTCCTTGTAAAACATTTTGGAAACTCATCAATGAATCACTCACCGTGAAATATAAAAGACGAATGTGTGCTTTCTGGGAGTCTCAGTCAGTAAAACTATATAGGTACTTTTGTATCTTTAAAATTCCTACTCTAATAAATGATTTGGCTGATGTGTGAGACTTGGTAGTCTTTTATGACACACTCTAAATTACTAGTAAGAGCCTTTGTAGCTTGAACAGGAGCTAAAAACTATTTAACTTTACTTTTAAATACTATACATTTTAGCTCTAGAGCTAGTTATTTCATTGTACCTTAAATCCAACAAGGTTAATATTGAAGAGAAATTTTTTAAACATTTTCCCTTTGGCACGTAGTACTTTGATATTGTAAAAAAAAAAAAAAACTGATTTGTGTGCATTTTTCAGGTAGAGATTAAACTTTAAAGAGTAAGATTCCTCTTCCAGTCAGAATTGTGTTCTATGACCTAATTTAGGGGAAAACCAGACCTAGGGACCATACAGCTTGTTAAGACTCAAGAATTCTAATCATTTCTCTGGGCATGTCCTCGATCTAAAGCAGTAATGACTGTCTTCACTTCCCTGGGCTCGATTTCTACATCTAAAGCAGAATATTTAGTCCCTAAAATGCAGCCCAGAGTTTGTCAGGGAGCAGATTCAGTGACCCTCTGGTGTTTCTGTGGCCCAACATGAACATTCAGGATTGACATCAGAAGTTGAAGTCTACCATTGTGCCACCAAATGATTCATGTTCATGAACTTCCTTGATCTTAGTACAAGAATAAGTAATTTTTTAATTTCTCTTTTATTTGAACAAGCAAATATTTACAAGAGAGATTCAGGTATGGTATTCATTATAGCACAGAGAGAGAGTGAAAACCAATTGCTGTAAAAGATGTTATCTCTCAGCAAGTTTCATTCCAAACAAACTTCACATTTAATCAGTGCTCATTTTTATAGACCAACTCCAATGAGTCCTAATAAGCCTCTTAAAAGTTAGTTTTGAGCCGGGCGCGGTGGCTCAAGCCTGTAATCCCAGCACTTAGGGAAGCTGAGACAGGAGAATCACGAGTTCAAAGCCAGCCTCAGCAAGGGCAAGGCACTAAGCAACTCAGTGAGACCTTGTCTCTACATAAAACACAAAATAGGGCTGGGGATGTGGCTCAAGTGTTCAAGTGCCCCTGAGTTCAATCTCGAGTACCAAAAAAAAAAAAAAAAAAAGTTAGTTTTGTCAGCTACCCCTAAAACAGAAAAATATGTCATGTTTTCATTGATAAAGATGAGCTCTTTTAATACAGTTGATACCAGAGTGCTATAGATTAACAAATTAATGTTGACTGTTACATTGAATTCCAATATAGATAGAGAGATGATCTGTCTTAATGTTTCAATATGAGGGCACTAAAAGTCTTAGATACAGCTGGGCGCAGTGGTGCAAGCCTGTAATCCCAGTACTTAGGGAGGCTGAGACTGTTGCATCCAACCCACACTCTCCCCAAGAAGTGCAGCCCAGACAACTCTGCAGAAGCAGCAAAGTTTATTGAGGAAATAGGCACACAGGCCAATCGATTGGGGTCAGCTCTCCTTTCCTTCAGAGAGTGACCCCGAAGTGAGGGTTTCAGAGGTTATTATAGGGTGGGCTAGCTACATGACTCAGGAAAACATGATTTGGCAGGTATTCAATATATAGTTATTTACAGTTCAACCGTGACAGTGCCTCCTATGTCCCTTTCAGTTCCTGGAACTTTAGGTAACTGGCTAGGGGGTCTGGCAGCCTGTGGTTTTGCCCCCCCCCCCCATCTGTGAGAAGCAAGCATAGCAAAGCATTAATCACAGAAGCACAAAGAGCAGGCTAGCAGATACACGCAGGCCTGAGCCAGAGTGACTCCATCTTGAGTTGGGATTTTACAAGACAGGAGAATCGTGTGTTCAAAGCCAGCCTCAGCAATGGCGAGGCGCTAAGCACCTCAGTGAGACCCTGTCTCTACATAAAACACAAAATAGGGCTGGGGATGTGGCTCAGTGGTCGAGTGCCCCTGAGTTTAATCTCCAGTACCAAAAATAATAATAATAATAATAATAATAATAGTAATAAATAAAAGTCTTAGATACAATCTAAGGCTTAGATCTTACACATAAACAAAATTTGTGTTTGCTCTACAGTGATCTCTTTTCAAAAGAATGCTTTTTGAAAGATTACTAAAATGTCGTTTATTAATTTGTTTCTCACCTTGGCAAAGACTATATCTTAGTCATTGTTATATTTCTAAAAATTAACAAGGTCCAGTGGGGATACATTTAACAATAATAAGTATTTATTGAGTGAAAATATGTCACTAGATATTGACAAGTAATATTCAGAAATGTGTCCCACTCTTTAGTATGTAAGTTTTTGACATGCACAAACCGAGCACCAATTTGATTTGGAAACACTTGCCCCTTAATATATTTCTTTCTTTTTTTTTTTTTTTGGTACTAGGGATTGAACTCAGGGGCACTCGACCACTGAGCCACATCCGCAGCCCTATTTTGTGTTTTTATTTAGAGACAGGGTCTCACTGAGTTGCTTGGTACCTTCCGTTTGCTGAGGCTGGCCTTGAACTTGAGATCCTCCTGCCTCCACCTCCAGAGCCCCTGGGATTACAGGCGAGAGCCACCTCGCCCAGCTCAATGTATTTCTTTTTTCTTTTTTTTTTCTCTTGGTACTGGGGATTGAACTCAGGGGTACTTGACCACTGAGCCACATCCCCAGCCCTATTTTGTGTTTTACGTAGAGACAGGGTCTCACTGAGGTGCTTAGCGCCTCGCCATTGCTGAGGCTGGCTTTGAACTCACGATTCTCCTGTCTCAGCCTCCCTAAGTGCTGGGATTACAAGCGTGAGCCACTGTGCCCGGCTTCATTGTATTTCTTTTAACATTGATTTGTGGGCTCTCTGTTTCCTGGCCACCATGATCAGAACAATGCTCCTCTGCCACACTCTTCCACCATGAGGTTCTGCCTCACCTAAGGCCCAGAGCAATGGAATTAGCCAGCCCTGGACTGAACCTCTGAAACCTCTAGCTGTTTCCCAGCCAGCCTGTTATTATGCAAAGCTGTTGTAGCGTTTACAACTCCTTCACACTAGAGAATAAGGACAGGAGTCAGGTTTTTGTTTGCTGAATGACAAGATATAGCAGAGAGCCGGGCGCGGTGGCTCAAGCCTGTAATCCCAGCACTTAGGGAGGCTGAGACAGGAGAATCGCGAGTTCAAAGCCAGCCTCAGCAACGGCGAGGCGCTAAGCAACTCAGTGAGACCCTGTCTCTACATAAAACACAAAATAGGGCTGGGGATGT
>CM053412.1:14074852-14097104 GCA_028644305.1 Xerus rutilus | reverse complement strand
GCTCAGTGGTCGAGTGCCCCTGAGTTCAATCCCCAGTACCAAAAAAAAAAAAAAAAGATATAGCAGATACAAGATGTAACAGAATGACTTTCCTTCCATACTATGAAACATAGTGACAGATCAGAAATTAGAGAAAGTAGGAAAAGATGGTAAAAGGTTTGAAAGCTACTAGTTTTATTGCTTTCTTTCACTTTCTTTTTAAAAAGCTCAAAGCAAAGTTTACTTTTGATTTCTTGACTTGTTTTTAAATTAGAAAGAGAAGTGTTAGCTGGGTGCGGTGGTGCACATCTATAATCCCAGCACTTAGGGAGGCTGAGACAGGAGAATCGTGAGTTCAAAGCCAGCCTCAGCAATGGTGAGATGCTAAGCAACTCAGTGAGACCCTGTCTCTACATAAAACACAAAGTAGGGCTGGGGATGTGGCTCAGTGGTTGAGAGCCCCTGAGTTCAATCCCCGGTACCAAAAAAAAAAAAAAGAGAGAGAGAGAGAAGTGTTATCAAACAGATTGGATTTTCTTACCTTTTCTTCCTCCCCATGGGTTCCTCAGGGGCCATTCTCCAAGGTGGTGTCCTACTCTCTGCAGTCGTTCTTTCCATCCACGGAGATGTTCTGAAAGCCTTCTAACAGTAACCATGGCACACAGGTTGTCAACCATGAAGGGAAAGACAGGCCTCGTCCTCTGCTAAACAGGAACTATCTTCCACATGGGGAAGGACCGATTCCTTAGAATGAGATGGAATTGTGAAAACCACCTGAAAACTGTGAAAACACAGAAAGCTTCTTACAGAACAAGAAAGTGCAAACTCTATTTTCTCTACAGTCAGAGGACATGAATAAAGTGAGTTCTTACATCCTTTTCCAGTGCCTACAAGCAACACCATTGAGAGTAATCATTAACAAGTCTGGAAGTTTGTGTTGCTGTCCTTAGGCTTAAAACTGACCTCTTAACATTGTCTGCTTGGAAGCGAGAGCCTTTATGGTTTTCCGTGTCTCGCTCATCAGGGAATAATTTAGAGATGGCTATCCTGGAAACATTTCGCTCAAAAGAATAAATGATGATGGAAATTTAGCTTGGAAAACTGCCAGGTTTTTATTCATTACTGTTTTAAAAGAACATAAGGAATGAGGGCAAGAGAGTCTCTGATTAAAAACAGGCACCTAGGCCTGGGTCATTTCAAGGATCTCATAGCTTGGAGGTGTTTTGGTAGCAGATACTCAAAGGCCACCCCCACCTTGGCACTTCCAGTTTCTGAAGTTCCAGCTAAAGCTAATTCCCTCCTCCACTGCTCACCCTCAGCACTGGGGGATCTAACCCAGGGCCTAATTCATGCTAGGCAGGGACTCTACAACTCAGCCACACCCCCTGCCCCAATTTTAGTTTTTAATGAGTGTAATCTCACAAACCCCTTAGGACTGCATCTCAAACAATTCTAGGCCCCCTTCCATCCCACTCTGCCTAGAGAGCAAAGCACGCAGGAGAGATACCGAGCTCCTGCCTTGAGACATCCCCCTAATGCAAAACGTGCAGCTGGACCTCCCCTTGCTTTTGTGTCTTAGCCTTGGCCTTGGGATAGACTCCCTTCACCCCAGCTGCTTTTAATAGCCTTCCTGAAAGCATTATGTATGTGGAGACACTGAAATCTTCCAGGTCACACTTCAGTTTCAGTGAAAGAAAAACAAGCATATTGAGATGTACTGTTTATAAGAAGAGTATTTAAAATCAACCTCCTGGGAGGGCTGCACTGGCAGACTGGGGTTCCATCACCAACACCAGAGGGAAAAAAAGAGAATCAATGTCCTGGAGAAACTGACAGTGTTCTGTTATCTTGTTCCTTTCCACATGTAGTTCAATGTACCCTTGGTGTTTTCCATTCAAGAAAAGCAAATCATTTGAAAGGGTGTTCTTCTTTAGAAGCCTGAATGACTCAATCTAAAAATTGCCAGTCATATGTTCTAAATATAATTAACTGGTGCTGTACTTACTTTACTTGAAGTTGCAAATGTTAGATCATGGTCTACAAGCCACAGGTTTACATTTACGTCCTTCAGTGAACTCCTATACAAGAGCTAAGTAAGCCGGGTGCGATGGCACAAGCCTGTAATCCCAGCACTTTGGGAGGCTGAGAGGGAAGAATTGTGAGTTCAAAGCCAGCCTCAGCAATGGCGAGGCACTAAGCAACTCAGTGAGACCCTGTCTCTACATAAAACACAAAATAGGGCTGGGGATGTGGCTCAGTGGTCGAGTGCCCTGAGTTCAATCTCCAGTACCAAAAAAAAAGAGCTAAGTAAGCACAGATAGTTTTGGTTTTGGTGTTTTTTGTTTTGTTTTTAAGTTGTAGATGGACACAATATCTTTCTTTTATTTATTTTATGGGGTGCTAAGGATTGGTCCCTCACACGTGCTAGGCAGGTGCTCTACCACTGAGCTACAACCCCAGGCCCAGCACAGATAGTTTTGTGGGAATAACATCCTTGTCTAAAATATCTGGCTGAGCATCATCCCACCTGTTCACAGCCATCCTGCATGTTCACCCCCCTCAGGAAGCCTCTCCTTTTACAAAGAAGGGCCTTCCTCTATGCGGCCCCATTGCTCCAAGGACTAAAGACCTCAATTAAAGTTATAGGTGTTGGAGAAACCTTCTTTACTGATCAATTTACTCTAACACAAAATACTATAATACTAATTACACTTATTTCAATTAAGACCAGAGTGTGACTTTAGCACCAGGATATTTGGACTGAAGTCCAGATGATCTGAATTCAGAAAGATAGAAGACTAGAATGGTGGGAGTGACTTTCTTTCTCATACTCTCACTTTTCAAATAATATCTAACTCTTTGAGGAAGGACAATGTGAGCAAAGAAAGCTTCATACTGACAACAACTTTCCTGAAGAATTTAAGTGCAACCTAATGAGATACTTAAAGGTTACGACATGTGGCTCCTATTCATGGACTTGAACTTGACTTTGTAATAGTGTATGTTCTAATCTTTCTTTATGCTCTGGAGCCATTGTGCTTTTGGTATATTAATACTTAGATCATATACAATTTTCAGTTTCTGGAATGAGAACTGCTTCAAAGCAACTGGGAAAACCACTGACAGCTCAAAAGAGTCTCTTTTAATTATATCTAATCAGGAGCCCCATTTATTTCTCTTCAAAAATCAATGCTACCTTACATTTATAATATAATTTATAGGCCGGGCACGGTGGCACAAGTCTTTAATCCCAGCACTTAGGGAGGCTGAGACAGAAAAATCGCGAGTTCAAAGCCAGCCTCAGCAACAGCGAGGCACTAAGTGCCTCAGTGAGACCCTGTCTCTACATAAAAACACAAAATAGGGCTGAGGATGTGGCTCAGTGATTGAGTACCCCTGAGTTCAATCCCTGGTGCCAAAATAATAATAATAATAAAATTTATAATTTTTAAGAATTTTGCAGCCAGGTGCAGTCGCTGAAGCCTGTAATCCCAGCACTTAGGGAGACTGAGACAGGAGAATCGCAAGTTCAAAGCCAGCCTCAGCAATGGCGAGGTGCTAAGCAACTCAGTGAGACCCTGTCTCTACATAAAACACAAAATAGGGCTGGGGGTGTGGCTCAGTGGTCGAGTGCCCCTGAGTTTAATCTCCAGTACCAAAAAAAAAAAAAGAATTTTGCAGCTGGTTGCGGTGGTGCATGCCTGTAATCCCAGCATTTTGGGAGGCTGAGACAGGAGAATCACAAGTTCAAAGCCAGCCTCAGCAACGGCGAGGCACTAAGCAATTCAGTGAGACCCTGTCTCTCCATAAAACACAAAACAGGGCTGGGGATGTGGCTCAGTGGTCGAGTATTCCAGAGTTCAATCCCTGGTACCAAAAAAAAAAAATTTTTAAATGCACATGCTAAAGCCCTAACCCCCCAAACCCCCAATACTTCAGAAACTGTGTACTTGGAATAGAGCTTTTAAAGGGATAATAAAATAAAAATGAGGTCATCAGGGTTGATTTTAAGCCAATATGACTGATGTCCTTATAAGAAAAGATTCAGACACAGATATATACAAAGGAAAGATCAAATGAAGACATGAGGAGAAGACCACCATCCACAAGTCAAAGAGAAAGGCCTGGAAGACACTGACCCTACTGGGTGCAGTGGCTCACACCTGAAATCTCAGTAGTTTGGGAGGCTGAGGCAGGAGGATCACAAGTTCAAAGTCAGCCTCAGCCTCAGTCTCACTAAGCAACTCAGTGAGACTCTTTCTCTAAATAAAATATAAAATAGGGCTGGGAATGTGGCTCAGTGATCAAGTGCCCCTGAATTCAATCCCTGGTAGCCCCCGCTACAAAAAAAAAAAGACACCAACTTTGTCAACACCTTGCTCTCAGACTTCTGGCCTCCAAAACTATGTGAAAACAAGTGTCTGTTTGCTTAAGCCACTCAGTCTATAATTAACACCCACATACACACATATACACATGCAACACACACACACACATACACACAGGTAACACTATGCAAACTAACACAAGATATATAAAATCTGCTATGAGTAGCTGTTGAATTTTCTCCTCTGGGCTACTTTTTTATTGATCAAAATTTTTGTGCTCAACATTTCTATTACTTCTATTTTAATATTAATTACTATATACCTGTATATGTTATACAACATATAACATATAAAACCTACATAGTTTTATTAAATACATAACTCAAATCTATAAATATAGAAATAAGCTATGTTCTCTAGTGAGGAATTACTAACCCAAAATGCTCACAGTCCTTGGTGGACACTGTGAATCCTGAGTCCATGTCTGGGCATCTGTCGCTTTATTAAACACTTATGGTATCCTGATAGCCGTAGTAGTGGCTGCCCAAAAAGGTGGGCCAAAGAAAGGGAAAATGAAATCCTCCCTGTCGTATCCATATAAATTGTGTAGAGTTTATGTAATTGAAAAGCATAGAAATCATAAAATAAAACAAGCACTATTTCTTATTATATTTCTTCTCTTTTTTCTTTAGGTACCGGGGATTGAACCCAGGGGTGCTCGACCACTGAGCCACATCCCCAGCCCTATTTTGTGTTTTACGTAGAGACAGGGTCTCACTGAGTTGCTTAGCACCTCGCCAGTGCTGAGGCTGGCTTTGAACTCATGATTCTCCTGTGTCAGCCTCCCAAAGTGCTGGGATTACAGGCGTGCACGACCGCACCCGGCTTTATTATATTTTTTAACAGTAAAAATTTCCCTTGTTTCAATTCCCTTCTTCATTTTGTAATACAGTGACATGTTGCGGCTCAATGACATCCTGAAATGACGGAAAAACCTGGGGGCTAAGTATTGCTTTTAGTCAGACAAGTTCTGAGGTAGGTAGTAATGATGCTCCGCACGGGCAGCAAGAGGACGTTTCCTCCGCGAGCCTCTACCACACTGTGTTGACAAGTTGTTACGCAATTACATGTTTTCTGGGTTCTACTTGTAAAATTTTTCAGGACCTTTTTTTAAAAAATCACAAACAAAATTGCAAATGAACATGACATGTTTTTGTCCAACAGGATATGAAAAAATATAAAAATCTAAGAACCTTAGATCTTAAAATCACCACTACCACTTCCCAGTTCTGACATAAATTATTGGTTTTCTGTGATGTTATGGAAGAAAACTCCCCAGCAGATGGAACTGTGTGCTTTGTAGAGAGAAGACAATGGCTAATCCAATGAAATGTTGGGTACAATTCTATAGTTGCCTTGTTATCTGTTTTGTTTCTTGATGCCTATATTTTGGCTACTTACCCTGTACTCTTTCATGGAGTCTACAGAATTGGTGACCTAAGAAGCCACCTGCTTCCCATGACAATCACTACCACATTCCCCAAATGCTTAATACCAGACCACAGTAGTAGCATTCAAAACTCTGCACTCTTTCTTCTTCTTTTCTCTTGATTTGCAATATTTAATGGCTACCTATTGGAGCCGCCATTAAGGAAAGTTTATACACGAGACCCTGACTCTCTGGAATTCTAAAATCCTGACTCGTCAGTCTAATGCTGGTCCTATTTTGGCTGGCTGTAAGTTTAAATGTACTATTTAATTTATCTCCATGAAAGCTATGTGCACTTCCTAGAACCACAGGTATTTGGTTCATAGGCAAAGTCTCAGATCGTCTAACTCTGCAGCATAGTTTATACAATTCCCTCACCTCTCAAAGGCTCTCTCAAATTCTGTGGTCATCTAGGTAAACAAGTAGCAATTACCAACTCAATGTTTACAAGATTAGACCACAGGATAGAAAAATCAAAACATCAAATCTGATGTTAGACTAAACTTCACTAATGGACAAGTATCTATGCTTTTATGACTACGTAGGTTAATGGCCAGACTAAGCCAATAAGCTCCAGTTTCCACTGTGGCTGCAAGGCCATGTAAGTCAAGGGCCTTGTCTTCCTGTCCCTTATTTCCCCCTATTTAACATCAACGGTTCTTGTTAGGGTCTGAATCTGGAATGTTCCCAAAAATTGATTGGTATAATGTTTGGCCCCTAGTGCAGCAATGTTCAGAGGTGGGGTTTGGGGGAAGTAACTGGATCATGAGGTCTCTGATCACATCAATGGATTAATCCATTGATGACTTCATAACTGAATGTGATGGAAACTGCAGGAGGTGGCGACCAGCTGGAGGAAGTTGGTCAGTGGGGACATGTCACGTCCAGCCCTTCCTCATTCTTCCTCCCTCTCTCTTTCTCTCTCTCCTCCTCTGCTTGCCGACGGCCATAAGGGGATCAGCTTTGCTCTGCTGCTTGCTCCTGCTCTGTAGTTCTTACTGACCGCAGGCCCTTAGCAACGGGGCCAAGAGACCAGGACTGAAAACTCGGAAACTGTGAACTAAAAGAAATCTTTCTTCCTCTAAGTTGATTTTCTGAAGTATTTTATCACAGCTTCAGAAAGCTAATTAACAAAGGACCCATTATAAAGGGGATGTTGGTTTGTCATTTCAGAAAACACACTTATGAACAAGGAATTTATTTCTAAGGTAAAAAGAAATCAAGACAGTCAGAAGATGGGATTTGGGAGAAAAAGAGAAACAGCAGGTATTCATCCAGCTACACACCTCCATGTTAACAGGAGAAATTTCATTCATTGAACGAGGTGTCTGTGTAAAGAGGGCTGTGATGATTCTTAACACGCAGAAGAAACTTCGTGAAATAATACACTGTATCTATAAAGGCTAAACAGGGAATAGGCCGAGGGTGTAGCTCAGGGACAGAGTGTCTCCTTAGCCTGTGTGATGCACTGAGTTTCATCCCTAGCACAAGGAAGAAAGAAAAAAGGGAAGGAGGGAAGGAGAAAGAAAGGGAGAGGGGCTGGGGTTGTGGCTCAGTGGTAGGGCACTCGCTCAGCACGTGTGAGGCACTGGATTTGGTCCTCAGAACCATATAAAGATAAATAAATAAAGGTATTGTGTCCATCTGCAAATAAAAAAAAAAAGGTAAAAAAAAAAAAAAGAACCAGGCGCAGTGGCACGTGCCTGTAGTCCCAACACTTTGGGAGCCTGAGATAGGAGAATCACAAGTTCAAAGCCAGCCTCAGCAACGGTGAGGCACTAAGCAACTCAGTGAGACCCTGTCTCTACATAAAACACAAAATAAGGCTGGGGATGCGGCTCAGTGGTCGAGTACACCTGAGTTCAATCCTCAGTACAAAAAAAAAAAAAAATTAAAAAAAAAGAAAAGAAGAAATAGGAAATGGAAGCTGTTGATACAGTAGGGAAGAACCATTAGTAAAATGATTGATTAAATTTTTGTTCACATTTCTATCATGATAGATCATCAGTTACTGAAGCAATCCCCATGCTTTGATTATAGGTACATGTCTATAGAAATATTATTTATTCTTAAAAACAATCACAAAAAGGATTCATAGCCTTATTAGGTTGGATAAATAAGCATCAGTATAATTTGGAGAACAATCATAGGGCAAAGAAATGCAGTATTTATAACGGTTAGCTGAAAGTGAAGTTAAATATTATACATCTATGAAGTGGACCTTCAATATGAAGGAAAATACAAAAAAAAATTTTTGAAAAGTAATACTTTCAGGGACTACAATGCAGGATTCAGTTTACTGAAATTAAATATACCATAGAGCTGAGTGTGGTGGTGCACACTTATAATCCCAGCAACTCAGAAGGCTGAGGCAACAGGATCAGAGGTGCAAGGCCAGCATGGGCAGTTTAGCAAGACACTATCTCAAAATAATTTTTTTTTAAGTTTGAGGGTGTGGCTCGGTGTAGAGGACCACTGAGTTAAGTCCCCAGTACTAGAAAAAGAAGAGAATCCCTTGTTGAGGGATGAGGGTGCAGCTCAGTGGTAGAGTGCAAGCCTGGCATATAGGAGTTCCTGGGTTCCATCCTCAGCACTGGGGGGAAAAAAACCTTGTGGAAGGCCAAGGAACAAAGGCTCACAGGTGAAGGGTTGTGTCTCCCCTCCCCCAATCACAGTCACCTCTCTCCAGAAATGAGCTCTACACTGACCCAGCCTGTGCATGGGAATCACAGACATGCCCACACACACTTGGCAAGTCTTGGCTTCCAGATTTATCAGCGTGGAGATTAGGCTTGGCCTTTCTCGCCACTTGTAGCTCCTTTCTCTGCTCAAACAATACTCGTGCTCTGACCCCATGCCCAGTCTTTGCCATTGGGCAGGTCGACAGCACTGGGCAAGAGGACAGGTAGGGGCGATTGCAACAATGGGTTTTAAGTGTCCTTCCTGAAGGAGTACAGTTCTGAGGCACTGGTTAGGAAGTGTGCCTGGAATTGCGAATCCCAAGACAGGTGCTTGTTTGCTCATTTTGGCCTATTGTGCAATTATCCTTTTTGTTTTGTTTTTCTAATAGTAACTTTATTTCATTTTTTTATGAGTTACTGAGGATTGAACCCAGTGCCTCACACATGATAAGCAAGCGCTCTACCACTGAGCCACAATTCCAGCTCCAATTTTTTTTTTCTTTAATATAGTAGCTTTCTTTGCAAGAGCTTCTGTCATTACTGAAAATTGTGATGCTAAAATAGAAAAACATGGGCAGAGCCGGGCGTGGTGGTGCAGGCCTGTAATCCCAGCACTTTGGGAGGCTGAGACAGGAGAATCACAAGTTCAAAGCCAGCCTCAGCAACAGGGAGGCACTAAGCAACTCAGTGAGACTCTGTCTCTACATAAAACACAAAATAGGGCTGGGGATGTGGCTCAGTGGTGGAGTGCCCCTGAGTTCAATCCCCAGTACCAAAAAAAGAAGGAGAAGGAGAAGGAGAAGGAAGGAAGGAAGGAAGGAAGGAAGGAAGGAAGGAAGGAAGGAAGGAAGGAAGGAAGGAAGGAAGGAAGAAAGAAACATGGACAGCTGTATGTCCATGGAAGATGATAATATTTTGCTAGGAATTAATAACAATAATAGCAAACACTTAAGTAACACTCATTGTGTACTAGGAATTGCCTGAAGTTCCTTCTATGTGTTACCTCTTTGCATCACCCAGCAATCCTATGAGGTTAGTTTTATGACCACACCTAGTGTGGAAACCCCTGAGTGGGCAAACCAAGCCACAGAAGGTTTAGGTAGCATGCCTAGCTATGAAGTTTGGCCCTTAACTGCTACACAATTTTGCTCCCTAGATTGTACATTTCTGAACAGGTCTCAGTAACAGCAATCATCTCATGCATCAATGGAAATCATAGTTCAGAACTCATTCTCCAAAAAATATGGCTGCCCCCAAATAGAAACACAAAAATACGAAAAAGGCTTTTGATCAGCTATGTATTTCCAATCATCTTTACTGTTGTCCTCTTTTGCAAGAAAAAAGAATGAGGCAAATGCATGCACATACATACATACAATAAAACATGAATTTTGAGAGATTTTAAGAAAACATGTGATTAGGTTAAAGACATGCAGTGGGTTATTTTCAGAAAAGTCTTACAAAAAGCCCAAACAACCTAAGTCTCTTCTAAAAAACATCTAATGTACTTTAATAACAAGAAAGAGCCAGGCACGGTAGCCCACACCTATAATCCCAAGTTGGAGGCCAGTCTCAAAATAAAAAATGTAGCTCAGTGATAAAGTGTCTCTCGGTTCAATACTCAGTACCAAATAATAATAATAATTACAAAAGAAAATAATTTAAGCCAGGTGCAGTGGCACACACATGTAATCCTAGCACTTTGGGAGACTAAGACAGGAGAATTCCAAGTCCAAAGCCAGCCTCAGCAACAGCGAGGTGCTAAACAATTCACTGAGACTCTGCCTCTAAATGAAACACAAAATAGGGCTGGGGATGTAAGCTCAGTGGTCAAGTACCCCTGAGTTCAATCCCCAGTACCAAAAAAAAAATTTTTATAAATATGCATCATTTATTTTTATGAAAACAGTTCTATTAATCATTGTTGCAAATATGAAATTATACATATATAATTTATATGCAAATATATAATTATATTAATCTATATAAAAGTCCCGCACAAATGTCAAGCCACATGAGAGATTTACCTGAAATAAAGTAAAAGGACTGTTTTCCCCTTCCTGACCCTCTAATCTCATATTCCTAATATCAGGTAAAAGGGGCAGTTAACCTATCTACTAAACTTTTGATATGCCAGAGTATGTTTTTTTTTTCTTTTTTTCTTTTGGTGCTGGGGATTGAACTCAGAGGTACTCAACCACTGAGCCACATACCCAGCCCTATTTTGTGTTTTATGGGGGTTTTTTTGGTACTGGGATTGACCTCAGGGGTATTTGACCACCGAGCAACATCTCCAGCCCTATTTTTGGTGTTTTTTGTAGAGACAGGATCTCACTGAGTTGCTTAGTGCCTCACCCTTGCTGAGGCTGGCTTTGAACTCGCGATTCTCTTGTCTCAGCCTCTCAAAGTGCTAGGATTACAGGTGTGCACCATCGAGCCAGGCCAGAGTATGGTTTTTATTTGTTTTGTTTTGGCTTGGTTTTGGGGGTCTTTGGAGGAGGGTTGTTTTTGTCTTTGCTGTGATATGTATCATCTGTATCAGAGTGGTTGAAATATATACAAGTAACTTAAAAAGTAGTTACAACTGGATACTTGTGAAACTGTTACCACTTGTACCAAAAACTAGATTCTGGGCCTGGGGACATATTAGGAGGGAGATATACCACTATGGACTTGGCCCATAAGAGCTCCCAGATGGGATTCCCTCTCCCTTCATCTGTTATTTGGATGACAAGGTACCAACGTGTCTATATTGCTATGGCTGCCATAGAAAAATACCATACATTGAGTGGCTTCAATGACAACTTTCTTTTCTCACAGTTCTGGAGTGAGAAGTCCAAGATCAAGATGTTAGCAGGCTGGTTTCTCCTGAGGCCTCCCTCCGTGGCTGGCAGATGGCTACCTTCTCTCTGTGTCCTTGCATGGTCTTTCCTTGGTGTGCCCACAACCTGGGCATCTCTTTACATGTCCAGATTTCCTCTTATTTTTATGAAGACACCAGAAAGATTGGGTTAGGGTCATCTTAAAGGCTCATTTTAACTTAACTGTATCTTTAAAGGAACTGTTCACAAACAGTCACGTTCTGACATACTGCAGGTTAGGTTTCAGCATGAATTTAGGGAAGACAAAAGTAAATGCCTGACGGTGACCTTGACATCAAAATACGGTGGAGCCACAGGATGAAAGGATGGTAGGTTCCAAATCACCCCTTGGGGAAGAACAGGGTAGAAAGCCTCTCACTGGAAGCCTCCGTATTGGAAATGAACTTTTTTTTTTTTTAGGATTTGTTCTGAGTCAAGTTTAACATGCAAGATCTAAGCTATGCATGTGAATTATTGACTTTACAAAAGAAACAATTAAGAAATGAACTTCTAATTTTATGAAGCCACTTATGTTTTAAGATGGCTTCTGGAAGTTAGTCTATGCTGACCACATCAAGTGAAAGAAAATCATTCCCTCCTCCACTCAAGTAATTAATCAAGTTTAATATAGTAGCTTCAAGTGATAAGAAGAGAATATAGATAAAGAGATATGATTCTAGAGTCTTATCCTCTGAGATTGATTTGGTGAAATTGACCATGCATGTCAGGTTCTGCAATGAACTGTCACCTTAATTAATGCTAAGTGGTATGAATAATTTAAATTAAGCTTTCGTTAAGAGGAAGAAATAGTTCTGGTTCTTATGTGTGCCTGAAGGGATGACAGAATTAACACATCTGAATTAGTTCATTTGTAGCTATTTAGTAAAGTGATCAAGCCCCATACTCTGAGAGCTCTATGATCTCTCCCGTGTCTGTCCCTGTGTAGCTACTAGAAAAGAGGCCTGCAGCACCCAATATTCTTCTGTTTATTAAACTAGGAAGAAATACAAAAAAACTAGAAAGGCACCAAAAGCAGCTGATGGCGCAGGCTAGGTTGCTAAAAGGAGATCCCCCAGGAGAGAAGATGCTGAGTGAAGACTTGGGCTTCAGGCAAGCGTTGCTCACAGCAACCTCCCCTGAAGTAGCTGAACAGAGCCTGCAATCTACAGAGGCCCACGAAGCTCCCCCACAGCTTCCTCAGGCTTGGGACTAACAGTGCTTGTGACAACAGACCACCTGGTCCCCTTGTCTCCAGAGTCACTGAACTCCTCCCTTTTTCAAGTCTTTTGGTTCTTGGACAACATTATCTAATCTTCAGTTGTGGGAAAACTGAGCCTGCTTGGCCATCTACTTTTTCAAATCTTTCACATCTTACATCTGGCTGTTGGTTTTTGAAACTAAGAACCCAAAGTTTTAATTCCTGTTTCTCTGATTCGGCTGTGACAATTCTCCCTGGAGGCAACAGATCTTGGTCTCTGTCTGCTCAACAGCAGGAGGTTCATGGAGTAACAGGGAATATCACACACACCAAAAACGCAGTTACTACATCAGAGCATCTTCCTGCCACACTATCAAAATAAAGAGCTGGAAAGATGTTCACCCTGGTTTATGTTTGGTTGAAGGAGGAAACAATCAAAATACCACATGTTATCTAAGAAAGCATTTCTAGCCAAAGGCAATCTGTCCTTCTGTGGGAATCCTTGGCCGAGAATCAGATGGGATGATGTGGTTGTACTGTACTTGACAGAGAGGTTGCCTGCTATCAGGTGAAATGAAACTCCCCTTAGAGACAAACAAAACTTATGGTTACCAGGCAGGCACTGGTGTCCTCTTACAAACAAAGTATGGTCATGTTTATTGGCATTCCAAAAGCATATATCATCTGGGGTGCTCAGGTCAGACCTAAAGCTATGGAGAAGGATTCTGCTGTTTAAATTACAAGGTAATATAGAGCAAGGTTTAGAAATAATACAGTTGACATGGAATAATACATTTGACATAGAATTAATTTGACATAGACCGGGTAATCATCCTTGAGTATAGAACTAGTCACATATTAACATGAGCAAACAAAGCAGTACTAAGAGCAATTTTTCTTCACTGCTGGAATACAAGGGAATATGAGCAGAAATGAGATGAAATGAGGATTGGTTAATCTACATAATTAAAATACTCTTGAAATTACATTAGTACATGAGAATGTTTTTGAATGTGTTGAGTGATGTTTTTTCTTCTTTTTTTTTCACTGTGACTGCCATTATAGATGATTTCTCCTTTCTTCCCCACCATGGTCTGTATTTTAAATGTTTTCATATTAAAAATTTAATTTTAGGAGGGCAGACTGGGTTGAGAATGAACTGCAGGAAATCTAATGTGGGCTAGCCCCTGTCATCTGCCAGGTTATTGATCCTTGGAATACAGCAATGCGTGAAAGCACCAAGGTTCCTGGCCTTGGGGACCCACATTTTAGAGGGGGGATCAGGCTATTGAAAAAGCAGCAAATCTATATGTCAAGTGGTGAGTTAGAATAAAGCAGGGCTGGATTTCATGAGTGACGAAAGGGGGTACAACTTCTTTTTCTTTTTTTTTTTTTTTTTTTGGTACCAGGAATTGAACTCAGGGGTACTCTACCACTGAGCCACATCCCCAGCCCTATTTTTGTGTTTTAAGTAGAGACAGGGTCTCATTGAGTTGCTTAGCGCCTCGCAGTTGCTGAGGCTGGCTTTGAACATGGCATTCTCCTGTCTCAGCCTGCCTAAGTGGTGGGATTTACAGGTGTGAGCCACCACACCCAGCTGCAATTTCTTTAGAACTCAGATAAGGCTCCTCTGACGAGTTGGCGTCTGCACCAAGCCTGAAGTCAGGACAGAGCAGGGGGCCAGGGAGGAGGCCAATATCCAATCCAGGTGAGGGACGATGGTGGCTCTGAATGACGGAACAGAAAAGAGTCATATTCTACCTATACTTGGAAGGTAAAGTTGCCAGGATTTGCTGATGGAACGACAAGATGTGAGATGTCCAGAAAAAAAGGTGTTGTGGCCAACATTGCTCCAGAACCCATTCTGCTAAAATCCAGAAAGACAAGTTAGGTTTTGCTTTTGCAGCACCTGCTGCTGTTTGACACCCTGTCCCATCCTTTCTCTTATCTGGATTCATTACTGTCTTGTTATCTCCACTTCATAGCTGAAAAAAAAGGTATCCCAGACTACATAAACCAGTCACAATTCCAGCACTGGGGAGGGAGACAACTGAGACTAGCGTGAACATTTTCCAAGTTATCTGAGTAATTCTAGAGGCTTTGATCCCTTGATAACATGGACGACATGTTTTGGCATTGTATTCTCCACTGTGCCCAGCAAAGCAGCTGGCATATTGTGGACGCTCACTGAATGAAGTCCCCACAGGCAGCTAGCTGTATTGTGAAGCTTGAGGACACAGGCTTTAGACCCAGACCAATCTGAGCTCTGTCCCTACCTCTGCATTTAGTACCCTGCCTTTGAGCAGCTTCCAAACCTCCCAACCTTCAATTTTCCACTTTGTTAAAAAGGAAAGAGGAAGAAAGGGGAAGGGGGAGAAAAGAAAAGAAACAAAGAAATGGGGATAATCATCCTTAGCCCTCAGAGTTGTTGGCAGGATGAACTGAAATCATATTTACAAAGCACTTAGTCCAGGAGCTGGCCCACATCAAATCATCAGAAAGTGTAAACTATTATTAAAACAAGAACCCAGAAACTATTTAATCTCCCAACACTTTATTTCCTACCCGACCGGTTTAGAAGACCCTGTAGCTTAAAATAGAAACCCTGGGGAGGTCTCTTCTGTTCAACCGCACTGGACCCCGCCCTGCCAGGCCTGCGAAGTTGGCTGAGGAACGCAGTTGAGTCATCCCAGCTGCTGGCAGGGTAATTTTAAGTCCCACGGGCCATGTCCCTGACCAGACCCACAGCACACCCACATCCAGCTTTCCTGTCTGTAGAGAGATAAATGGTAAGTGGGAGGCCATGTGTGTTTCTGGGCATCTGGGCAATCAGCTGTGGCATGACCATCTTGTCTGGGTCCCTTCAAGCCTAGGCTTTTGTATCAGTGTCAGAGAGATGCCTGGCTTATAGGTCAGTCTACAGAGAAAAGCAGAGGTGCCATGTGAGTCACTAGGTTACCTTTATGGTAGTCAGTTAAACAGTTAGCGCCATATCTGACAAAAGAAACTAAAACATTTTTCAGTCCTACTAACTTACAGTCCTATTAACTTACCCAGTCCCTCGATCCCCTTCACTGAGTCATTAAAAAAAAGACAAGCCAGGCGCGGTGGCGCAAGCCTGTAATCCCAGCACTTTGGGAGGCTGAGACAGGAGAATCGCGAGTTCAAAGCCAACCTCGGCAGCGGCGAGGTGCTAAGTAACTCAGTGAGACCCTGTCTCTACATAAAACACAAAATAGGGCTGAGGATGTGGCTCAGTGGTGGAGTGCCCCTGAATTCAATCCCCAGTACCAAAAAAAATTTAAAAAAGCAAGGAACGCCAGGCACTGGCAGCTGAAGCTGGAGGAGGTGAGGTTTCAGTGGCACCTTGGCGCTGCTAACGCCTTGATTTCTCCAGAACTGTGAGAGGAAAAATGCCTGTTGTGTGAAGCTACCTAGTTTATGACACTTTGTGTGGCTGCCTTTGGAAACTCATACACTTTCTAATTGTTCCACTGATCTAAACACCATGCTGGGATGCAAGAGCCACAGAGGAAGGCTGCAAGCTTGGTGGAGAGATTTCCTTGATGGGACCACTGAAACTGTCTCCAACTCTGCTTTTTAGGAAGACTCTACCTGAATATTTTGTCCCCTGATCACTTTCACTCACAGCACTCATCTATCTCCTTCAGACACCTACAACTATCTCTAAAGGCCATCTCCCCAGCTGCCTTGTAACTCCTGCAGCTGTGGGCAAAATGTCTGTCTTGTTCACAGTGTGTAACCCATCTCAGCAACTCCCCCAGGGCCTGGCATGAAGCAGCCTCTGAATGAAAGTCTGTGTGGGTATTCACATGATACTCAGTATTTCTTTTTTTTTAATTTTATTTATTTATTTTTAGTTGTTGGCTGACCTTTATTTATTCATTTATTTATATGTGGTGCTGAAGATTGAACCCAGTGCCTCCCACATGCGAGACAAGCGCTCTACCACTGAGCCACAATCCCAGTCCCAATACTCAGTATTTCTTTCTCTCTCTCTCTCCTCCCTCTCTTTAATCATTCACTAGTTTTATTTTTTTAATTTTTAAAATTTGTTCTTTCTAGACATGACAGTAGAGCATATTTTGACATATTATACATACATAGAATAAGTATAACTTGTTCCAATTAGGATCCCATTATTGTGATTGTATTGTATAATATAGCTTCCACCATGCTTTGGGTTTGCTTTCAAACACTGTACTTATTAATTATCTGTAATCACCAGACTTTGAGATCTTTGGAAATATAGCATCTCTTCTTTTTTTTTTAGTACTGGAGATTGAACTCAGGGGTACTCTACCACTGAGCCACATCCCCAGCCCTATTTTATGTTTTATTTAGGGACAGGGTCTCACTGAGTTGCTTAGCGCCTCGCCATTGCTGAGGCTGGCTTTGAACTTGGGATTCTCCTGTCTCAGCCTCCCAAAGTGCTAGGATTACAGGTGTGCGTCACCGCACCCAGCTTCTTCTTGATTAGTCTACCTTTTTATCTCTAATGTCAAATAATTCTTGGTGCACATAGTCCAAAATTATTTTATGGATGAATGAATGAATGGATGAGTGAATAAATGAATGAAAGCCTTTTTGCCAAGTGAAGGAGGGGTAAAAAAAAAATAGATTATATCTATGTTATGCCTGTAGAAACTTATAATCAAGTTGGAGGAGCAGGCCTAAAATAGATTAAGTGTTGGATCATCATAAACATGTGCTGTAGAACTATAAAAGATAGCATGTCCTTTCTGATCAGGGCAATCTGTGAAAAGACTCCTCAGAGGAAATGGATTTGGACACAGGCCTTCAAGGGTAACAATGTTTCAGCAGCAAAAAAAAAGAAGAAGAAGAAGAAGGGAAGAAATCCAAAGCTGATGAAACGTATAAACAAAACCTAGAAAGAAATAGAAGAAATCTAGGCAGGGAGACGAGCCAGATGGAGATGCAAAGCAGGAGTCAAGTAGCTTAAAGAGGCAGGACATGTGAGGTCATTTCTCTTGAATGGCATGGTTGAAAGCAGAACTTGGTGCAACTGACATTTAAAGAACCAGAAGGAAGAGGAACTTGCTAAGAAAAGTAAGGACTGGCGCACATGGAGTCATGTGCTAATTACATAAGTTTGAGGAGAGCAGTGATGCTTAGAGGGTAAGAATGATGCAATACAAAAAATAGATATAAAGGCCTTGGCATGTGGCCATGAGACCACCAGTGACCTTTAAGAAAGTGGTAACTATGGGGAACAGATGGAGATGGATGATAGATATCAAAATTACAGAACACTTGAGGAAGTCAACCAAGAAAACCAGTGCTGAGAAACAGTACCAGTGATAACTTGCTGGACTTTCTTGCCAAGACTTCTGAATCACTGGTGATCCTGATCATGAAATAAATCAGGTGATAGAGAAAGCAACACATTTCTTTATTTTTGAAATAAAACAGAAAGGACCCTCCCTGACCTTGTTCTTATTTCCAGTGAACACCCTCTTGGTTGTAAGTGTTCCTTCTGGACCATTTACAACTCCTTCCTCTGGCTATTCTGATTGGTGTCCACTCCACTGTCAAGTGCATGTGCAAGAGGGCTGCTTTCCTCATCTCTTCACTCAGCAGGAGCTTAATCACTCCAGGAACAACCATGACAAACTTTGGTTTTTAGAAACTCCATAATCTTCCCAAATGTCTTTTTTTAAAAAAATATTTATTTTTATGTGGTGCTGAGGATCGAACCCAATGCCTCACACATGCAAGGCAAGCGCTCTACCACTGAGCCACAATCCCAGCCCCCCAAATGTCTTTTTTCAGTAAACTTTTACTGGGAACTCACTAACTGCCAGGCCCTATGAACCATGGGGGTAGGGACAGTGTTAAGAAATTATCCCCTTCTCATCAATGAGTCAAAAGTGGGAAAAAGAGAAGTAGGGCATAGTTTATTTAGATGAAGATCCTCAGAATAAAATCTGCTGAAAAACACATGTGAAATCACATTATAGCCATGCAAGAGTGACCAATGACCCTGATTTGCCCAGAACTGAGAATGTGTTCAGGACATGGGACTTTCAATTTTAAAACCAAGGTCGTCCCATGAAACTAGGACCAAAGAACTTTCCAGATCCTTCAGAGATGAAACAATAAAATGCTAACATAGAGCCAAGGGCTCATATCTATGACCCACTTGGAATATTTTTCAAGAGAATTCAGGCGTAACTGTAAAATGATTTGGGTGGAAAATTATGAGCGAGTATGTTTCTAAACAGGTACATACACTTCTCAATCTAGCCATCCAATTCTAACAGTAGTGTGGTTTGCAGGAGCATGCACACATGCCTTGCAACTGCCCTTCTTCCTCATTGAAGTTAATTTAAAGATGCATCATCCTGGCCGGGTACTTTCCAAGGCCTCACTGAAGGTCACTGGTCCCACAGATGCTAAGGACTCATCTGTAAAGAATTAGCCGACTTCCTTACATCTTTTTATAACTTCACATAGAAAGCTAACATTTTAGCCATGATTGGGTAATTCTCAGAAACCTGTTCCTTTTTTTTTTTTTTTTTGGTACCGGGGATTGAATTCAGGGGCACTCGACCACTGAGCCACATCCCCAGCCCTATTTTGTGTTTTATGTAGAGACAGGGTCTCACTGAGTTGCTTAGCACCTCACCATCGCTGAGGCTGGCTTTGAACTTCTCCTGTGTCAGCCTCCCCAAGTGCTGGGATTACAGGCATACGCCACAGCACCTGGCTCCTGTTCCTTTTAATATGACATTACTAAACCTTCAAAAGGAGCCTTTCTCATTTCAGTAGCCAGTGCTGTTTGTGTAGCATATGTTATCTTTTTCAGATAGAAAAAGGGGGTATTTTTTTAAAATATTTTTTTAGCTGTGGATGGACACAATATCTTTATTTATTTATTTTTATGTGGTGCTGAAGATCGAACCCAGTGCCTCATGCATGCAAGGCAAGCGCTCTACCACTGAGCTACAATCCCAGCCCCAAGGGGGTATTTTTTGTTTTGTTTTGTTGAAGTTTTTTTGGGGGGGGGATTGTTTTGTTTTGTTTGGTTTGGGGTTTTTGTGGGTTTTGTTGTTGTTTGGTACTGGGGTTTAAATACAGGAGTACTCTACCATTGAGTTATATCCCTAGCCCAAGGGGAGTGTTTTTTTGTTGAACTGATAAATGGGTATGTTTCTGGGAGACAAACCATCTGCAAATCCCTTAACTAAAAACTAACCTTTGTAAAACCAGAGGATTTCGTAAGTCAGCCACCTGTTGATGCTTGCCCCTCCCTCAACACTTGTGCATAATGAATCATCATCCTGGACTGGTTGAATTAGATGTTCTTTTTTTTTTTTGGTACTGGGATTGAACTCAGGGGTACTCGACCACTGAGCCACATCCCCAGCCCTATTTTGTGTTTTATGTAGAGACAGGGTCTCACTGAGTTGCTTAGCACCTCACCAGTTGCTGAGGCTGGCTTTGAACTCACGATTCTCCTGTCTCAGCCTCCCTAAGTGCTGGGATTACAGGCTTGAGCCATCGCGCCCAGCTGAATTAGATGTTCTTTATTGATTTTTTCATTGTTTTTTGTTGTTGTTGTTGTTGTTCATTTATTTTCTAATAGTGGCAACAATTTTTTCTTCCTTCCTAACTTCTGCCTGGACTTCATGGAACTAGGCAGATCTGGTGAGGCAGTGATAAAGGTCACAAAATTACTGTTGCGACCCACCGACTGGCCTCCTTCAATCCCTTTCTTTTTCACTTACAAATAGCTCCAACAGGTCTGTCTCAGTAGCTGCTGTGTTGGCTTTAGCTGATAAAAGCCAGCCAGTGGGCAGTGTATCTTTCAGAATTAATTCTGTCCTCCACCACAAACCCCTCCCAAGAATGGGAGGAGGAATTACCTTCCCTGGCTGACTCACTCTGGCTTCTTAGCATGGAATAATGTGAGAGGGTTGACCTAGGTCCTCATTTTATTTATTTGTTTATTATTTAGCAGTACTGGGGATTGAACCCATGGGTACTCTACCACTGAGCTACATTCCCAGCCTTTTTTATTCTTTATTTTGAGACACGGTCTTGTTAAATTGCTGAGGCTGGCCTTGAACTTGCAATCCTCCTGCCTTAGTCTCCCAAATGGCTGGGATTACAGGAGCATGCCACTGCACAACCTCTAGGTCTCATTTATTGCTGGAAATTGGAAAGGCACCCTGTCCTGGAAGAATGTGAATGGGACCTACGTTTATCAATCTTTTTTCATGTATCAGCTAAACTTAATAATCAGCTTTGTACCCTCAGAAAATCTAGGGATATAAAACTTGGCTACACTTAATGAGGTGCTGGGAGAGAAACAAACCAGCCTTGCTCTGGATTAGGAACTTTGCCCCAACCCCACAGCGGGTGGGAGGCAGGTGTTTTGTAATAGGTAGAGAAGACAATTTTGAAGACTGAGAGGCCCAAATTTAAATCCTGTTTGTTCTGCTCATTTGCAAATTGACTTTGGGAAAATTGCAGATTCTCTGAGGCTCCTTCCTCAAATAAGAACAGTGCCAGAGCGGTGCTATAATCCCAATGATTTGGAAGGCTGAGGCAGGTGGATCATAAATTTGAGGCCAGCCGCAGCAACTTAGTGGAAACCTGACTCAAAATAAAAAATAAAGAGGGTTGCAGATGTAGTTCAGTGGTAAAGCACCTGAGTTCAATCCCAGTACCAAAAAACTTTCTTCCTTCCTTTCTTTCTCTGCTCCCCCTCTCCGCCCCTCCCCCTTTCTTTTTTGGTGCTGAGGATTTGAACCCAGGGCCTTGTGCATGTGAAGCAAGCACTCTACAACTCAGCTATTTTCCCAGCCCCACCCCCACAGTTTTTAAAATGAGAAATAGAATTAACCATACCTTCTGAATAGGAGAGTTCTAAACACTGAAATAATAAAATTAAGATTCTAAAGTAACTGATACATCACAGATGATCCATAAGTAGCATTTATCTTGTGAAAGTTTTGTTTTTATGAATACAAATGTAAAGAAGCAGCGTCAACACCCTGCAGATGAATATAACTATGGCTCTCAAGGAAAAAAACAAAAGCAGTTTGGATGTGACTTTTGTCCTCCAATTTAAGAAATTCTCACAGTGGAGTGGGGGGCAGGAGAGTTTCAAGAGTCCCCACTTGAAAAACTGTTCTTCTATGCAAAGCTAGCCTTACTCAAATCCAAAATAACCAGACAGAGCCTTTTCCCCCTTTTCTTGAGGAGATATTATGTAAATCAAGACCCGGATTTTTATGTGCATACATGCAAGGGGCTTTGGTCATTTAATGTTCTACACAGGATAAAAATAAGTGGTTTGGCATTACTAAGAGTTTACAAATTAAAAGCAGATGTCCTCATCAAGGGAAAACTGACACTTCCACTGCAGCTTTACCACCACCCCATCACAATCCTTTGAGGAGTTTCATTTTAGCCTAATTGTCTTTGCTGGGCAAGATCCTCCATTGGTTCATAAGAAAACTAATCTCGAGCCGGGCGCGGTGGCTCACGCCTGTAATCCCAGCACTTAGGGAGGCTGAGACAGGAGGATCGCGAGTTCAAAGCCAGCCTCAGCAACAGCGAGGTGCTAAGTGACTCAGTGAGACCCTGTCTCTACATAAAACACAAAATAGGGCTGGGGATGTGGCTCAGTGGTCGAGTGCCCCTGAGTTCAGTCCCTGGTGCCA
>CM053412.1:14053016-14074352 GCA_028644305.1 Xerus rutilus | reverse complement strand
CTCACGCCTGTAATCCCAGCACTTAGGGAGGCTGAGACAGGAGGATCGCGAGTTCAAAGCCAGCCTCAGCAACAGCGAGGTGCTAAGTGACTCAGTGAGACCCTGTCTCTACATAAAACACAAAATAGGGCTGGGGATGTGGCTCAGTGGTCGAGTGCCCCTGAGTTCAGTCCCTGGTGCCAAAAAAAAAAAAAAAATACAAATGCTAGCTGGGTGCGGTGGTATACACCCATAATCCCAACCACTCAGGAGGATGAAGCAGGATCCCAAGCTTGAGGCCAGCCTTAGCAATTTAGCGAGTTCCTGTCTCAAAATAAAAGGGCTCGGGATGTGACTCAGAGGTAGAGCGCCCAGGGTTCAATCCCTTCTATCGCAAAAATAAAATTTTTGAAACCCGTGCCTGTCTTCATGTGTTAACGCCTGCATTTTAGCAAAACAGTTCTGTTTATGTGGAGAGGCTGCACTCTCGCAATACCCCTCAAACGCAATCATGCAGATTGACCCCACCCTTTCTAAAGCCAAACTCCCCCTCCCCTCCCCATCCGGGAGCCTCTCCCTCCTCCCCCTTCCACTGAAGGGAAGCAATTTACATTCCACGAGGTCTGCCAACTCCTTCGGAGGGCAAGGGTGGAGTAAAGATGTGGCTCCTAGATCTAAGCTACAAACCAGAGGTATCTTCCAGTTCTCACACTCGTAACAGGAAGGCCACTGAGTTACCCCTACTTCTGCAAGAATAGCTTCTGATGAAGCAATCCTTCTGTTCCAGCGCTGGGCACAGAAGCGTGGTCACCTGAACGCGGGAGCTCCTCTGGCCAGGCTAGACGGAGAGGCAGTGAGGCAGTGATGCACTAGATCGTGAATTTCAGGCGACTTTTATCTCAAGGGTATTCACACGAGGCGCTCAGTATTCCTCCAGGGCTATGACTGGTATTAACATCCTATTTGAAGGGAAAGTGCAAGCCCCTTGACGGCAGAAATCAGACCAAACGCACCTTATTCTCTGCTCCTACCACTTAGTGGCAGAGAGGCATTGCCGCCAAGCGATGTCTGCTCCTGGAAGTCAGCTAAAGTATTTTGGATTGATGATAAACACTTCCGTAGCTCACAAGTTGAAAAAAATAAACACACAGAAGAATGGTGATAAATTTTAATTGTTCATTGCCACAGTATTAACTTTCATATGTACATATAAATAGCTGCAGACCATAAATACCCACATGGCAAAATATTTGCCTCTAGGCAAAAAAAAAGAAAAACAAATTTTTGCAATAAACAAGACTTAATACTGAAGATACACAGATGCTGAGGTAATTTTGCATCTAAGGTCCTACTTCTCACCCTAAGAACTCAAGTAGTTGAGACCCTTGTCTCACAACAAAAATGCAATACATGTTTTCAAACCAAAGGAAAAATAATTATAAATAGGTACAATAAATAAAATTCCTAACAAATTCAATCATGGCATTATTCCTTTTTAGGTATTTTTAAATTTTATTTTTAATTGATAAAATTGTATATATTCATGGGGTACAATATGTTTAATACATGGATATACTGTAGAGTAAGAACCAATAAAACTCCTTTAGTTGTTTTGAAATGTCTATTAACTAGTCACCTGGTTACACAACAGAAGACCAGAACTCATTTCCAACTATGTACTCTTTCCCCCACCCCACCCCCACTTCCCCAACCAGGTTTAGGTATCTGGTAATCACCATCCCACTGTCAGAATTTGACTTTGATCAAATTAAATATAAGATCAAAGGGCACTGAGTCTCTGTGCATGTCCTCTAGATTCACCCCATTCACTTTAAAAAATGATAGCATTTCCTTTCCTTTGTTAAGGCCCAATAATACTCATTGTGTTTATATACTACTTTACTCCAATCCTCCCTTGGACACAGGCTGTTTCCATGTCTTGCCTATTGTAAATAATACTGCAACAGAGGAGTGCAGATAAAACCCTCAGCATACTGACTTCCATTTCTTTGGATATATACCCAGTAGTGGGGTTGCTGAATCACACTGTAGTTCTGTTTCTTAAGGAATCTCTATACCATTCATATATGTATGACATTTTTATTCTGGATGAGAAATATCTGTTTCTCTTCTTTTTTGAGAATATCTCAATTATGAAAATGTTCTAATTTCTTTTAAAAGAAAACTTTTTGGAGGATGCACACTGACAACTGTAAGAAAGGGCATCTTACCAATTTTTTAGAAACTTTCTATGAATATTTGTTTTACTAAGTTTTAATTGTATCAATTAAAAAGTTAATCCTAGAAACTCACGAGGATTGCCAAGTTTGCAGTCAGTCTCAGCAACTTAGTAAGACCCATCTCAAGAATAAAATCAAAAACAGGGCTGAGAATATAGTTTAGTGATAGAGAGCCCTCGGATTCAATCCCAATATTGGGGAGGGGGTTCCTTTTTTTATTATCCTTGGTCATATGAAATCACCAGGATCTTTATCATTTAATATTCAATCTGCTAGAGTTTTATTGGTACTATGCAACCCAATTTTTTCAAAGTTACTTTTTAGTTTTCCATATTTTGCAGTTAATGCTCACAGGAACACACTTAAAGGTCACCTGAACAAAAACAATGCAATCTAAATGAGGTAAAAAAAAAAAAAAGAACTAAATTGTTACATTTTGTAGTGACCTATGCAATCAATATACACTGTGGACTTCACTTTTTCTTAAATAATAATTTTTAAATAATATTCAGTGTTATCAGAATGAAATTTTTCTCTTACCACGATTATATGCATAAGCCAAATTGAAAAAGCAAAAACACAAGAGCTATTTCTTCCTTACTGCCCAATGTAATCATTTGTCAATTCCTGTTACACCAGGCTGGGCAGCAACC
Organism: Xerus rutilus; assembly: GCA_028644305.1. Lineage (NCBI taxonomy): Eukaryota > Metazoa > Chordata > Mammalia > Rodentia > Sciuridae > Xerus > Xerus rutilus. The sequence continues at coordinate 14,071,480 of CM053412.1, read as the reverse complement.
TTCAGCAAAAATACTAGAATAATCTCTAAGCAAAAAAAAGAAATGCATTAACAATAACTTCCCTATTTTTAAGGCTCTTCCATTCATGTTTTAAAATAAAACATGGCTCTACAAAGGTCTCACATCCCAAAGAATGATTTCTGGGAAACCTCCTGTAGAAATCCATCTTTTGACTTGTTCTGTTTTCCCTTTCCAAAGACATCCAAAAGGAAGTGAACATTCTTTCACATCCCTTTCAATTACAATGCAGTCTTCTCTGATGAAATTGGACATACTGGGGATACTTCCTTTTTAAAGGACTCCCTTCATGCAAAAGCTTTTGAAGTAGTCACGTTATTAAACTGAAGAGTTTGGAAATCAAATTCAGAAGTTTCTGATGGAAATTCACTTTGTCTCCAAATCTCCTGAGTTGAGTGCCACATTCAACTTCCACCTCTGAAAAGGAAAGCAAAACATCAAAATTAACACTGACAATAGTCCCAACTGTAAACGAGCAAGAGTTAACATGACCATTCAGGTGACAAACTGAACATCCCAGGAAACAGTTCTTAAATTTTAGCTTTATATGCACCTGTTTTCTTTTTTCTTTTTTTTGTAGATGGACACCATGTCTTTATTTTATTGCTCTGTACGTGGTGCTGAGGATCGAACATGCGAGGCAAGCGCTCTACCGCTGAGCTACAATCCCAGCCCATGCACCTGTTTTCTTAATGTTAGAGTAACAACTTAGAAAAAACCTAAAGGCTGGTGTGCCCAGCTTTTTTTTTTTTTAAAGTATTCTGGATGAGGCAAGTATTTTCTTTCAAGTATAGAAATACTGCATATCAAATACCACAAATGGTACCATTAATCAGCCTTCATCAGATTTAAATGTCATCCTTTTCTCTCATTTAAGGTTGGCCAGGGAACATAAGTCCAATTCTAAACACTGTGTTATTTTCAAATGGCAATATTTCATAGCTCAAATTATGTCCACTTCATTAGAAATCTTTTCCTCCTTTAAAAAACTGGTATTTTTTTTCTCATAAAATATTCATGAAGTCTTACTCCAAAATTAAGTCCACTTTAAAAAAATTTGAAAATCTAATTTTAATCTAAACCATTTTTTGGTGGGGGACGGTACTTAAGATTACACTCAGGGTGCTAAACCACTGAGCCACATCCCCAGATCTTTTTTTTTTTTTTTTGGTACTAGAGATTGAACTCAGGGGCTTTCGACCACTGAGCCACATCCCCAGCCCTATTTTGTGTTTTATGTAGAGACAGGGTCTCACTGAGTTGCTTAGCTCCTCGCTGTTGCTGAGGTTACCTTTGAATTTGCAATTCTCCTGTCTCAGCCTCCCTACGTGCTGGGATTACAGGCTTGCGCCACGGCGCCCAGCTCCCAGATTTATTTTAAAAATATTTTTATTTAGAGACAGAGCCTTGCTAAATTGCTGAGGCTGGCTTTGAACTCAATCCTTCTGCCTCAGCCTCCTGAGCAGCTGGAATTACAGGCATGTGCCACTGACCCGGGCTTAAACCAACTTCTTAAAAAACCCAATCTGAAGCCAGGCATGGTGGCGCAAAGCCAGCCTCAGCAATGGCAAGGCGAGGCGCTAAGCAACTAACTCAGTGAGATCCTGTCTCTACATAAAACACAAAATAGGGTTGGAGATGTGGCTCAGTGGTTGAGTACCCCTGAGTTCAATCCCTGGTACCAAAAAAAAAAAAAACCTGAGCCGGGCACAGTGGCCCATACCTGTAATCCCAGCACTTTGGTAGGCTGAGACAGAAGAATCTGATTCTAAAGCCAGTCTCAGCAAAGGTGAGGTGCTAAGCAACTCAGTGAGACCCTGTCTCTAATAAAACACAAAATAGGGCTGGGGATGTAGTTCAGTGGTCAAGTACCCCAGAGTTCAATCCCGGTACCAAAAAAAAAAAAGAAAAAAAATTGAAGTAGAAAATAGTAATTCACATGTTTATTACTTTTTAGAATTCAGGAACTGTAATTAGCCTGATATAATAAAGAAAAATGATGCTTACATATAATCTAACTTCCAAGTAAACATTTTACTACATAAAATTAACATTAAATTTAAACTGCTCATAATTTCAATTTTTTTTTAATATTTCAAAGAGAAATCAGGATTTGTTGTTTCACTTTGTTTCATCCTTTCTAAGACAATGACAGTGAGCTGAATGTGGTGGCATATAACCCCAGAAACTCAGGAAATGAGGCAGGAGGACCACAAGTTTGAGGCCAGCCTCAGCAATTCAGCCAGGCCCTAAGCAAGTAGCGAGACTGTGTCTCAAAAAAAAAAAAAAAAAAATGAAAACTGTAAACATACAGTAAATATTTAAACTTACATTTCAATGAACAAAAGATAAGTGAAAATTTTTTTTTTGGTACTGGGATTGAACTCAGGGGTACTCGACCACTGAGCCACATCCCCAGCCCTATTTTGTGTTTTATGTAGAGACAGTCTCAATGAGATGCTTAGCACCTTGCCTTTGCTGAGACTGGCTTTGGAATCGAGATTCTCCTGTCTCAGCCTCTCAAAGTGCTGGGATTACAGGCGTGGGCCACCGCGCCTGGCTAAGTGAACTCTTTCTTAACCCCTACCAAGAGACTCAATAAATCTTCCAAGATGCCATTCCTCATGGGCTACAGAATCAAACATTGCAAAGTATTTACATTTCTTTCTTTTTTTTTTTGGTACTGGAGATTGAACTTAGGGGTACTCGACCACTGAGCCACATCCCCAGCCCTATTTTGTGATTTATGTAGAGACAGGATCTCGTCTTAGCCTCCCTAAATGCTGGGATTACAGGCTTGAGCCACCTCCACCACCACGTGCTGGCTGTATTTACATTTCAGTAAGTGGGAAATACAGTTCTTTAAAAACCATCATCCAGGGCTGGGGATGCAGCTCAGTGGTAGAATGTCTGCCTAGTATACTTGAGCCCTTGGGTTCCATTCCAGGCAAGGGGAGAACAAAAATCATCCAATACACAATTTTGGAAGCCCTCAATTCTACCAGGAAAAATGACATCTTTCACCAAAACAAAAAAAAAAAAGGAAAGAGTTCTGTTTATCTTTTTTAATTTTAAAATTGTAGTTGCAGAACTACTATCTTTTAGGGAGGGATTTTCTGTTGTCTCTTGTTCTTAGGAACTAGAATTCAGTCCAGAACATGCTATGGATAGGCTGTCTTTCAGAAACATGATCACAACTCTTGAGTATGACAAAAGAGGACAAAGCTTCTCCATCCCAAGAAAGGGCCAGAGAGAGCAGCCTCCTGCCAGTTTAGGCACGGGTCACATTTGCAACATTTGCAAGGTGACACTTCCTCTGCATGCCCTGCAGGCAGGGGCTACAGAATTAAAGAAAAGGGGGCCTACAATTGTCAGAAGGTAATAGCAGCATGACCCACGGGATTTCTAGCCCTTAACAGCCCTCCTTTTTACAACCCTTTACAGCAGGTGATTGTGCCTTTGATAAGATTTACAAGAAGGGGTGGGGTGAGGAGATGGGGCTGGCAGACCTGAAAATCTGTGAAGGAAATGAGGATGGGGGTGGATGAAGAAGACTGGAGACCAGCTCCTCCTCCCCTGCTATGCCCACCCCTTTCAATATGAATTGTTAAAATGTTAACTAAGGAGGAAGACCCCCTAGGTTCCTCAACTCAGGGGTCCTGGTGGGGCCTCCATCAACCCTCAGTCCTCCACGTGGGACAATATCCAGCTTAAACACTACTTCTGTTCTTCTTAGGGTGGGGGCAGTGGCAAGATGAAGGTTTGCAGAGGTGGAGTCTGAATGAATGAAAAGAGAAGGTAACTTCCAGAGCCCTCTCCTGCTCAAGGCAGTGACAGCCTTCTGGGCTGCCAGGGCTGCCAGAACTGCTTGCGCTTGCACTTTTCTTCCCTGAGGCCCCTTAGAAGAGCATGTGGAGGGAAGGGGAAAGCAGCTTGCTGGCCTGAATGAAATACAGCTGCAGCCACCTATAATCCCAGCAACTGGGGAGGATGAGGCAGGAGGATCTCAAGTTTAAGACTAGCCTCAGGAACTTAACAAGACCCGGCTCAAAAAAAAAAAAAAAGCTGGGCATGGGGGTGCATGCCTGTAATCCCAGCAGCTCTATAGCTTAAGGCAGGAGGATCATGACTTCAAACCAACCTCAGCAACTGAGTGAGGCACTAAGCAACTCAGTGCCACCTTGTTTCTAAATAAAATACACAAAAATAGGTCTAGGGATGTGGCTCAGTGATTGAGTATCCTTGAGTTCTAGCCTCAGAAATAAATAAATAAACAAATAAACAAACAAACAAATAAATAAATAAATATTAAAAATAAAAAGAGCTAGTGATATCGCTCAGTGGTTAAGCAACTCTGGGTTCAATTCCTGGTACCAAATAAACAAACAAATAAGAGACCAGCCTCAGCAACTCAGTGAGTCCCTGTCTCAAATAAAAAATAAGAAGCATCCCAAAGACAGTGATCCTGACACTGAGGTCCCTTGAGGCTCTTGCAGTTTGAGCACCTGGCCCCAAGTCCCCAAGGTCCTAGCTGACAGGTACCTGTTGGCGCTGATGGTGTGGCCACTGGGGTCAGCTGCTCACTTTTCCACCCTTTTTTTCCAGGCATCTTCTCAAGCACAGGCGTGAACTCCGCTACAGACCCCAGAGAATTTGGTTTATTTTCAATTTTCCTGAGCTGAGTGACACACTCAACTTCCAGTTCTGAAAATGAAAGCAAACCATGAGAATTAACATTAACAGTAGTTAGACCAAACTGTACCCAGAAAGTTAACACAAGTGAGAAGCTGTACATCCTAAGAAGCATTTCTCCACAATTTCCTTTATGTGCACCTGTCTTCCAAACGTGATAAAGACTTAGAACATGCACACATACAAACATACACACTAACCCATCATGGCTCTCAAACAAAAAAGTTTAGCATATACTTAACTTTGAAATCCTTTTTAAAAAAATATCCAGCATGAGACAAGTGTTATTTTACTTTCAAATTTAGAAACTTAATGTCAAATGCTACAAACAGTACCATTACCCAGCTCTGGCAGCCCACTGTGGTCATCCTTTCTGTCTCTCATTTAAAGTTTGCCCAGAAAACATATGTCATATCCAAAATACTTGCATTCTTTATAAATACATTTGTTTTTCAAATATCAATTACTTCATAGCTCATTATGCACTCTTTTAAAAACTCCTTGACATTTTCTCATGAAACACTTATAAAAGTCTTATTCCAAAATTCTGCCCACACTTACTAAAATAATTTAAAATTTACCTGTTAACCTAAATCAGCGTCCTCCTACAAGCCAATCTGTAACCATTCATTGCCTTTACAGAAAAAAATGAAGTAGAAAATAAGTTTAATTCACATGTTCACAACTTTTTCGATTTTAGGTGCTGTAATTAACTTATTTTCAGAAAAAAATTCAATAACTTTATTTCCAATTAAACTGCCATCAATAAAAAATAACAGTATATTTCTAATTTTTTATAATATTTCACTGAGCAACTCACAGTCTTCCTCTTAACTTCAAAAATCATGACAATGAACATTAAAAACCATGAGCGGTGACACCCAAGCCTATAATCAATCCCTGCAACTCCAGAGGGTAAAGAAGGGGGATTGCAAATTCCAGGCGAGCCAGCACAATTTAGCAAGACCCCATCTCAAAAAATAAAAAGGGCTAGAGGATGTAGGTCAATGGTAGACTGTCCCTGGGTTCAAACAACAGAGCATGTGGGGGATGGATAGGGAGATCATCATGAATACAAATTATAAAATCTGTTCAGGTGTAGCAATGCACACCTGTAATCCCAGTGACTCCAGGAGGCTGAGGCAGGCAGACAGCAAATTCAAGGCCACCCTGGGTATCTTAGCAAGACTGTCTCAAAATAAAATGGAGGGCAGTGGTGCATGCCTATAATACCAGCACAGGAGAATCAAAGCCAGCCTCAGCAACAGTGAGGCGCTAAGCAACTCAGTGACACCACATCTAAATAAAACACAAAGTAGGGCTGGGGATGTGGCTCAGTGGTTGAGTGTCCCTGAGTTCAATCCTCAGTACCAAAAGAAAAATAAATAAATAAATAGATAGATAGATAGATAGATAGATAGATAAATAAATGGAGTGGAGGGGGTTGGGTTATATACCTATAATCCCAGAGGCTGGCTGAGGCAGGAGAATCCCAAACTCTGAGACAGCCTCAGCAATTTAAAGAGACCCTGACTCAAAAAATTTTAAAGGGCTAAACCAGGCGCAGTGGCGCAAGCCTGTAATCCCAGCACTCAAGGAGGCTGAGACAGGAGAATCGCCGAGTTCAAAGCCAGCCTCAGCAATGGCGAGGCGTTAAGCAACTCAGTGAGACCCTGTCTCTACATAAAACACAAAATAGGGCTGGGGATGTGGCTCAGTGGTGGAGTGCCCCTGAGTTCAATCTCCAGTACCAAAAAAAAAAAAAAAAATTTTAAAGGGCTGGAAATGTAGCTCAGTGGTAAAGCATCTCTGGGGTCAATCCCCAGTAAAAGAAAAAATTAAAAAGTCTGATTTTATATTTAAAAGTCTATCTTGTACATAAGACCCTTAAGCGGAAAATTAATGAGAACTCTGTATATATAGTAAAGCAAACTCTTAAATCTACATTCCAACCAATTTCTCTACAAGAGCCAAGTGAAATCTTCCCCAACTCCAACCAGAACTAACAAATCATGCCCTATGCAAGTTTTTTTTAGCCTCCAGGATCACATATTTCGGAAATATTTACAAACACATATACTTTTCAGTAAGTAGGAGGTATTAACATACAACCCACTAAAAATATTCAATATACTATTTTGGAAGCCCTGAATTCTATTGAGAAAAAATTATTCCTTTCTCTGGGGGAAAAAAAAACGCGCGCCCCTCCCTTTTAAAACTATTCTGGGACTAACCCAGAGCCTCTCCACAGTAGGCCAGCATACCTATCACTGAGTTAAACTCCCAGACTTCTTTCCTAATTTTTGTGTATTGCAGTTACACACCAATACATTTATTAATATATAATTAGGTTTGAGAGAATTTGTCATTCCTTATTACTGGGAACTAGGTCAGTCGGTCCAGAGAGTGCTACGCATTAGTTAGATCTTTCAGAAACATGGTCAACTCTTGCACATCACAAAAGGTGAGAAAGCTCTTCCATCTGAAGCAAGATGCAAAGAGCAACCTGGTGCGAACTTTGCCACGATCACATTTGTAATGTATCACTTCCTCTTCACGCCCCACAGGTGCCATAAAATTAATGAAAACGGGGGTGTATAGTTGTCTGATGTAATAGCAGGACGACGCCTATGGTTCTCCTTGTTACAATTCCTTAGCAGATGACCGCCGCCTTTGGTAAGATTTATTAAGATTTACAAGTGGGGGAGGGGAGGGCTGATCAGAACAGTTATGACGCGGCTGCAAGAGTGTTTGGACCCGGCAGGGAGGAGGGTTTGGGTAAAAAGCAGGGGGGCCAACTCCTCCTCTGCTCCACCCACCCCAACTCACCCCTTTCAATATCGATTGTTAAAATGTTAACTAAGGAGGAAGACCCCCTAGGTTCCTCAAGTGTCCTAGCTGGGCCTCCATCAACGCGACAGTCCTAAGTGGGACACTATCAACCTTAAACACTGCTTTTGTTCCTGTTGGGTGGGCATGGAGGTAACATCCTCTCAGAGGTGAGATGGACAGGAAGAGGGGCCATCTCAGGAGGAGGTGGGAGGCCAGGTGCCCCCGGAGCCCTCTCCCGCCCTTGCTTGCCTTGACAATGACCGTCTTCTGGGCGCCGCCTACACTTGCACTTTTTCTCCCCGTGGCCCCAAGGAAGGCCATGTGGAGAAAAGGGAAAACCAGAGTGGAAGCAGCGTGTTGGCCTGGCTAAGATGCAGACGCATCCCAATCCCAAGCCGGGCTCCCTCCCTCGCCGGTCCCGCACTCTTGGAAAAAACGCCGGAAGAAGTTCCTGGGGGCGTCCCGAAGGCACGCGCCAGTGCGCAGAGATGGCGGGACCTCGAGGTCGCAAGCATTCTTCGCCCAGCCCCTTAGGGCACACCCGCCCCGACTTGAACCTCGACCCCAGCCCGGCCAGGGTCTCCGAGGCCCCAGCTGCTGGGTACCTGCCGGCGCCCGTGTTGGGTTCGGTGGCGCGCGCTTACGCGCCTTCTTTCCAGGCATCTCCCCCAGCGCCGCTGCGATCTCCGCTGCAAACCTGGGGAACTCTGTCCCCCGACTCAAGTACTCAGGCTTCCGTAGGACGCGAGCTGCACGCCGGGCCGGCCGGCGGGACAGTGACCGCGCGCGCGGAGCTTCGGAGGGTACTGCGGGTGCCGGGATCCTCAGAGCTCCCGCGCCAAGCCCGCTCGCGAGTCATATGGGGACTTCCCCGGTGACGTAACGATACTTGACGCGGGCCCGCCCCCGCCCCGCCCCCTCTCGCACCCGCCGTCCCGGGCGCGCGCGTAGGTCTGGGAAAAGGCCGCTGAGCGCAACCTGTCGCGGCGCCGGCCCGCAGCGGGGGGCGCTGGGCTCCGGGCCGAAGGGACCCTGCCCGGCCCCGAAATTAATTCCTTAAGTAGGTGAGAGAAAAAGGTCGGCTTGGAGAATCTACTAACACCCGAGGTAGAGAGCCGCTGCTGACGGGGGCTAGGAGTGGCGAGCCGAGTAGTTTTCCGAGGAGGAAAGTTGGGGGTTGGGGAGAGGCCAGGCGCCTCCTCCTTATCATAAATTGGCAATTAGAGACTTATGTAAACAAACCCCGGAAAGAGCTAGGACAAGGAAACTTTTGGAATTCATTGTGGATAGTACCTAGGAAGTGAAAAGAAAACTTTACCAACAGTAAGAAAGGTGCTTGAGGCCATGTGAGAAAAGTATCAGGTCCAAAAACAAAATAAAGCATTGGGAGTGTTGGGAAATTGTACAGACGGAAACCCCGCACGGTGTGTGCGCGTTGGGAAGGGGTGTGTAAGAGTGCGGGGAGGTGGTGGGAGCGGGCAGGTTCTCCGCCCGGGGTAGGAAGGTGATCCTAAAAAGCTGTGCACATTCCCTTTGGATGTGTTGATATTGCATATCCTGGATGTTCAGTAATAAAAAGTGGGTCGTTATCATAGAAAACATTCAGATCTTTTGTGGAGGTTAGGGCTAAGATACCTGGGAACGTGATATTGTTATCACAGTGTTTGGTGCTTGAATATTTATTGCTTAAAGGAGTACTAGAATTAGGAATAGTTAAGAGATATAGAGGCAGTTCTACTGAGGGCTTTAGCTTGCATTTTTCTCATTCTTTCCGCAAAACACGCCTTGAAAGCTGCCTTTCTTACCATCGTGGGCACTTCACAGGTGCAGAAACTGAAGGTTTATAGAGATTGAGTAAACTGCCCAAGCTTCACATAGGCAGACAGCAGTGTCCTGCTTGATCACAAAGGGAGCAAGAGCTCTTATCCAACCAACTAGCCCTTCCTGGCACTCACAGCGTCTTAGAAAATGTGTTTCTACATTATCAACTCAGTTGAATGCAGAGCCTCCAAGTTGGTTGCATACAGCTGCATGGACCTCCTAGAAGTGTTTGCTTTGGTTCACAGTGTTGCTTTGCAAAATGTCACAAGTAAAGGTTTGAATTTATACCCAACTTAAAAATTGAGAGGCTGAACAAATTAAAAATGAAAGGCCAAATTAAAAATTCAGATTTCTGGCATCTCTAGGGAAATTAGAAGCTCTGGCAAGGCAACTCCAGATTCATTTTGCAAAAGTGCAGAGTAGGCTAGAAGTGGAAGCTACCCCTTTCAGAGGGACCAGGAGGCTCCTTTTCACCAACATTCCCTGCTGTTTGCTTTTTTCATTTACATTATCTGGCCCCAGTAGGCATTTGAGCTTGTTTATTTATCTTAAATCATTCAATCAACACAAACCAGCAAATATTTATTTATTGCTTGACCTTGCATAAGGTATAGGCAACATTATAATCCATAAGCATAGAACAAGGTTACTCTTGAGTTTAAACAACTTTGTTTTGAGGCTAATGTTGGGTGTTGTTGAGTATGGTAAACACGTGGGGACAAAAGCAGATCAAATTCAGGACGTGACACAGGAATATCACCATGTGACACAGGAAGCCAAATGGAGATGCTGCCCTAAAATCTGTTCTCTCAAACCAAGCTCAGAACCACTGTGACCCTCTGAAGGGTTATTTCTACTTCCTTAATCCGTAAGAATAACGTTAATTTCTTAATTGCATAAACTAGTAAACTTCTGTGCAAAACCATGCACCCTGAAATGCAATGAATACACACAGAGAAAAACAAATTATAACACTGTTTATCTACAAAAGGTGAGTCAATTCTGTCCTCTAACATTATCATTATAAAAGGTTGTTGACCCATACTGGATACAAACCTTAGGCATTTCTACCTTTAAAAGAATTGCAAATTCAGGGGCTGGGGCTGTAGCCCAGTGGTAGAGCGTTTGCCTAGCATGCGTGAAGCACTGGGTTCGATCCTCAGCACCACATACCAACAATAAATGAATAAAATAAAGATCCATCAACAATTTAAAAAAAAAAAAAAAAAAGAATTGCAAATTCAATTGGCTAGGAATAAGAAGGGAAGGGGGGAGCAGCGGCTTCAGAAATGTCTCCAAAGCAGTTGATGCAGGACCTTTTTAAGACTTTGGGTGAAAAATGGTCCATAAACTCTTTTTGGAACTAACATTTTAATAAGGGAATTAGAAGCAGAGTGTGAAAAGCCTTTATTATGTGTGTATCTCTCTGGAAAAATGATGAATCACTTAATGTTGGACTTGCAAGAAAAATAAGGATATTATGGCCACTGGAGCTAACAAGATAATGATTTATCGTGAACTGGGCAAGGTGGCACATGCCTGTAATACCAGCCGCTAGGAAGATTTAAGCAGGAGGACTGCAAGTTCAAAGCCAGCCTCAGCAATTTAGTGAGGCTCCTAGCAATTTAGCAAGACCCTGTCTCAAAAAGTGAAAAGGGCTGGGGATGTGGCTCAGTGGTTAAACACCCTGGGATCAATGCCTGGTACAAAAAAAAAAAAAAAAAAAAAAGATTTATCATGAAGCATTATAATTCTCTACAATTTGTTTTTAAAAAATTAGGACTGGCAGCCGGGCGCGGTGGCTCACGCCTGTAATCCCAGCACTTAGGGAGGCTGAGACAGGAGAATCGCGAGTTCAAAGCCAGCTGCAGCAACAGCGAGGCGCTAAGCAACTCAGTGAGACCCTGTCTCTACATAAAACACAAAATAGGGCTGGGGATGTGGCTCAGTGGTCGAGTGCCCCCAAGTTCAATCCCCAGTACCAAAAAAAAAAAAAAATTAGGATTGGTAGCTGGGCATGGTGGTGCACGCCTGTAATCCCAGCACTTTGGGAGGCTGAGACAGGAGGATTGCAAGTTCAAAGCCAGCCTCAGCAACAGTGAGACGGTAAACAACTCAGTGAGACCCTGTCTCTAAATAAAACATAAAATAGCAGGGCGCGGTGGCGCAAGCCTGTAATCCCAGCATTTAGGGAGGCTGAGACAAGAGAATCACGAGCTCAAAACCAGCCTCAGCAACAGTGAGGCTCTAAGCAACTCAGTGAGACCCTGTCTCTACATGAAACACAAAATAGGGCTGGGGATGTGGCTCAGTGCTTGAGTACCCCTGAGTTCAATCCTCGGTCCAAAAAAAAAAAAAAAAGGACTTGTTTTTTGTTTGTCTTTTCCTGTGTAGTATGTTTGTTAACAAGAAATTCAATTCATATGAATTTCCTGCTTTGGTCAATTAAATCTGTTGCAGTTCAGATGCTATGCTAGACTACGGAAAGACAGAGACTCACAAATATCATGTGAATAAGAGTCACTTGAGCACCTGGTCAGAAAACATGTCTGCTGATGGAGCTCTGGCTGGACATGAGATTCTGCAACTTTTACAAACTCTGGGGATTCTGGTCTATAGACAGTGTTGAGTAGCAAGGCTAGACAGGGTCACAGATAGTGAACTGGCAGATGCAGTAAGTTGTGTGTCAGTGCTGTGACAGGGAAATTGGGACAGATGTGACAGGACTGCCTGGGAAGACAGCTAAGAAGCCAGAAGGGGCATCAGTATGGAGACCTGATGCCCAAACAGGAATTGGCCAAGCAGTGAGGCCAAGGGGAAGAAGTGTGACTGGCTGACCAAGCTGCGGTGTGAGGCAGGGAGTGATGAGAGAGGACTGGAGAGAAGCCACCAGGGGAATTTGGGTATTATTGTGGAGACTCCGCGAGAATCACTGAAGGTTTTAAGCAGATGATCAGATTCTAGGAAGCTCACTGTGGCCACAGTGTGACTAGCTGGGTTGCAGTAAGATCTGAGACTAACTTGTGAGGGTATAGGATAGTTTTCATACACAATGGCAGTGCTTGCAAAGACGGTCACCATTTCAACTTGTTTTACTAAAACACCTCATATTTCCTCACCAAGGTAGCACGTCTGATTTTTTCCCCCTAGCTTAAATGTAATTGACATTGTATCCTTGTACTAGCTTCCTATAGCTATGATAACAAATTACCATTAGGTGGTTTAAAACAACAGAAAAAAAATTCTCTTGCAGTTCTAGAAGCTAGAAGTCCAACACGGAGGTGTTGGCAGGGTCATGCTCCCTCTGAAGTCCCCTGGGGAGGAATCCTCCCTTCCCTGGCTTCTCGTGGTTACCTATAATCCTTGGCTTTCCTTGGAGATGTGGCACTGCAGTGTGCCTCAGCCTTCACGTGAGTCCAAATAAATTTCCCTCTTCTTATGAAGACATTAGTCATCAAGTTAGGGCCTACCAAAAACCAAAATGACATCATTTTTACTTTTTTTTTTTTTTTTTTTTTTGGTACTGGAGATTGAACTCAGGGGCACTCCACCACTGAGCCACATCCCCAGCCCTATTTTGTGTTTTATGTAGAGACAGGGTCTCACTGAATTGCTTATCACCTCACCATTCCTAAGGCTGGCTTTGAACTTGAGATTCTCCTGTCTCAGCCTCCCTAAATGCTGGGATTACAGGCTTGCGCCACCGCGCCCTACTTACTTTTTTATTATATTGCATTTTTGGTACTGGGGATGGAACCCAAGGGCACTTTTATCACTGAGCTATATTCCCATCCCTTTTATTTTTTGAGACAGGATCTCACTAAATTGCTGAAGCTGGTCTTGAACTTGGGATCTTCCTGCCTTAACTTCCTGAGTCACTGGGATTACTGGTGTGTGCCACCTCTCCCGTGTTTTCCACCCCTCCCACACCTGGTTTTTTAGTCTCCTTTAATCTCAGCATCTTAACCACAACTATTATGCAAATTTTGGTATCTTTATTTACACTGGTCTTCAGTGAATGTTTCTGAACATTGTAACTACATACAGTATGTATAAAATTCTACAGACTGTTTCGTTTAACAATGTATCAAAAGTAAATTTTCTATCTTCACGTCCTTTGTTTTTTTTTTTTTTGTTTTTGTTTTTTTTTTTCCCTTCCTAATAAGGTGATCAAATGGATAGCTCACAACATACTGGGCCATTCACCTGCTGGTAAAATTTTGGGGTTTGTCTTTCTTTTCTCTCTTGGTCCCCCCACCTCCATCAGTCCTGCCATTACCCCCTTCCTCTTTGTTACTGACAATTTATTTTCAGTTTAACTTTTCTTGAAGTCCAGATATGGCATAATTTTTATTTATGCTTCTGATCTAAGGGAGGAAAAAAAGTAACAAAAGTTTACCCCCTAGTGCCGGTTGGTCTCATTCTTCTTTCCTGCTTTGGCTTTTCTCATTAGCTAATTCTACACATTCAACACCCTGAGTCTGTATTCTTCATTTTATTCTCACTTGTTCCTAATTTTTCTGTTTTTCGGATTATCAGAGATGATCACTATCATGATTGTGCTTTTTTTTTTTGGTACCAGGAATTGAACCCAGAGGCGCTTAACCACTGGGCCACATCCCTAGCCCTTTTATATTTTGTTTAGAAATATGGTCTCACTAAGTTGCTTAGGGCCTTGCTAAAGTGCTGGCTCTGAACTCACAATCCTCCTCCTGCGTCAGCCTCCCAAGTTGCTGGGATTACAGGTGTGCACCACAGGTACCTGGCATTTGTGCTCTTATTTATTTGTTTTCATTTAAATGCAAAGATTCCAGAAGAGAAATAAACAATAGTATGTTCAGCTGAGAGACTGGGAGTGTAGCTCACTGGTAGAGGGCTTGCTTAGCAGGGGAGAGGCCCTGAACTTGATCATAAGCACTGGAAAAAAAGAAAAAGAGAGAAAAAATAGCCAGTACAATATGAGAGTAGGCCACGGCTGCCTGGGTATTTAGTTTATTTATCAATTTTCCATAAGAGAATAAATCAAATTAGTTTAGGGATTTCATTGAAGAGAGACCATTAATAAATGCTAGTCTGTCAAAATCCTGGATGCCTGGATGTGACAAAATGACGTTTATATGGTTATTGACTAAGTACTAGTTATGTAATTCATTCTTATGGGAGAATAGAAAACAATTGTCCAAGTGTAGTCAGTATACAAACTTTGGGCTGGGGATATAGCTTAGTTTGCCTTGTATGCACAAGGTCCTGGGTTTAATCCCAAGCACCACACATAAAAATAATAATAATAGCACTGGGCGCAGTGGCGCAAGCCTGTAATTCCAGCACTTAGGGAGGCTGAGACAGGAGAATCACAAGTTTAAAGCCAGCCTCAGCAACAGCGAGGTGCTAAGCAACTCAGTGAGACCCTGTCTCTGCATAAAACACAAAATAGGGCGGGGGATATGGCTCAGTGGTCGAGTGCCCCTGAGTTCAATCCCTGGCACCAAAAAAAAAAAAAGAAAAGAAAAGAAAAGAAAAAATAATAATAATAATTGACAGTGTACAACCTCAGAATTAATTGATAAATTTACGTAAAGTGCAGCCCTGACCTCAGAATAGAAATAGTCACTTGGCACAGCACAAGCCCCAGCCAAGCCCTGTAATGCCAGCAGCTGCAGAAGCTGCAGCAGTAGGATCACAAGTTCAAGGCCAGCCTCAGCAACTTAGTGAGACCTTGTCTCAAAATAAATTAAAAGGGTTGGGGAGCCGGGTGCGGTGGTTCATGCTTGTAATCCCAGCACTTTGGGAGGCTGAGACAGGAGAATCACAAGTTCAAAGCCAGCCTCAGCAACGGTGCAGTGCTAAGCAACTCAGTGAGACCCTGTCTCTACATAAAACAAAAAATAGGGCTGGGGATGTGGCTCAGTGGTTGAGTATCCCTGAGTTCAATCCCCAGTATGAAAATAAATAAATAAAAAGAATTTTAAAATAAAATATACCTGTTTTTCCCCCTACAAAGTTATTTCCTTTTAACAATAAGCCCCTGGATCTTATAAGTTTCAAAGCTCAGGAGGACAGGAAATAGTTACTGCCCTTGGGAATGAATACCAAACATATAAAAAAGTATTTGAAGCAGTTATAGGCGAGAATTTTCATAATCTTGGGGCTTGTGAAAACCAAGTCTCAAGGGCATATTTGACTTCCTAGAAATGTAAAAGTTCTGATCGGTGAAATAACACGATGATTATTTCGAACAGAGTCCGAAGACAATCAAGAACAGATCTCCTGAAGAACAAAGGCCACACAGGTTCAGGCCCTCTGCAAGCCACTCTGTTGGCCACTTGCCAGCACTGGATGCCACACAACCTGCAGCACAGCTGCCAGGGAAGGCCCCACAGCAATGCCAGACACCAGGGGCAGAGCAGGCTGCCTGGGCAGCCTCCTGACTCGGCCCTCCACGCCTGCCAGTTTGGGGATGTGTGGAGGCACACTGATTCTGGTATGCCCCTCTCCCCACTCGTTACTGTCCTTACCTCTCTCCCTCATGCTTCTCTCGGGTCTCTATGGGATATACTGGGCTTTCAGACATCATGCAGAAAGACCTTGGAGAAGGGGTCTGGGCTCCTGCAGTAGCATTGGCCCTTCCGAGTCTACTCCTGCAGAAACCTGAGGCACAATTACTCCAGCCCCCAGACTAGAACACCTGAGATGGCTACCCACCACCGTCTTTGCACTTCTCTTTACCCCACGTTTAAGTTGTCATCAGCTCTTGCACATCTTCTTTTAAGGTGGGTTTAGCCTGCCTTCTCAAATCCCATTTCACTCTGGTGTTACTGCAAAGTCCACCTGGATGCCTTCTTTCTTAGCCAGTGGCGCCCCTCAAACTTCCCCTGCCCAGAAGACTCCAGTTCCTTGGCCTTCATTCCCTTGCTGAGGAATGTATAGCCATCCTCCAACTATCCACCCAAATAGATCTGATTGCCACCTTTCAGCACACACTGATTTATGGTCTCCTTAAAATAAGCCACATTCACCTGGGCGCGGTGGCACACGCCTGTAATCCCAGCACTTAGGGAGGCTGAGACAGGAGAATCGCAAGTTCAAAGCCAGCCTCAGCAACGGCGAGGTGCTAAGCAACTCAGTGAGACCCTGTCTCTACATAAAACACACAATAGGGCTGGGGATGTGGCTCAGTGGTCGAGTGCCCCTGAGTTCAATCCCCAGTACCAAAAATAAATAAATAATAAATAAATAAATAAATGTTAAAATGGTGCACTTCGTAGCCCCACTCAGGGAAGCTCCCAAGCCACTGTGCTTGTGTGGAGACATGAGAGGCCAAATTGCCACCGGATTTCTGAGATTAGAATCAGGAGCATTTTTGTTGCAGTCCTCAGAAAAAGGAAAGAGGTGACAGGCAGAGAAAGGAAACTAAAAGAAAAAGAGGAAATGATTCACTTTCTGAGCCTTAGACCTCAAGCTCACAAACACGCTGGGAAGGTGGTGGGGGTGGGTCAGCTGGTCAGCATCAGTAGCTGATTTTTTTTTTTCTTTTGGTATCAGGGATTGAACCCAGGGGCATTCAACCACTGAACCACATCCCCACTCCTTTTTATTTTTTATATTTTTATTTTTTATTTTTAGTTGTAGAGGGACACAATATATTTATTTTTATGTGGTGCTAAGGATCGAACCCAGTGCCTCACGCATGCAAGGCAAGTGCTCCACCACTGAGCTACAATCCCAGCCCCTCTTTTTAGTTTTTATTTAGTGACAGGGTCTTGCTGAATTGCTTAGGGCCTCCTTAAGTTGGTGAGGCTGGCTTTGAACTCACAATCCTCCTGGCTCAGCCTCCTGAGCCGCTAGGATTCCAGACATGCACCATGGCACCCAGCTTTTTTTTTTTTTTTTAATATGTCTCTTGGGAAACATACAAGACCAAATACTCAAATATATCATATTGAGTAGAATTTTGGTGGGAAAGGAGCATGGGTTCTCAAGTCTTTGGTGGGGGAAATGAGAGCTTTACTTTCCCTTTTCAGGGTGGCAGGAATTCTGTGCCATGGAGCTTAGTGGTTTCAACAGTTAGGATATGGTTATAAAGCTGTAACTGATGATGAAACTTGTTAGTTCTAAGAAAGAAAGGAAAAAACCCCACAAGAAAACAGTAGCAGTGGGCTTCTTAGAAGGAGAATGCCAGTTACAGTGGTGCATATCTGTAGTCCCAGGAACTCAGGAGGTTGAGGAAGGAGGATCATAAATCTGAGGCCAGCCTGAGCAACTTAGCATAACCCTGTCTCAGAAAAAAACAAAAAAGAAAATAAAAGGAGGATGAAGTGATAGGTGGATAGAAGAAGGAGAAACAACTACTTTTTATTGTACATGTTTTATAAACTTTGAATCCTTAAAAACGTGTTCGTATTAGTTGCTCCATAAATATGCACACAAAATTTTTTTTTTTTTTGGTACTGGGGATTGAACTCGGGCACTGGACCACTGAGCCGCATCTCCAGCCCTATTTTGTGTTTTATGTAGAGACAGGGTCTCACTGAGTTGCTTAGTGCCTCCCCGTTGCTGAAGCTGGCTTTGAACTCGCGATCCTCCTGTCTCAGCCTCCTAAAGTGCTGGGATTACAGGCGTGCGCCACCACACCGGGCTATGTCCGTTTTCATTAAAGACATGTACAGGAACATTCATTCATAGCAGCACCATTTGTAGTGATCTCAAACTGGAAGCTGTCTAAATGTTAAGCTATAGAATAGAAAAATTACTGTCCATTCCCACAATGAAATATCAAATAGCAACTGCAATAAATGATCTACTAGCCAGGCGCGGTGGCTCAAGCCTGTAATCCCAGAATTTAGGGAGGCTGAGACTGGAGAATCACGAGTTCAAAGCCAGCCTCAGCAACGGCAAGGCGCTAAGCACCTCAGTGAGACCCTGTCTCTACATAAAACACAAAATAGGGCTGGGGATGTGGCTCAGTGGTTGAGTGCCTCTGAGTTCAATCCCCAGTACCAAATAAATAAATAAATAAATAAATAAATAAATAAATAAATAATCTACTACCACAGGCAACAACCTGAATGATTATGGCATGCAATGTAAAGAGAGACGCCAGA
>CM053412.1:14040862-14052516 GCA_028644305.1 Xerus rutilus | reverse complement strand
TTTAAATTTTTAGGGTATAAGCCCAGGAGTGGGATAGCTGGATCGAATGGTAGTTCCATTCCAAGTTTTTTAAGAAATCTCCAAACTGCTTTCCAGATTGGTTGCACCAATTTGCAGTCCCACCAGCAATGCTTGAGTGTACCTTTTTCACCACATCCTCGCCAGCACCTATTGTTGCTGGTATTTTGGATAGCTGCCACAAAATGGCCTTCTAGATGGTATTGTGTAGGAAAACTGGAATGGAATTCATGTTCAGCTCCACACATCTGTTTTCTTTTTTCTTTTTTTGGTACCAGGGATTGAACTCAGGGGCACTCGACCACTGAGCCACATCCCCAGCCCTATTTTGTGTTTTATGTACAGACAGGGTCTCACTGAGTTGCTTAGCACTTCGCCGTTGCTGAGGCTGGCTTTGATCTCGTGATTCTCCTGTTTCAGCCTCCCAAAGTGCTGGGATTACAGGCTTGAGCCACCGTGCCCGGCTCACACATGTTTTCTTTACCTATAGTTTTGCTTTTCCAGAATGTTATGTAAGGGAAACCCTGTAGTATTGGAATCTGGCTTCGTTCACATCTTTATTCATATTGTTGTGTCTTTCATTGTGGTGCTGAGTAATATTTAATTGTATGGATATACCACAGTGGGTTTATCTGTTTACCAGGTGAAAACATCTGGATTGTTTTCAGGTTTTGGCAATTATGAATAGCCTTTACTAGTATAAAGTTTCTAAAGACATTTGAATTCTATTGGTAATATACAAGAATGGATCCACATGTCATCTTACTTGTTTTAAAAATGGACTTTACTTTTTGGATCAGCTGGGATGCCTGAAGCTTTGTTCCTTTTGCTCAAGATTTATTTAGCTATTCTGTGACTTTTGTGGTTCCATACCATCCCCTCATGGACCTCCTTTCATCTGTTATTTTCTTTGTCCTACACCATCAACTTTTATTTATATGTAGTCTTACCATCAGCCTTGTAACATATTTCAGAACAATTCTCAACCTTTTTGGTTTTAAAGCTTATGGGTTGGTTCTAATCAACAACAGACTCTGGAAGGTTCTTATGTAATTGACCGGGGTGGAGTGCAGGGGTCTCAGGCACTCCCACATGCTACCCTGCCCTTGCCAGCCCCTCACCTGGTGAACTCCTGTTTATCCTTCTGGACTTCCCTGAATGTCACTTCCTTCCTTCTTGAAACCCTTGATGAAATCAGATGTTCTCATGGCTCCTTGTTCTCCTCAGAGCCTTTATCATATCTCTATCTCAGAGTTTCTTCGCCTCAGCACCACTGAAATCTGGGGCTGGATATAAATTTGTTATCAGAGACTGTCCTGTGCCTTCTGGAATCTTTTTGCAGCATCCCTGTCTTATGCTCTCTAATTGCCACAAGAACTTCTTCCTAAAGTTTGACAACCAGAAATGTCTCCAGATATCACCAAGTGTCCCCTAGAGGGAAGCCCATCCCTCACTGCACAGGAACTGCTGCTCTGACTTACTGGTTATTTTGCATACAGTCTACCTTCTTCCCTCTACTGTAAACTTCAGAAGAGCTTTTCTCTTGTAGATTCCCGAAGATATGCCTTAGTGCTTATCCAAATGCTAGGCAAATATCTGTGCAATACATGAAAGAGTGAGGGGATGGAGCTGGGATTTCAGGGCTCAAATGAGGGCAGAGACTAAGCATTTGAGGTATATTTGTAGAGTGAGAATTAATTCACTCTACACCTGGTCATTTCTATAAATTCTGCTTATATGTTGCAAAGGGCGCAGTTGAGTAGTTATGACAGAGCTACATGGCTCAGGGTACTTTAAATATTTACAAAAAAAGTTTGCCAGTTTCTTTTTAGAGAATATTTTCAGAATATAAATTCCAAGTAAACTATTTTTTTTTTTTTGGTACTAGGGATTGAACTCAGGGGCACTGGACCACTGAGCCACATCCCCGGCCCTATTTTGTGTTTTATGTAGAGACAGGGTCTCACTGAGTTGCTTAGCACCTCGCCATTGCTGAGGCTGGCTTTGAACTCGCGATTCTCCTATCTCAGCCTCCCTAAGTGCTGGGATTACAGGCTTGCGCCACCGCGCCTGGCTTCCAAGTAAACTATTACGAAGGTATCTGAAATAGCTTGGTTTATTTGCAAAACAGATTTATATATGTTTTTGCCTTACTACATCGCCACAAACACGTATGTGAAATTGGCATGCACAAAACACACAAACGTACATTGCAGAGAAAATCTTTCTTGAAGAATATTTTGTCCTATTACTGCATGGATTAGTTGGGGATTTAAGTGCATCCCACTCCTGTTTTCTTAGAAGGTCAGAACTCATATTAAAAATACTTGAATCTTTTTTTTTTTAATACTGGGAATTGAATCCAGGGGCGCTTAACCACTGAGCCACATCCCCAGCCTGTTTTATATATTTTTTTGAGACAAGGTCTCACTAAGTTGCTTAAGGCCTCGCTAAGTTGCTGAGCCTAGCTTTGAACATGCAATCCTCCTGCCTCAGCCTCCTGAGCTGCTGGGATTACAGGCATGCCTGGCTCAATCTTTTTTGTTTTTATTGGTATGAAATAATTACACAGAGTGGTAGGTTGCACCATGGCACATTCATACATAAAAAAAATGTAATTTGTTCACCTTCACTCTGCAGTACCTCCCTCCCTCCCACTGATCTCCTTCCCCTACTTTCTCCCTCCTGCTTTCATCGTGTCCCCTTTTTTCCCTATTTTTTCCCTCTAGCTTCTGCATATGAGAAAAAGCAATGATACTTCTCTGAGTTTGACTTATTTTATTAAAATATTTCGGTCTTAGAGTTTTCTACATTTTGTTGAGAACAAGGGAAAATTCGGAAACAGGAGACAGTCTCAATCATGTATGTGAAAACCTTTTTGTTTATAGCCTCCATCTTGCTGGAATCCATAGATCTATTTGTTTTGTGGCTTCTGACGAAGTGTACAAATTCTTGCTTGGAGACTAAGAGTAGCTTTCATAGTTCATCGACTCAATCAACAAGCATCAGGGAATGCCTGCTGAGCCCTGGGCCCTGCAGATGAAGAAGGGCACAAAGTGCATGCTTTGCTTGCAGCTACCAGCTTGAAAGAGGTGGAGCAGTCACCTAGGAGACAGCCTCATTTGTGCTAAAATTGAGTGACTGTCGGAGTGAAAGGCAAGTCCAACTAAGGCTGCGGGGTTGAACAAAAAGGAATATCCTCTTAAAGAGAAATATACTCTTCTTCAAAAAGAAATATACCCAAAGGACTTAAAAACAGAATATATATTCAACTTTGCTCCTGTTTATTACCCGTCAACTTAGAAACTAAGGCACTAGCATCAACTGATTAGAAAAAAAGTTTACTCCTAAATATGAAAATAGCATCAAAGTAAGAATCATGGTTAATTATTTTCCCTAAATTCTCTCCTCATTGCTGCTATTGGCTCAGGTGATGCCTGGAAGAGGGTAAGATCAGCTTCAGCTTTGAACACCCTGGTGTCCAGGAGGAGAATAAGGGATTCAGGGGAATTGAGGGGCTTGGCATCTGCATTTACATAGAGTCAAGGTGTCTCCAACACTAGTGTCTGATTTCTTTTAATAAGTGCCTGTTGGGCTCTAGCCCACTGAGTTGCCATCTTTTCCCAGACATAGGTGAGGAGTAGAAAAGGTCTGAAGGGGAGTCCTGAAATGTGGCTGCGTATTTGAATTACCTGGAGAGTTGTCAGTCCTGATGTGCAGGCGGCTCCCAGGATGTCTGAAGGCACAACCCAGACAGCTGCAGTTTTTAAGCTCCTCAGTTAATTCCTGTGTGCAACAGTGTTTGAAATGACTGCTTCAAGTCAGTGGGTAACAGAGGACTTTTGAAGAACAGACCGCTGGCCTCCAGTCCTACAGCCTCTGATTCAGTGAGCCAGGGGAGCTGGAGAATTTGCATTTCTAACAAGATCCCAGGTGATGCTAATGTTGTGCTGGTCTGGGTACTGTACTTGAGAAACTAGTCCTTTCATCAATGAAAAGCATTGGTTGTTGGAGAATAATGGTTCTTATTTCCTTGCTAAGTCTGTTTACTCTGTGTTTTGAAGAACAGGAGTGGAGATCTCAGTCTGGAGATGTCACTGGCATATTTGTGGTGTATTTTGAAGACATTCTTGAGATTACACACAACCATGTTCAGAATGCTCTTGCAATCTCTGGGAAAGCATGCTATTTTTCTGGATTTCTCTTTTCTTCTTCCTTTCCTCCCTCTTTATTTTCATTTCCTTCTTTTGAAAGGCTTGAGATGAAGACTTTAAAATAGTAAAGGCCACCTAAAGGAATCAGGTACCATCAAAATGATTTTAATTCTGGCAGTTATCAAGAATACAAACAACAATAAGTGTTGGTGAAGATGTGGGGGAAAGGCATGCTCATACATTGCTGGTGGAACTGCAAATTGGTGCAACCAATCTGGAAAGCAGTATGGAGATTCCTTAGAAAATCTGGAATGAAACCACCATTTGACCAGCTATTCTACTTCTCAGTCTATACCCAAAGGACTTAAAAACAGCATATTATAGTGACGCAGCCACTTCAATGTTTATAGCAGCTCAGTTCACAGTAGCTCAACTGTGGAACCGATCTAGATGCCCTTCAGTAGATGAATGGATAAAGAAACTGTGGTATATATACACAATGGAATATTACTCAGCAATAAAAGAGAATAAAATGATGGCATTTGCAGGTAAATGGATGGAGATGGAGAATATCACGCTAAACAAAGTAAGCCAATCCCCAAAAACCAAAGACCAAATGTTCTCTCTGATAAGTGGATGCTGATTTATAATGGGGAAGGGGGCATGGGAAGAATGGAGGAAATTTGGTCAAAGGGGAGGGGCAGGAAAGATGGTGGAATGAGGTGGACATCATTGCCCTAGGTTCATGTATGACTGCACATGTGGTATGACTCTACATCATGTACAAACAGGGAAATGTAAAGTTGTGCTTCATCTGTGTACAATGAATCAAAATGCATTCTGCTGTCATGTATACCTAAGTAGAATAAGTAAATTTAAAAAAAGATAAATGATTTTAATTCTGGAGAAAATCTGACAATTGAAAATAGAGTTTTTGCAAAAATCAATTTAAAATGATACAGATATTTCTGATGGAACAGTCTTATAATCATATAGGAAAACCTTGTAGCTAATAGTCCAAAGAACTATTTCACAAGAATAGTAGGGAGTTGAAAACTAATATTAAACAGAACATAAATAATTAAATATGTTTGGACTGTGCATATTGACACCAGCAAATAAGACTGTGCCCAGAGCTTAATTACTTTAATCATTTATGAAGCAATCTCATACTACCCTCATGTCTCCTTCAGCCCACCCCCTGTTTTCAAACAGATACCCAGATTTTTTTCAGCTAATTGTAAATGCCCTTTCTGAAGCTTTGTGGAAATAATCTTCTCACTGGCCATGTATACTTAGCAAGTGTTTTTATGAACATCATTTAATGACTAAAAATTTCCCTAATGGCTGTGGAATTC
Source organism: Xerus rutilus (assembly GCA_028644305.1). Lineage (NCBI taxonomy): Eukaryota > Metazoa > Chordata > Mammalia > Rodentia > Sciuridae > Xerus > Xerus rutilus. The sequence continues at coordinate 14,046,986 of CM053412.1, read as the reverse complement.
CACAAAATAAATTGCAATGCAGGTCACATTCACTAACGGGGAACTGCAGGTTTTGGGGATTTGATTCCAATACGTGCTTTAGGAAGGAAGGGTAAGTTTGTCAGTGTCTGTAGAAGTAAGGGGGTGAGCAGGTGGTGTTGACTGAGTTTTGAGCCCATGTTCTCGGAAAAACTGTTTTCCCATTTAATAAAAAGATGACTTAATTATTTTAGAATGACTTTTTAGACCCATAACACAATTGAAAGGAAGATCTACCCCCAGATACCCTACACATACACGGTCTCCCACATTATCAAACTCCCCCACCAGAATGGTGTATTTTTTTTTTTTTTTTTTTTTTTTTTACCACCCATGAACACTGACACTTCATTATTAGACCCTAAGTCCAGAGTTTGCAGTAGGGTTCAGTCTTGGTGTTGTGCCTTCTAGGGGTTCAGACAAACGTGTGACATGCATAGATCATTGTGGTACCAGGGTACTTTTACTGCCCTCAGTATCCTCTGTGCTCTGCCTATTTATCCCCTTTTCCCCACAATTCCCAGCAATTGCTGATCTTTTTTTTTTTGGTACTGGGGATTGAATTCAGGAGTACTTGACCACTGAGCCACGTCCCCAGCCCTATTTTGTGTTTTATGTAGAGACAGGGTCTCACCGAGTTGCTTAGCACCTCACCATTGCTGAGGCTGGCTTTGAACTTGTGATTCTCCTGTCTCAGCCTCCCTAAGTGCTGGGATTACAGGCGTGCACCATTGTACTCAGCTAACTGCTAATCTTTTTACTGTCTCCATAGTTTTATTTTATCCAGAATGTTGTATGGCTGGGATCAAACTGTGTAACCTTTTCAGTTTGGCTTTGTTTGCTTAGTAACATGCTATGTTTCCTCCATGTCTTTTTATTGCTTTGATAGCTCATTTCTTTTTTATACTGAGTAATATTGCATTGTCTAAATATATTTCCTTTTCACTTTTAAATCCCCTCCTATGGTTATTTTTTCTTTTCACTTCACTTTGTGAATTCAAAGAATAATATAATTCCTTGCTGTATGCAGTCATGCTTTTATGACTAATAGTTCATAAAATTATCCAGAATTTGTAGAAGGAAACTTGTTTAAGAAGGAGGAAATAGCCGGGCGCAATGGCTCACGCCTGTAATCTCAGCACTTTGGGAGGATGAGACAGGAGAATCATGAGTTCAAAGCCAGCCTCAGCAATGGCGAGGCACTAAGCAACTCAGTGAGACCCTGTCTCTACATAAAACACAAAATAGGGCTGGGGATGTGGCTTGGTGGTCCAGTACCCCTGAGTTTAATCCCCAGTATCACCGAAAAAACAAAACAAAACAAAACAAAAACAAAAAACAAAAAAAAACCATGAAGCTGGGTGCGGTGGCTCAAGCCTATAATCCCAGCACTTAGGGAGGCTGAGACAGGAGAATCGTGAGTTCAAAGCCAGCCTCAGCAACAGCGAGGCGTTAAGCGCCTCAGTGAGACCCTGTCTCTACATAAAACACAGGCCCTGTTTCTGCTCATTTCTCAGGCCTGGGGATGTGGCTCAGTGGTCGAGTGCCCCTGAGTTCAATGCCCAGTACCCCTCCCTCCCCCAAGAAAACAACAACCATGAACAGAAAAAGAAGTCCAATGAGAGGCTGGGGAAACAAGAAATAGAAGCCACTGTGCCTAACATAAACAAGACACAATGTATCATTTGTAACAAGAAAGTACATAGAGTACATAGCTCTTTTTAAAAGACAGATATTTGAATTTTCAGCAGTGTGACATCTGAGTTTATGCAGATGGGCTCTCTTATAATAGCGAAGATGAGCGCAAAAGACTGTAATTACCACGAGTGCTTAAATGAAAGAACAGCAAGGGGCAGCTGTAGCTCACAGTGATCGGAGCCTGGGTATCTAGTGGCCGAGGAGTGATCACAGGTGCACATGAAGAAAAGCAGTTAGGACTGGGGTCAGGCCTGTGTCTCCGAGCTCACCATGCTGCCTGGCTTGTTGAATTGAAAACCTCCTCCCTCTTTTCCTGAGCAGTGATTGGGAAGTCTGCTACTTACCCAGAGTTTGGGATGGGGAAAAAAGTCAGCCAGGAGATATTTGGTCCCTCTTGGATGTAAACATAATGCTCTTCTCATAATGCAAGGCACGAGAGACCTTGGAATAATCAGCCGCTATGGAAGACAAACTCAGAAACCTTTGTACAATGTATACATATATGGAAAGTTTATATTGTATCTCATAAACATGTATAACCATTACTTGTCAATTAAAAACAAAAATCAAAAAATTAAGAAATCAGTCAATGCCACAAACATAAGTGTTAACTCTGTAAGAATTGCAATAATTTGAAATTGACCAAAAATGTTAAAAACTATAAAAAGAGAGAATTAGATTTCAAACAAAACAAAAATACGATAAAAAAGAACAAAAGAAATTAGAAAATAGTTAAAGTCCTAGAAATGAAAAATAGAATCACCACAATTAAATGTTCTTTACTTGAACAAATAGCAAAGAGATAAAGATAGGATTTTGTACTAGTGGATATATTTGAAGAAACTATTCAAAAGACACCACAAGGGATAGTGAAGAGAGAAATGAGCAGAAACAGGGCGTAGAGGGTGGAATGTACATAAGGCCTGTGGAGTCAGGCCTCAGGTCAACATGGTAATCAGTTGTTCCAGTTTGTCACAGTGTATTAGCTTACTGTTGCTGCTGTAACGAAGTACCAGTTTAATTGGTTTGTTTGTTCATCATTGTATCAACATCCCACTGTCTTAATACCATAATAAATCTTGTTAGTTGGTAGTGTAGCAACTCCAAATTTGTTCTTCAAATTTGTGGTGCTTATTTGTGGAAGTATTTTCCACTTCCATATAAAATTTTGAACTAGCTTATTGATTTCCACAAAACACCTGGTGGATGATTGTGATAGCAATATATAAGTAGATTGGGGAGAATTAATATCTTGAGAATTAAGTCTTTTAATTTGTGAACATGATATATACCACATTTATTTAGGTATTCTCTAATATTTCTCAGTAATGCTTTTTAAGTTTCAGCATGTCACATGTAGCATGTTTCAACAGCTTACTCTTATGTATGTGATTTTTTGGGTACTTTTATATAGGATGTTGACTTATTTTCCTTTTTTGTTAATATATATACAATATATATGTCAATATATAATATATATTGAGCTTGTGTCTAGTAGTCTTGCATTGGCTAGAAACTCCTATATTATTTTGATTTGAAGTGCACATTTACGTTTTGTCCCTGGCCCTCAGGAAGAGAACTTTCAGTATTTTTTCCATTATGTATGTTGTTATCAACAGGCTTTTCATACATACCAGAGTGAAATTCCCTCCTAGTTTTAATTTTCTGAGAATTATTTTTTAAACCTGAATGTTGAGTTGATTAAATGTATTTTATGTGTATTTTTTCTCATTTATTCTGTTACTGTGGTAGGAACAACACATACATTGACAATATTATGATAATTAAGGAAATTAGAATATGGACTGTATAATATAATTAAATCAATCTTAAATTTCTTCATTATTATAAAATAATTCAATTTATGTAGGAGAACGTCCTATAGTTTAGGACATAAGAATATCCTATAAATTTTGTCTAAAATTTTTCCTTTAAGTGATTCTTTAAAAATAATATTGAGCCAGGCGCAGTGGTGCAAACCTGTAATCCCAGCACTTAGGGAGGCTGAGACAGGAGAATTGTGAGTTCAAAGCCAGCCTCAGCAATGGCGAGGCGCTAAGCAACTCAGTGAGACCCTGTCTCTACATACAACACAAAATAGGGCTGGGGATGTAGCTCAGTGGTTGAGTACCCCTGAGTTCAATCTCCAGTCCAAAAAAAAAAAATACTGAGATACATAAAAATATAAGCAAAATATATCTGTTATCTTCTATCTACAAATGTAGCAGAAGGCTAACAGTTAGCTGGGCACGGTGGCAAATGCCTGTAATCCCAGCACTTTGTGAGGCTGAGACAGGAGAATCCTGAGTTCAAAGCCAGCCTCAGCAACAGTGAGATGCTAAGCAACTCAGAGAGACCCTGTCTCTACACACAGCACAAAAATAGGCTGGGGATGTGGCTCATTGGTCCTGAGTTCAATCCCCAGTACCAAAAAAAAAAAAAAAAAGCTAACAGCTGGTGAATCTAGTGAGGGGATATGATGTCTCCTTTTTTTTATTTTTTCTTTTCTTTTTTTTTTTTGGTACTGGAGATTGAACTCAGGGGCACTTGACCACTGAGCCACATCCCCAGCCCTATTTTGTGTTTTATGTAGAGACAGGGTCTCACTGTGTTGCTTAGCACCTCTCGTTGCTGAGGCTGGCTTTGAACTCGGGATTCTCCTGTCTCAGCCTCCCTAAGTACTGGGATTATAGGCTTGTGCCACCGCACCTGGCTCTTTTTTTCTTTTTTGTACCAGGGATTGAACTCAGGGGTACTCAACCACTGAGCCACATCCCCAGCCCTATTTTGTGTTTTATGTAGAGACAAGATCTCACCGAATTGCTTAGTGCCTCGCTGTTGCTGAAGCTGGCTTTGAACTCGTGATTCTCCTGTCTCAGACTCCCAAAGTATAGGGATTACAAGTGTGAGCCACTGCGCCCAGCTATGAGGTCTCCTTTTAATGTTACCGTGGGTTTGGAATTCTTCCAAATAAAGGTTCAGGGAAAGAAAAATAAGGAGGATATGAATATTAATTTAATATTGAATTTTTTGCCTAAGTGACTGCATTTTCTATTGCCAATGTAACATTTACAAAACCATTCATATATTAAACCCAAGAAAATCTCAATAAATGTTAAAACTGAAATTAAAAAGATAATTATCTTTCCATAGGAAATGAACTGTAACTAAAAATTAATCACAATGTTTAACTAAAAATCCAATCATTTTGGATTAAAGTTTAAATGAAAACTTTAATTATTATTTAAAAATTAGTAGCAAAGACAACCATATTACAACATATCAATTCTGCACAAATCAATAAAGAATCACATCTTATATATTTTATTTTATAATAAGAAAGAATAAATAACAAATTAGTCAAAAATATTCTATGAAAAGAACATGACCTTTTATCTTCGGTTACTTTCAATTGATATTTTCCTAAGTATTTATTTTCTACAAGATATTTATGCTATAATACATTCTCTAAAAGTAGACATTATGTTTTCCAAGTTTTTATTATTATGAACAATGCAGAGCAAGAATATTGGTTGATGAGTACTTTACATAGTACCTAGAATATATAAAGAACATTTATAGTTTAACAACATAAAGACAAATAACTGAGTTAAAAATGGACAAAGGACTTTAATGAACATTTCTCCAAAGAAGATATACAAATGACCAACCAGTCAGTGATAAGATGCACACTATCATAAGTCACTAGGGAAATGCAGATCAAAACCACAATAATATACCACTTCACACTCACAAGGTTGACTATAATAATTATAATTTTAAAAAGCAAATAATAATCTAGGCACATGACTGTAGTTCCATCTATTTGGGAGGCTCAGGTAGAAAGACTGTGTGAGCCCAGGAGTTAAAGGCCAGCCAGGGCAACACAGCAAGACCCTGTCTCAAAAACCAAAACAACAAGGAGCCAAACATGTACACTGGAGAAAAGAGCCTGTTCAACAAATGGTGCTGGGAAAACTGGAAATCCATATGCAGCAAAATGAAACTAAACCCCTATCTCTCACCATGCACAAAATTCACAACTCAAAGTGGATCAAGGACCTGGGAATCAGACCAGAGACTCAATGCCTAATAGAAGAAAAAATAGGCCCAAATCTTCATCATGTCGAATTAGGACCATACTTCCTTAACAAGACACAAGAAGTAAAATAGCACAAGAAGTAAAATCAAGAATCAATAAATGGGATGGATTCAAACTAAAAAGCTTCTCCTCAGCAAAAGAAATAATCAATGAAGTGAACAGAGAGCCGACATTCTGGGAACAAATCTTTGCCACACACACATCCGATAGAGCACTCATCTCCAGGATATATAAAGAACTCAAAAAACTTATCTCCAAAAAACCTAACAACCCAATCAATAAATGGGCCAAAGAGCTGAACACAAA
>CM053412.1:14027426-14040762 GCA_028644305.1 Xerus rutilus | reverse complement strand
GTCTATACCCAGAAGGCTTAAAAACAGCATACTACAGTGCTGCAGCCACTTCAATGTTTATAGCAGCTCAATTCACAGTAGCTAAACTGTGGAACCAACCTAGACGCCCTTCAATAGATGAATGGATAAAGAAGCTGTGGTATATATATACAATGGAATATTACTCAGCAATAAAAGAGAATAAAATGATGGCATTTGCAGGTAAATGGATGGAGTTGGAGAATCTCATGCTAAGTGAAGTAAGCCAATCTCAGAAAACCAAATGCCGAATGTACTCGTTGATAAGTGGATGCTGATCCATAATGTGGGAAGGACATGGGAACAATGGAGGAACTCTGTTCACAGGGGTGTAAGAGGGGAGGGGGCATGGGGACAGTAAAGGTGGTGGAATATGATGGTCATCATAGCCCTAGCTTTACGTATGACTGCATGTATGTTGTGATTCTATATAACTTACAACCAGAGAAATGAAATGTTATCCTCTAAAAAAAAAAAAGCCGTTAAAAAAAAAACCCCAAAACCCCAAAACAACAAAAGGAAATCAGGAGTGTTGGTGAGGAATGGGAGAAGCTGGAGCCCTCACACTTTGGTGGGAATGTAAAGTGGTCCGGCGACTGTGGATACAGCTGGCGTTTCTTTAATAAGCTAAAGTTACCACATGACTTAGCAATTCCATTCCCATTTATAGACCCCAAAGAATTGAACACAGATGTTCAAACAAAAGCTTGTACATGATGTTCATAGCAGCATTTTTTACAGTAGCCAAAAGGTAAAAACAACCCCAATGTCCATCAACAAACCAATAAACAACAATAGCAAAAGAACATATAAGGTGATATTATTCATATGGTATGATTCCATTTACATAAAATATCCAGAATAGACAAATCTGGAGAGACAGAAAATAAATTGGTGGTACTTTGCGGCTGGGAGAAAGGGTGTTTCTTTATAAGTTGACAAATATGTTCTAAAATTGTGATGATGGTTGCGCATACCTGTTACTATACTAAAAACCACTGAATTGTATGCTTTAAGTGAGTGGCTTATATGGTGTGTAAAATATATCTCAGTAAAACTTTTTTAAAAAGCAAAAAAAAAAAAAAAAAGCTGGGTGCAGTGGCGCATACCTGTAATCCTAGTGGCTGGAGAGGCTGAGACAGGAGAATCGTGAGTTCAAAGCCAGCTTCAGCAACGGCAAGGTGCTATGCAACTCAGTAAGACCCTGTCTCTAAAATAAAATACAAAAATAGGGCTGAGTATGTGGCTCAGTTGTTGAGTGCCCCTAAATTCAATCCTCAGTACCAAACAACAACAATAACAACAACAAAAATGGTTGAAAATTAATTAGAAGGGGCTGGAGTTATGGCTCAGTGGTAGAGTGTTCCCTTAGCACACGTGAGGCACCAGGTTTGATCCTCAGCACCACAGAAAAATAAAATAAAGATATTCTATCCACTTACAGCTAAAAAATAAATATTAAAAAAAGAAAATTAATTAGAAAAAAAAGAAATAAAAGGGTCAAAATGTAGAAAAATTTCTGATAATCTAAGTGAAGTTCAGTATTAAAGGAATGTAAATGAACTTATTTCCAGGAAAAAATCACGCTCATGCAAAAAATTAGTTTCTAGGGTATTTACTGCAGCAGTATTCATAGTAATGAAAAATGCAAACAATTTAAGTATTTCTTTCTTTCTTTATTTTGGTACCAGGGATTGAACTCTGGGATACTCGACCACATCCTGAGCCCTATTTTGTGTTTTATGTAGACACAGGGTCTCACTGAATTGCTTAGTGCCTCGCAGTTGCTGAGGTTGGCTTTGGACTTGTGATTCTGCAGTCTCAGCCTCCCAAAGTGCTGGGGTTTCAGGCGTGTGCCACCACACCCGGCTAGCAATCACATCTTCCTCTGAGAAGTTTACTTTTCTTTGCTGAACTCTCTCCTTCAGGCAGTAGCTCAGTTCCTTATCAGAGGTAGGCTTGAAGCTCAGTGTGTAAACATTTTATTTTGGGGAGAGAAAACATTGAATGGAGAAAAGGTCATAAGGATGTGCCTTTTAAAATAAATTAAAATGTAAATGTTGAAGTTAGGAATTGAATATGCTAATCACAGTCATTAATTTCTCTATTTGAACTGAGCCATGACCTAATATTAGATGCAGGACGTGAGCAGTGTTATACATTGCCACTTAGCTGACCTTCAGCTAGTTTATGTGATTGCTGTTCTAGGTTGATGATGATGATGGTGATGGTGGTGGTGATGATGGTGATGGTGATGATAAGCCTATAACAAATACAATATATATTAGGTTTGAGTCTATTTCTTAGCACTTTTAGGTGACTAAGAGCACTCTATTGGCCAAAGGTAAATATAAAAGTTTCAGTGACAAATATCATTTATGAGAAAGCTTGTACACTGTAGCACCATTTTAGAAAAGATCATAAAGTGCTCTTCTAGGAAAGAAAGGCAATGATTCAGAAGAAATCATCCTGTTTGGCTTACTCTCAACAGAACCCAGTTACAGTTGTCATTAAGTTCAGCAATGAAAGGGGAAAACCCCCACAAAATCACAGCCTGAGAAAAGGGTGAGTGACGTTCATGAGAGACAGGTTATTCTTTCATCCAGTGTTTGTTTATTGAGCACCTATTCTTTGTTTATTGAGCACCTATTCTGTGGTGCTAGTGAATCACAGAATCCTTTGCTCCTTTAACTGGTAATGTCCCTTCCTGTGCTTTTATCCAGCCTCCTCTACTTCACTCACAATAACCTTGAACCTGCATATTATGGCACTTTCCCTCCCCATCAGCATTAGCATAGCTGGTTATGGTAGCAGGCTGCTCAGTGAGTTGACTCTATCCCCCAACCACACAGGGAGATGTAGAGGTAAATAAGGGCTTGAAACTTGACCAATGAGAGAATCCATAGATTTAACAGTCTACCACTTGGAGAGAGATGGGGAAGCATCATTCAAGACCCTGGATTCAGCCATGCTTGGAGCCAGAGGCACTTATGGCTTTCTCAATCCTGTGTTCTTAGTCTGGGTTCCACTGTGGTTCTGTCACTTGCAACAGAAAGATTGCTGGCAAGTAATTTATTATGAGCCAGGCACTGTTCTAGATAGTTTCTAGAGAAATAATGGTTATCAAGACCTGGAATTTACAGATGCAGCTTCTAGGTATGTGTGTGAATCAGATGCCCCAGGTATTGTAGTTAGACCAGAATGTGCTAAGGGATGGCTGAAGACCATAGTCTGTCATGGAGATTCTTTTTTTTCCTTGGCAGTACTGGGACGGAGCCCAGGGCCTCCTGCCTGCTAGGTGAGCCCTCTGCTGTGAAGCTACATCCCCAGCCTCCCATGGGGATCCTTCATGGTTCCAATTCCTTCTCAGTTCACTTGGGCTGCTCAATCTGAATTGGTGAGGTAAAGTTGCACTAAATACATGCTTCCTTTGCCTGTTTACAGCAAGGTCTTGGAGGTCTCTGTTAGGCTGGATCATAAACCACTTTTTAGAAACTTCTAGTGCCCCTGCTGTAAGAATATCAACACAGAGAAATATTTGCATCTTTGGAGTAATTTGTGACCCACATCTGTGACCAAGAATCCCAAGAAATATGGTGAGATGATGAAAACATAATCGCCACATGCAAAACCAAGTGCAAGTCCCAAACAGCAAACAGGATTCTGATGGAAAACCTCAATAGGACTTGGGAAAGGATGAAGAAGTTAGAAAGAGGAAAGAAGAGGGAAGATGGCAGAGTCATTCCTAGAGGCTCAAACTAGTTAGAATCCAAGAAGGAAAACAAGCAGGTGGAAGGATCAGAAGCAATAATCAGAGAAAGAAGAGAAGAAACATCATTGACCTGAAAAAGATATTTGTCTACTGATAAAAATGCTCATCTAGTGCATAGCGACATTAATACATATTAACAAACATCCAGAACTGTGAATTGTAAGGTGTTTCCCACAAAACATTCTTATTTTATCCTGATTTGAAAAATAGCTTTGTGTTCCAGTTAGTGTGGGAACTTTTGCATAATATAATGGCTTCTGAAAGATTCACATTGTACACTTGGTATTTAAATGAAGTAATAGTAGGAAAACAAAACATGTCTAACCTACTTTAACCTAGTATTTCCCTAATTTGTATGAACACTTAAAAAGTTTCTTTTTGATGGTGCTGGGGATTGAACCCAGGGCCTTGAACATGCTTGGCAAACACTTTACTATGAACCACCTCTCTACCCCAAAATGTAAGCACTTTTTGATGGTAATACTATTAATATGTGTTGGAATAGTGTTCCACAGAAAGTATTTTGTTGAAACAATGACTGAGATTATGCCTGATTGTTAAATCTCAATATGTCCATGTATTTCTCTATTATCTGTATATCTACATTTCAATCTATATACCTGTCTATATGTAGATCTGATTGCCATTTGCCTATATTTTTTCTACACAAACATCCAAGTAGGTTTTTTTTTAATATTGTATGAGTTTAGACACATTTGTTGAGTAAATGAAACAAATGCCAGTTGACACTAGAATTTTTATCTATAGTTCAAAAAGACAAAAGGTTGGTTAAACTGAGTCATTTTTATATATGTAGAAGTTCAGCATGTGTGCCATCAGTATTTATTCCTTATAGATCTGTTCCACTTTTTACTAAGATCTGTGAGGTCTAACTCAGATAAATTATTCCAGGAACTGGAAAATTGTTGTGTAAGTATAGTAACAGTAAATACTGAAACTGAATAACCAAGTTGGGTCTAAATTATTATTGCAGGTACAGACAAAAAGTAATGCAACATGTAAATTTGAACTCTTATTTTTTGGTACTGGGGATTGAACCCAGGGTGCTCTACCACTGAGCCACATCCTCAGATCTTTTTATTTTATGGTTTTAAATTCTGAGATAGGGTATCACTAAGTTTCCCAGGCTGGCCTTAAACTTGAGATCCTCCTGCTTCAGCCTCCTGAGTAGTTGAAGTTATAGGCATGTGCCACTGCACCCAGCTGAACTCCTAAATTATGAGATTAAAAACTTGTAGATTATTTAAGTGGAAAGTGGAGAGTTGTGGAATGATGAATACAAGGAAAATCAAAATGTGCTGAATTTTGTTTTCAGAAATCTATTGATGAGAGTCAATAGATATTTTTCTTGATGTGGATCATTGGGTAAACAATGCTTAAATTTTAAAAAATATTCATAAAGCACACAATAGAAAAAATTATATTTTAAGATAATGAATTTTTAAAAAGCTAGAAAAATACATTTACATGTAGAGACAACATTGAATGGAGAATCAAGTTGTTATTTCTGGATCTGAGATTATTAGTGATTTTCCCCCTCTTGAACCTGTGTTCCATTTCACTTATACTTGACTTAAAATTTACATTACTTCAATAATTAGTAAAGAAATAGATATAAAAATATGTCTTTCAGGCGGGGTGTGGTGTCCAGTGGCTGGGGAGGCTGAGTCAGGAAGATTGCGAGTTCAAAGCCAGCCTCAGCTAAAAGTGAGGCTGTAAGCAACTCAGTAAGACCCTGTCTTCAAATAAAAAATACAAAATAGGGCTGAGGATGTGGCTGCTCAGTGGTCAAGGGTTCCTGAGTTAAATCCCCAGTACCCCCCCGCCCCCCAAAAAATTAAAAAAGCCGGGCGCGGTGGCTCAAGCCTGTAATCCCAGCACTTAGGGAGGCTGAGACAGGAGAATTGCTAGTTCAAAGCCAGCCTCAGCAATGGCGAGGCGCTAAGCAACTCAGTGAGACCCTGTCTCTACATAAAACACAAAAAAATAGGGCTGGGGATGTGGCTCAGTGGTCGAGTGCCCTGAGTTCAATCCCCAGTACCAAAAAAAAAAAAAAAAAAAATTAAAAAATATAAAAGAATATGTCTTTCATAATTAAAGTCATCAAACTTTCAAACTTATATTAAGTAATTTATGTCAAGTCTTAATTTTTGGTTCCCTTTAAGCCAATAATTCTACTTCTAGAAATCTCTTCTAATGACTTTATATAAAACAAGGACAAAGAACATATGAAAAAGTCAATTGCATCTTTTTTTTAGAATAAAGATGAATAAAAAGACATTTTATTCTCAAAATTTCATTGCATCTTTTAGTTTTTATTTTAATTTTTTGGTACTGGGTGGTGAATCCAGGGGTGTTTAACCACTGGGCCATATCCCCAGCCCTTTTTAAAATTTTTATTTTATTTAATTTATTTTAATTTATTTATTCTACTTAGGTATACATGACAGCAGAATGCATTTTGATTCATTGTATACAGATGGAGCACAACTTTTCATTTCTCTGGTTGTACGTGATGTAGAATCACATCATATATGCAGTCATACATGAAGCTAGGGCTATAATGTCCATTTTTTTCCACTATCTTTAGTGTCCCCATGTCCCCAGCCCTTTTTTTGTATTTTATTTAATTAATTAATCTCACTGAGTTACTCAGGGCCTCACTAAGTTGCTGAGGGTGACTTTGAAGTCACGATCCTCCTGCCTCAGTCTCCCGAGCTGCTGGGATTACAGGCATGTGTCACCAAGCCTGGCTAAATCTACAAGGATGGTTAGGTACTGTACATATGCTAAGAAATATTTTTCAAATGAGCAAGTTAATAAATGAGAGAGATTATGTTCTGGCCAACTCATCATTTCAATAAGCTCCTGATGGATTTGATTTATGATATTTCAGTGCAAATTAACAATTAGCATTTCTTCCAAGAGCTATCCTTTTATAAGCAGTGTCCATGAAAACATAAATAAATCTCCCCATAAATTGATCATAAATGAGGAAATGAATATTTTATATCTCACAGAATTTTATACACAATAATTTTATGATAACATTAAAATGGACAGTGTGAGAATGGGTACCTTGTTATTTTAATCTTATGTTTTTAAGAACTACAGTACAATGGCTGAACTACTCTTTTTTAAAAAAAATTTTTTTTCATTGTTGATGGACCTTTATTTTATTCATTTATTTACATGTGGTGTTGAGAATCGAGCCCAGTGCCTCACACATGCTATGCAAGCGCTCTGCCACTGAGCCCCAACCCCAGCCTCTGCTCTGAACTACTCTTCAGATGACATTAGTGTACTGTGTGAATGAAAACTGGGCACGAGCAAGCGTCAGTAGTCCAGTGTCAGCCCTGGGTCCCAGCGGAAGGTAGGACAGTCTTTACCAGATAGAAGCCCAGGAAATCGGGCAGTAACAGAGGGAAGGGGATGGAAACCTGGAGCAATCAGAGATTGCAGGGGTTACCAGGGAGAGAATTAATGATGCATGAAGTTCCAGTCAGAGCACAGAGTTCTCGTCACTCCAAGCAGGCAGAGTGTTAAGAAGGAATCTGTTGGCGGAAATAGCAGGGTTTTGATACAAATAAATTCCTTTTAGGAATTCAGCCAGAAATGAGATCAGGGAGAAAAAAGAAAAAGAAAAATGCCTTAATGGAAGAATCGAGAGTGCTTTAGTAATGGAAAGGAAAGGATGTCTAATACCTGAACTGTCCAGGGTTTCAGAGATGTCTGCGGGCCCTAAATACAAAAAAAAAGGGTGCTGAGATTGAGATTCCACACCAGGTGGTCAGTTTAATCACCATCAGGGCAGAAGGAGATGCGGATGCTTGCGAGAGCCACAGGATAGAGGAGCAGGCAAACCCAGCACGACAGCATTAGAGCAGAATTAAAGCCGTCGTTCTCCTAACATCACAGCAAACACTGTGATGCGGAGGTTTGTTAAAAGAGATTGTTGAGCACACCTGTTAATTTTTTTTAAAAAGTTATTTTAAAATCTTATTATAATTATTAACACACATTAATTGTACAAATCAGTGGGTTTCATTGTGGCATTCCATCCTGTGGTCGCTAAGCTAAACTTTGGTAGCATCACCCCCTCCCCTCCCACCACCACCCTACTTGCCCTTCCCCACCGCCTTCCAGGCTCCGGTGCCCACTCTTCTACTTTTGGCTCATTTTTTTTTTTTTGGTACTGGGGATTGAACTTAGGGGTGCTCGACCACTGAGCCACATCCCCAGCCCTATTTTGTGTTTTATGTAGAGACAGGGTCTCACTGAGCTGCTTAGCGCCTCGCCATTGCTGAGGCTGGCTTTGAACTCGATATTCTCCTGTCTCAGACTCCCTAAGTGCTGAGATTACAGGCTTGCACCACCACGCCCAGCTTATTTATTTATTTTTTAAATTTAAGTTTCCTTGTATGAGAGAATGTGCAATATTTGTCTTTTGATATCTCGCTTATTTTAGGTAACATGATGTTTTCTAGTTCATTTGTTATCTTGAGAATGACAGGATTTCATTGGTTTTATGGCTAAATAATACTTTATTACCTATATATGGAGTATTTTCTTTTTATAATAATTCTTAGCTCTTTACTACAGGACTGTTTCCTTGAATAATTGAACCCTGATAAAGACAGCAGAAAGCAGAAGAGTCTATTTGAAAGAGACACAGAAATCTTGATTTCTAGGGAAATTATCCAATAGGCAAAATTAAACATGTTTTCCAAACTCTTAAGAACAGACCCATATCCAAAAAAACTTGGACTTTTTAACATGGAAATCATCAAATTCTAGCTTTCCATCAGTATGTTATTAAGCTCAAATCCTATAAATCAATCAATCCAATCTTAATAGCTTAATCATATGTAAAATAAAATTTCCAAGAGTTCTTTTCCATACATGTTTTCCATTTTTAAAAATAGACATTCAGGAAGGGGGCATGGGGGTAAGAAAGATGGTGGAATGAGATGGACATTATAACCCTAGGTACATGTATGTAGACACAAACGGTGTGATTCTACATCATGTACAACCAGAGAAATGAAAAGTTGTGCTCCATCTGTGTACAATGAATCAAAATGCATTCTGCTGTCATGTATACCTAAGTAGAATAAATAAATAAAAACAAATAAAAATAAAAAATGAAAATGCAATAGTATTTGCCATGTGGGCTTAAAAACAAACAAAAAAATAAAAAAGAACAATTAAAAAAAATATACATTCAGGTTTTAATTCTGTTTTTTTCCTATTTTTCATTCTGGAACAACAAAACATTCTACCTTAGTACAAAAATTACTCTTCTTCACTTAATAAAAATATATACTTCATATCTCAGACATTATATATATTTACACATATATAGATATATAATATATACGTGAATATGCATATATATTATTTACTTAAATGCCCAAATGCTCATATGTATATATAAACCTGTATTCAAATTTGCTTGCATATTTTTCATGCAGAAGTTATTTCTCTTTGGCCTTATTACTTCTAGTAGTTTTTTAAAAAATATTGGTTCTTGGGGGCTGGGGTTATGGCGCAGTGGTAGCGTGCTCGCCTAGCATGCAGGAGGCACTGGGTTCGATCCTCAGCACCACATAAAAATAAAATAAAGCTATTGTGTCCACCTACAACTAAAAAATAAATATTTAAAAAAAAAAAATATTGGTTCTTTTTAGTTATAATACATTGTATTCTCTTTATCCATCCTTCTGTTGATGGGCACCTAGCCTGATGTTTTGGCATACCCTGCAATGACATGGGTATGCAGGTATCTCTTTTATCTGCTGACTTCAACCTCATTTCCTTTGGATAAATACTCAGGAGTGGGATAGTTGGATCACATGGTAGTTCTGTTAGTTTTTTAAGGAACCTCTGCACTATTTTCTTCAGAGGCTGTCCTAATTTACACTCCCATCAATAGTGTTTAAGGATTCTTTTTCTCTAGAACTTTGCCAGCATTTGTTATTTTTTGCATTCTTGATAATAACCTGACTGAGTTGAGATGGAACCTCATTATAGTTTTGATTTGCATTTCCCTGATGGCTAAAAATGTGGAGCTTTTTTTTTTTCATATATTTATTGGCCATGTGTATTTCTTCTTTTGTGAAGTGTCTATTCAGATTATTTGCTTTTTTTTGTTAAGTTTTTTTAAATATTTTTTTTAGTTGTAGATGGACACGATATCTGTAGATGGACACGAACCCAGTGCCTCACGCATGCGAGGCAAGCACTCTACCACTGAGCCACAATCCCAGCCCCTTTTGTTAAGTTTTTGAGTTCTTTATATATCTTGGATATCAATCGTCTGTCAGATGAATAGCTAGTAAAGATTTTCTCCTGTTCTGTAGATTGTCTTTCTCTCTTTTTTTTTTGGTACTGGGAATTGAACTCAGGGGTACTTGACCACTGAGCCACATCCCCAGCCCTATTTTGTGTTTAATGTAGAGACAGGGTCTCACTGAGTTGCTTAGCACCTCGCCATTGCTGAGGCTGGCTTTGAACTCGCGATTCTCTTGTCTCAGCCTCCCTAAGTGCTGGGATTACAGGCTTGAGCCACCGTGCCCGGCTTAGATTGTCTCTTTGTTGATTGTTCTCTTTGCTGTGCAGAAACTTTTTAATTTGATGTAATCCCATTTGTCAATTCTTGATTTTGTTTTCTGGGCAATAGGAAATCATTGCCTGTGCCAATATCTTGAAGTATTTCCCTGGTGTTTTCTTATACTAGTTTCAAAGTTTCGGGTCTCATATTGAAGTCTTTGATCCATTTTGAGTTGATTTTTTTTAATAAAGTGAGAGTTTAAGTTTCAGTCTTCCACATGTGAATATCTAGTTTCCCCAGCATAATTTGTTCAAAAGGCCATTTTTTTTCCCAGTGTGTTTTTTGGTACCTTTTCCAAAAGTCATTTTGAATGAAGGTGCATGAATTTATTTCTGGGTCTTCTTTTCTGTAGGTCTATAAGTCTGTTTTTATGTGAAGACCATATTGTTTTTGTTACCATGGCTTTGTAGTATGTGTTGAAACCAGGTATTGTGATGCCTCCAGCATTGCACTTTTGCTTAGGATTGCTTTGGCTATTTAGCATCTTCCATGTTTCCATATTAATTTTAAGATTTTTTCTAATTCTGTGAAGAATATCATTGGTATTTTGATGAGGATTGCATTGAATCCATAGGTCAATTTGTGTAACAAGACCATTGTAATCATGTTTATTTTCCTTGTCTATGACTTTAGAAGTCTTACCACCCTCTAGTATCTTCTTCAACTTCTTTCTTTAGTGTTTTGTAATTTTCATTGTAAAGATCTTTCACCTCCTTGATTAGGGTTATACCTCAGTTGTTTTTTTGGCCATTGTGAATGGGATTGTTTTTCTAATTTCTTTTTCAATGAGTTCATTATTGGTATGCTTATTTTTGCATGTTGATTTTGTATACTGCTATTTTACTGAATTTATCAGTTCTGAAAGTATTGGTCAAATCTTTAGAATTTTCTGTATATAGAATACCGTCTGTAAACAAGGATAATTTGACTTCCTTCTTTCCTCCTTTTATGACTTCCACTTGCCTGAGTACTCTGTCTAGAATTTGTAATACTATATTGAATAAGAGTGGTGAGGATAGACACCCATGTCTTAGTCTTGATTTTAGAGGAAGTACTTTAAGTTTTTCTCCATTTAGTGTGATGTTGACTGTGGGTCTGTGGTACATAGCCTTATTATGTTGAGGCCTGATCCCTTTATACCTAATTTATTCAGGGCTTCTACCATGAAGGGATGTTGAATTTCATCAGAGGCTTTTTCTGCATCTATGGAGATGATCCTGTGGTTTTTATCTTTGATTCTGTTTATGTGTTGTGTTACACTTACTGATTGTCATATGCTGAGCCTTTCTTGAATCCCTGGAATGAAACCTGCTTGATCCCAGCATATGATCTTTTTAGTGTGCTGTTGAAATTGATTTACAAGTATTTTGGTGAAAATTTTTGCATCTATGTTCATCAATGACATTGGTCTATAGTTTTTTCTTGTGTCCTTGTCAGGTTTTGGTAACAGGATGCTACTGGCTTTGTGGAAGGAGTTTGGAAGGGTTCCTTGCCTTTCTATCCAATGGGGTAGCTTGAAGAACATTGGTGTTAGTTCTTTAAAAGGTTCAATAACTTGTATTTCGAATAAATTCCCAAACAATACTGGTTCTGCCTGTCTGCGACAGACAGAGCAGGCCAGGTTCACGAGGCGATAGGGACAGAGTGAAATGCAAACACATTGGTGCCACTCTGGAAGACACTGAATTCTGACTGGTTACTGCCATAAAACTGGTGTGCCATTCCAAATAATTTATGTATATTCTCTGCTTCAAGGAAGTAATGTATAATTCCCCATTATTATTCCTTCTCCTTCTCCTCTTTACCTTTTTTTTTTGGGTGCAGAGGATAGAACTCAGGACCTCACACATACTAGACAAGTGCCCTACCATTCAATTACACCCCCAGCCCATTTTATTTTTATTTTGATAACAGATCTCATTCTGTTGCCAAGGCTGGCTTTGAACTTGCAATGCTCCTGCCTCAGCCTCCTGAGTAGCTTGAAATATTGCATGCACCACAACACAGCTCCTCCTTCTTAAGTGTATGGTGAGTTTCAAAGTATATGGTATGGAAAAATGAAAAGAAGAGTAACCTGACAGAGTACTTAAGGCAGGTGATTAAGGTCAATGTCAATGTCATTAAGGTCAATGTCATAACTGTCTACATAAGTTATGGAGATCGTTTACATTCTTGATATACCGTGATGAAATTGACCCTTTATCTATATAGTCTTCCTTCCTTAAACACATATCCACAGTCTCATCATGAGAAATTTATCAGACAAGTTCCAGTTGAGAAATTTATCAGACAAGTTCCAGATGTTCTACAATACATCTGACAAGTACCTTGCAAAATGGTCAAGGTCATAAAAAACAAGGAAAATCTGATACTCTGTCACAGCCAAGAGGAACACAACCACAGAATAGAATGTCCTCAGAAGCAAAAAGGGCATTAGAGAAAAACAGAGGAAATCTGAATTAAGTATAGATTTTAGTTAATACTGTGTCAGTATTGGCTCATTCATTGTCATGCTATGTAAGATGTCAATTATAGGGGTAACTGGGTACAGTTGAAACTCTATACTGGGTACAGTTGAAACTGGGTATATTGAAACTCTAAATATATTTGCAGTTTTTCTGTTCTAAAATTGAAATATGTTAAATTGAAGTATGTTAAAAATATGTCTCCAAAGCTCAGAAACAAGGCAATTAAAAAGTGTCATGCCACATTACATCTTGACAGGGCACAGACATTTATGCAGAAGGTTCACATCCAAAATAAATGCTGACTCTAGCCATTAGAGAAATGCAAATCAAAACTACCCTCAGATTTCATCTCACCCCAGTCAGAATGGCAGCTATCCAAAATACCAGCAACAATAAGTGCTGGCGAGGATGTGGAGAAAATGGTACACTTAAACATTGCTGGTG
>CM053412.1:14002885-14026926 GCA_028644305.1 Xerus rutilus | reverse complement strand
TTTTTTTCTATTTGCCTCAACAAATGTTTTCAGTGAATAATGTGTACAGCTTCTGATAATTTGTTTTTTTCTGTTATGTTTGCCAACATGTATTAAAATGCAACTTTTGGGAAAAAAAATAAAATAATAAAAAAAAAAAACAAAATAAATGCTGAGCACGTGAACTGTCAAGAGAGTGAGGAAGTCTTTACATTTGTTTAGTATATTATCTTTCATGTTATGTTGCTTATGAAGATCCTTGGAGAAATTTCTCTAATTACTTTGTGAGGAAAGTTGCATGTCTCTTGAGCCACTGAGTTTTTGTTTATGGTTAAATTTATGGGTAGTATGAATCATACAGCAGATGGTATCTCCTTCTTTGTGATACTGCAAGGTAGTTTTATAGCCTACCCCTCCCAAACAAGCAAGGCTTGCTTTCTTTTGACTACTGGGGAAATTTTTTATTTATTTATTTTTCCATATTTTTGGGGACTTGTTATATATTTGTACATGTACACAGTAGAACAATATAATTTGTTCAGTATAATTCCCCAGCATTTCTCCTTTTCCTCCTTCCCTTCCTCCTCTGGTTGCTTTCCTCTACTCTACTGATCTACCTTTGATTTTCAGGAGAATCCCCCACCACCACACTTTTCCTTTTTCCTCTCTAGCTTCTACATATGAGAGAAAACACGTGACCCTTCTGAGTTTGGCTTATTTTGCTTAACATAATGGCCTCAAGTTCCATCTGTTTTCCTGAAAATGGCATAATTTCATTTTTCTTTCTGACTGAATAAAACTCCAGTGTGTATCTATACCACATTTTATTTATCTGTGCTCTAGATAAGAAAGAAGAGATGAATTTAAGTGTTCAGAGTGTCCTTCATAATACTGATATGACTTGAATATATTGATGGATTCCATGTGATTGGGCAAAGGGAAACACATGGTAGAATTTATACCAGTGATGAAAATGTACCTTGTGTCTTGATCCATAAATTGAGACACTAAACACTACAGAGTAGGCCATTTGAGGCAAGGACCTCAAAAATCTAGGTTAAAACCATAAACTGGTACCTGGCACATGGTAGCAACTAAATATGTACCATATGCACCATGGGAAGAAAAAAGTCAGCTTTCATTGGATTTTGACTTTTAGGTCAAACAAGTTAGAATTGAGGTTGTGTGTGATGGAAAGAAACCTTTGTTTTCATTTTTTTTTAGTCCACACGAGTAGTTAAGGCTGCTCATCTCCCAAGCTTGAAACCTATGATAATCATATGTGCATCCTGATTTTTATTTTGTAATCCAGTTTTATCTTTTTCTATTTTGAGCTTGCATTTTGATTTTTCTCTTTTTTCACTGCCATGCTCCAGACTGGACAAACATATGTTCATAGCTGTACCATTGTTGAAGGCTCCTGAAGAGTTTTTAGATTTATGTGATGTACACTTCCTAGATTAAATACCGTTGGCATGGTCTCACTAGTGCTCAACAACATACGAAGGCTCCGTATTGCTGTTAGGGACCTTTTGTTCTTCTGATTTTAATGTCTAGACTGTCTCTTCCTTATTTTCTTTTGGCTTTCCACACCTCCCTGCAGATCCTTACCCTTCAGTCATTTCGTGTGTCCTCTCTGTCCCTAGCTCATACCAAATTTTATTCTAGACTAAGTTAATTTATTCACTATAATTTCCTGGTCTACAAGGCTGCTCTGCTTTTCTTGCAGTCAGATTTACCTCTTCTTTTACTATTTTTCAACTGGTGCTCCTTTAGTCAATAGGGAAAAAAAAAGGAGTTTTAGAATACCTTTATCCCATTTCCCTAACTCTCAGATCTCGTTAATAAGCAAATTTAAGAAACATAAGGAGTTCTTTCTTTATTTATTTTTTAATCCTCCTGGATATACTTGTGGGCTGGGAGTTGTGCTTAACTGCTTCAGGGTTGATGGACAACCTTGAGCCCTGGAAAGTAAGGGGGCCATTCCTTTGGAGCCTGGTGTCCCTGTGGCACTCAAGGAGGCCAAGCTGTGTTCCCCCCGAATCCCAGTGGACAGACCTGCTCAGGCTTCAGCATTTCTGCAGGGCCGACCTACCCCAGGATGGTGTGGAACATAGAGCATTCACCTGTCACCAAACTGCATCCGCATCAAAGCTGCATCTCTCCTCTGTACTAGCTAGAAGGTTGTCAGTGTTCTGCTCTGGGTGGCATCCAGCTGCATTTTAAAAAAAATACTGTTTCTGTTGTAGATGGGCACAGTATCTTTATTTTCTTTCTGTTTTTTTTTTTTTAATATAGTGCTGGGGGTTGAACCCAGTGCTTCACATGTGCTAGGCAAGTGTTCTACCACTGAGGCACAACGCCAGCTGTGTATTTGAATCCTTGCCCGGCAGTGGACTACTCCCTGGCTGCAGCTCTCTCCCTCCATAGTCTTGGGGGCGGTGGACAAGTTGTTACTGTGTTGATGGGGATACACTGCAGAGAGCTGCTGAGGCAGGCCCACTGTGATGTGGGCATCAGCAAAGCTGTTGCCATATTTGGAAGCACTGACCTTTTTGACTTAATACTTTAAGAAATGATTGTATGCCTCTTTGCCTTTGCTATTTTATGCCATTCAACTCACAGTAGGGAGGAAATAACAGGTAAGTCCACTGGTGGACAAACCTCCTAATCACATGATTATTTTAGAATTTAATTGTTGAGGAAAAGATTTGAGAGTAAGTGTATTTGAAAAATGATGAAACCTATTTCTGGATTCTGGTGAGTTAATGGGGTTGTTCCCCAGCCTGCAAGACTCACAGTGTAAGCCGGGCATGGTGGCACATGCCTGTAATCCCAGCACTTAGAGAGGCTGAGGCAGGAGAATTGCGAGTTCAAAGCCAGGCTCAGCAAGAGTGAGGCGCTAAGAACTCAGTGAGACCCTGTCTCTACATAAAACACAAAATAGGGCTGGGGATGTGGTTCAGTGGTAGAGTACCCCTGAGTTCAATCCCCAGTACTCCCCCCAACAAAAAAGACTCACAGTGTAACTAAACTTTACAAATAAGCTTTTGCCTTTGAATTTGTTAATCTCTTTAAAATAATTCAGCTTTATTATTATCAATATCGGATCATACTTCTGTATTTGTCTTGGAATGATGGGTGAAAGGAAAGATGTTAATTCATGAGTAGTTCACAAAAAATTAGTGTTTAATTTTTGAAAAATTCCCTTTCTGTTCAGTTGACACCAGTTAATGATGGTTCCATGCCTTGGAAAATTTAAAATTTGGAGATGCTGGAATCTTAGATTACAGATTTCTAATCCTGAGGAAGGAAAGTGTGGAGAAATTCTGAATTTAGAGAAGGTCCAGTTAGGGAACAGGTCTTCCAGGTAGCTGTCTCACAATATTAAAGATTCCAAAGCAAATTAATTCCCAAATGTGTTCTAGTTGGCCTAAAATTATCTGTCCACAAATATACAACTATAAATAATAAATTATTTTACCACTGTGGGAATTGCTAATGAGAAAATGAATTCTGTGAAAAGAATTACATAAATATTGTATAATAACCATAATAATAACAATAATGAAATGTAAGGAATATAGTTCCTTTCTGTGCCGTTGTATCAATCATATGCATAAATAAATGGTAGGTGTGTGAACAGAGCAGGGTTCATTGCAGGAATTTAATGTATGTTGATAATGAATCAGTCCTATAGGGTTGAGTAAGGTGAGACTTGCACCCACCACTGTACTGCACAAGTAGGAGATTCTAGTTTGAATATTTATTATATTCTACAGCAGTGGTGATGTGCTTGCCTTTTTTTCCCCATTAAGCATAC
This sequence comes from Xerus rutilus, assembly GCA_028644305.1. Taxonomy (NCBI): domain Eukaryota; kingdom Metazoa; phylum Chordata; class Mammalia; order Rodentia; family Sciuridae; genus Xerus; species Xerus rutilus. The sequence goes on along the minus strand of CM053412.1, from coordinate 14,023,124 downwards.
ACTGCCTTCCACTGTTTCCCCTTCCTCGATGCCTGGAACGCCACACCTTCTTCATCATTTGAGGTAACCCATTCCTGTAGCCCTTTCACTCGTTTAAACTTCGTAACTCATATTATCCATCAAATTATTTTCTTCTCTAGCTTTATTGCAATACAACTAATAAAGAAAAGTTGCACATGTTTAATGTGAACATCCTGATGAGTTTGTACACATGCATATACCCGTCAGTGCAGCAAAGTACTAACCAGACCCATCACCTGGTAAACCTCCCCAACCCCCAATTTTCTGTCTTTGTTTTTTCTTGATATTGAAGATTAGTTTAGTTTGTATAGTAAAGTGCTATTGAAGAAATAAAGGGATTCCTATAATATTTCTCCCCTCAGCATTTTAACTTATCTTCATTATTCAGGAAAGCAAGCATAATGAAAAATAAGACAAATGAAAAATGTCTCCCTGTGATTTATAGAATCTGTGACTAACCTCAGAGCACAGAGGAGTCATGCTGAGTAGTTTCAGGATGAGCTTCCATCCCCTCTGAACAATACCACTGCTCATCAGCCCTCACAACTCTCTGAATCAAGATGTCTTAACCGGCACCCCTAGGTGCAGCCCCACCTGAAAAATGGCCCTTCTGCACATGAAACTAAGGAAGTCTCAACTTAATCCCTCTTTCTGTGTAGCTTCTTGATGCCTGAGTTTTTAATTATAAATGTGTTTCAGAAGTCACCTGTTCACTTTTGGAAATACTTGACTCAGTGGATCACTACCTGGTGAATGCTTATGAAAGTGACTTCTCAGCCCTAAGTGTCTGCATGGAGAACAATAAAAGTATGAGCAGCTGAAACTACACACGATGTGCCAGGCTGGCTGCCAGAGGCACATCTGCTGTCCTTTGTTTCTGTTGCTTAACTGACTTGAAGCAATTTGATGCCAGGAATTCAGGCTAGAAGCTAGACTTATGAATGGAGAAAATGGATAAAAGAATCCTCCATTCTTACATCAAGAGATAAGCATACTTATCTTGATATTTTAAAAAATTTATACAGATTATCCTTTCCATTCTTTTAGGATTTTCTTATCAAACAAATAATGTGCAAACAAAAATAAACTTCCAAAAGCAGCCTAAATCCCAGTAATAATAGCTGTAGTTAAAATAATGTAGTCTACTCATATAGTGAAATATTTTACAGCCATTAATAATAATTTTCAAGAGTATTTGATAAGAGTTTGAAAATGTTAAATTTTAAAAAAAGCATTGCCTCAATATTGTGGAAGTATATCTCAGATCCAACCCTTTGTTTATATGCATTCACAGAAAAAAATCATGGCAAGAAAGAATCTTAGTGTCAGCAATGATTGATTCAGATGATAAGGTTGATTATAGGGGATTTAAGTAGTTTTATAAAATATTTTCATTGATTGGTTGATTGATTGATTGCCATACCAGGGATTTAACCTGGGGCTTCACACATGTTGATCAAGTACTTTACCACTGAGCTACATCCCTAGCCCTTTTTAAAAATATTTATTTTAGACAGAGTCTTGCTAAGTCACCCAGGCTGGTGTTGAACTTGTGGTCCTCCTGCTTCAGCCTCCCAAATAGTTGGGACTATATTTGTGTGCCACTGTGCTCAGCTTTCTAATTCATTTCTTTCTTTTCCAGAATATGTGTGCATTTATTTTTTTCTTTTTGGTACCAGGGATTGAACTCAGGGGTGCTTAACCACTGAGCCACATCCGCAGCCCTTTTTAAAAAACAATTTGAGACAGGTTCTCGCTAAGTTGCTTAGGGCTTCACTGAATTGTGGAGGCTGGTTTTGAACTCATGATCCTCCTGCCTCAGCCTCCCAAGCTGCTGCAATTACAGGTGTGCCACCACGCCCAGCTGCATTTTTAAATAATTAGAAGAATAATGGTAAAATATTAGGTTTTTTTCTATGGTTTTATATGCTCCAGAGTTTTCCCCGTTGGGTAAAGATACCCCTAAAAGAGTAGTAGAGGTTATTAGCTAAGGTGATGGAGCTTTACAACCACGTGGGGACAGGTAACAAAGTCAAAATTTGACTTCTTAAAGCTCCACATGTGTTTCTTAGAATCAGTTTGAAGACCCACTGTTTCATGTGTGTGGGTCTCAAAATTTCTAACTGAAAGGGGCTGCCTTAGCCATTTGGGATTTTTCCCAGTTCTGGAGACTGCTGAGGTTCCAGAACAAAGCCCGGGCAGATTAGGTACCTGGGGTGGGGGGCTGCTGCCTGTTCATAGAGGGCGCCTTCTTACTGTGTCCTCCTGTGGTGGAAGCGGCAGATGAGCTCCCTGGAGCCTCTTTTATGCCAATCCCTCCTGAGGCCTCTGATCAAAAGGCCCCACCACCTAATTCCATCAGCTTGGGGGTCGATTTCCATCTTTAGACTTGAGGGGATACAAGCATTCGGACTGCAACAGGGGCCAAGTTCTGAGCTTGTGGAAGTGCTCAGCAGCGAGGTTGGAGAACACAGAAACCTTACCTGCTCAACAGTTTTATCTAAGATTGCTGGGCTGGTTGAGACATTTGAAAAAAACAGCCTAACTGCCCCATAAGGGGCTATGTAGGGACAGGAAAATATTTATTTTTCCATTGCAGCAACACAGCCTTGCTGTATAGGACTCGCGGCTTCAGTGCGCAGAGTGCCTCCCCTTGCAGCAGTGCTCTGGCCGTGAACTGCTGAAGCTCACAGCTAGATGTTCTGCTCCATCTCAGCAGTTCTTCTTTTACATATATATATATATATTTTAGTTGTGGATGAACCTTTATTTTTATTTATTTATTTGTTTTTATACTTTATTTTATTTTTGGGTACCAGGGATTGAACTCAGGGGCACTCGACCACTGAGCCACATCCCCAGCCCTATTTTGTGTTTTATGTAGAGACAGGGTCTCACTGAGTTGCTTAGCACCTCGCCGTTGCTGAGGCTGTCTTTGAACTTGTGATTCTCCTGTCTCAGCCTCCATAAGTGCTAGGATTACAGGTGTGCACCACCGCACCCGGCTATATTTATTTATTTTTATGTGGTGCCAAGAATTGAACCCAGTGCCTCACACATGCTAGGCAAGCGCTCTACCACTGAGCCACAACTCCAGCCCTCAGCAGTTATTCTTAATGAAGTTTTTCTTAGTATTACTGTTTTTACCTGTTCGTCGGTGGTTGTTTTTTTTTTTTTTTTTTTAAATCATTTTAATACTCCTCTTTTATTTTCATTTTTCATTGTTAACTTCTCCAAAAATGTTGTTTGGAAGAGACACATATGCAATAAAGATATAAGCAGATACTCATTATTACTTGTTTTATGTTTTGTGTAGAGGATGCATTTTTGTGTTTTGAATAATAAACTATTCCATAGAAGTACAACAGGTACAGAATGTAGTATTTTAACATTTTTCCAACTTGGCTTTGGATTTTCAGTTTTGCATGAAAAAAGCAATCAGTGCTTTATTTCTTTTGATTTTGCAGTTCACTTAAGCTTTATGATTTAAAGCATACATAGCGTTGATTGCTGAGGACAGTTTCCTTGTTAATTTGCATTTTTATTGGATGAATAAAAAACATAAACAAAATTAGTACAAAATTCTGCTAATGAGTTCTCAAGAAATGAGACAGGCAGTCCTGGTGCAGGAGTCCTTAATTTAGAGTGTAATGTAGGGGCAGTAAGTTTTAAAGAAAATTTTATAGCTTTTGAATTATTCATAGATATATAAACATATAATGTTATTGTATATCATTATGAACTCTGCGGAAGTTTCTGACCTCTCCAAAGTGTAATCCAAGAGTTTTAAATTTAGATGTTTAGGTGGTATTGCACTTTAATTTAGATGTCTAGGTAGACTCAAAAATGACAATTGAATCTACATATTACCTGTCTACGTAAAGGAAGCATTGGAGTTAAACGGGTTAAATGGATGATAGTGAAGAGGTGTCTTAGTCTGTTCAAATTGCTATAGAAAAATACCATAAACGGAGTGGTTTCAAACATTTATTTCTCATGGTTCTATGCTCTGAGAATCCAAGATAAAGGCACTGGCAGATTTGGTGTCTGCGGAAGGCCTATTTGTTGGTTCATAGGTGGCACCTTCTCCCTGTGTCCTCGCTTGGCTGAAGGGGACAAGCTAACTCTTTGCCTCTCTTTTATCAGAGCACTGATTCCAAACACGAGAGCTTTGCCCTCATGACCTAATCACATCCTAAAGATCCTACCTCCTAATCCTATCACCTTGGGGTTAGAGGGGAGATACAGAAGTGCAGACCACAGCAGAAGGGGCTTGTTCACTTGGCATAATGTGGACGTAGCCCTTTTCCTTTCAGAAATACCTGTGAAGACAGAGGAGTTAATGTATTTTAAGGTACAATGGACTATGATGGGTTTAAGATAAAGAAGAATGTAGAGTAGAGGAAGGGAGAGGGAGGCAGGAGGGGAGGGAAAGAGGAGGTACTTGGAGGGTGAAATGGAGCAAATTATGTTATGTGCATGTTTGAACATGTCACAGTGAACTCTACTATTATGTATGATTATAATGCACCAAAAATCATAGAAAAAGATTCAGGAGAAAGAAAGTTCTTTGGTGCTACCCCAGAACAGACTTAAACCACTGAGCAACTTGGTATTGCTGAGTGCAAAGATTTTCTTCCTTTAAGGATGGGTTCAGAAATGATCTTACCATTTAACTCTTGTAGGATTTGGTTTCCAGTTACTTATAGCCCCATAGCATCTTAGATTTTATACAAATACAGAGAATACACACACACACACACACATACATATTCTCTCTCTATGGTATATAGTAATTAGTTAAAAATCTAAATTTAAGAGCCAAGATTCTAGTAAATAGAGGATTTCAAGTTGCAGCTACTCAACAGTGGACCATGGACAGATTTGTACAAGAACAAGTTCATTTCTACTGCATTCTTTAAACGACCATGTAATATTCTGCTGAATAGATGTATGTATAATCAGTCCCCCATTTTTGGACATTTAGGTTGTTTCACATTTTTCACTAAATATAAACAGCATATGAGACCATATTCAAGTGGATCTCTGCACAAATATATATATATATATATATATATATATATATATAATTTATTTAGCATTTATTTTAAGAAGTGGAAATTCTGGAGCATGTGATGATAATGTAGGATAATGATTCTTGAAAGAGTTTTCTGCACTTACTGTCTTCTCTTTATATCCTTTTAATTTTCGGAACCACTGAAATCTGATTTCTTTCTGCATTTATTCCACCAAAACTTTTCTTACTAAGAAATCAAATGATAACTTTCCTTCATTTATCTTAGTAGAACTCCCTGTGGCATTAGGAATTGGTGACAGCTGCTTCTTGAAGTTATTTCTTTTGGCTTCTTTAATACTACTTTTTCCTTGTTTGCCCCCCATTTCTTGCTCTGTTCCTTTGAAGCCTTCTTCATTGTGTCTATCCATGTTTTCCTACAAGCAAGTACCAGATTTGCATGTTTAGGATTGTACTTTTTGGGCTCTCTTAATTCTGTCCCTTGGGTGGTGTTTATATGGCAGCTCAGACTTCAAAACTTCATTTTGCTTAGGGCGATCCTCATTTCTATGAAGATGATGAAAGAGCTGAAGAGGACGTTTCCTATACACTGAGGGCCAGGGCATTGTCAGGTGACTTAGATTTAGCAAATTTGGTGCTTCGTCCCAGGTCCTTGAGTTAGTGGCATAAGCTGGATGAATGGTGATAATTCACACTGCTAGATATGGTATCTGACGGCAAAGCAGTGTTTTGTTTTGGCGTCAGGGTCTGGCAGGACAGGAGATGCTTAGACCTCAATGTTGTGTTTTCCTATTTCTGGGATTCTGTCGTGCCCTTGGTTCCTGCCCATTTTCCCAGTTCTGGTTTTCCAACCTGTAGCCAAGTTTGTGAGTCCTTAAATGGTGTTTGATAAGGTTCCTTTCTTTTTAAGATAAGTAGAGTTTCTTTTGCCTGCTCTCAGGGAACTCTTCCTGGAATAACACAGACCTTTGTGGATCAACTTATCTGACTCCTGGCTTAAGCCTACATGCTGATGATTTCTAGTTCCTAACTCCTCAAATCTCTGTTGAGTTCCAGACTACTACATCTAATCATTCATGAGTATTTCTGTCTAGATGCCCATTAATGCTACAAGCTCAACTTGTTAACAGATAAGCTGTTACCTTGTCTTCTAAATCTTTTCTCCTCTTCTAATTTTTAACCTCAGTAAAACAATAGAAAATGATCCTCTAAAAACTGGAACAAGACAGGGATGCCCTCGTTCACTACACTTATTCAATGTAGTCCTTGAAATCCTAGCCAGAGCAATTAGACAAAAGAAAGAAAGGGAAACGAATAGGAAAAGAAGAGCTCAAACTATCCCTATTTGCTGATGACATGATTCTATGTTTAGAAGACCCCCCCCCAAAAAAAAACTCAAGCAGAAAGCTTCTAGAACTCAAATGAATTCAGCAAAGTGACAGGATATAAAATTAACACCCGTAAATCAGTTGTGTTCCTATATACTAATGATGAATTGGCTGAAAGAGATATCAGGAAAACTACCCCATTCACAATAGCCACACACACAAAAAATAGGAATCAATCTAACAAAAGAGCTGAAACACCTCTACAGTGAAAACTACAGAACATTAAAGAAAGAAATTAAAGAAGACCTTAGAAGATGGAAATATCTCTCATGTTCTTGGGTAGGTAGAATTAATATTGTCAAAATGGCCATGCTACCAAAAGTGCTAACAGATTTAATGCAATTCTTATTAAAATTCCAAAGATGTGTTTCAGAGAAATAGAAAAAGTAGTCATGATATTCATTTGGAAAAATAAGACTCCCAGAATAGCCAAAGCAATCCTCAGCAAGAAAAGTGAAGCAAGAGGCATCACAATACCAGATCTTTTGTTTTTTTTTAAGTTTTTTTTAGTTGTTGATGGACCTTTATTTTATTTACTTATATGCTGTGCTGAGAATTGAACCCAGTGCCTCATGTATGCTAGGCAAGCACTCCAGCACTGAGCCACAACCCCAGCCCCGCACAATACCAGATCTTAAATTATAATTCAAAGCTATAGTAACAAAAAATAGCATGGTATTGGTAGCAAAACAGACATGAAGACCAATGGAACAGAATAGAAGACACAGAGTCATACCCACTAAATATAGTTATCTCATATTAGACAGTGGGACTGCAAATTGATGCAGTTGCTCTGGAAAGCAATATGGAGATTCTTTAGAAAACTTGGAACAGAACCACCATTTGACCTATTTTTCCCACTCCTTGGTTTATACCCTAAAGACTTAAAATCAGCACACTACAGTGACACAGCCACATCAATGTTTATAGCAGCTCAGTTCACAATAGCCAAGGTATGGAACCAACAGGTGCCCTACAACAGAGAAATGGATAAAGAAAATGTGGTATATATACACAATGGAATATTACTCAGCCTTAAAGAAGAATGAAATTATGGCATTTGCCAGTAAATGGACAAAACTGGAGAATATCATGCTAAGTGAAATAAACCAGTCCCCAAAAACCAAAGGCAGAATGTTTTTTCTGATAAGTGGATGCTAATCCACAGCAAGGGAGGGAAAGAAAAGAAGTTCATTGGACTAGACAAAAGAATGAAGGGAAGTGAATGGGAATAGGACAGTGGAATAAATAGAACATATATTTCCTATCCTTATATATGAATACATAGCCAGTGTAACTCCACATCATGCACAACCACAGTAATGAGATCCTAATTGGAACAAGTTATACATATTCTATGTGTTTATAATATGTCAAAATACACTCTACTGTCATGCATATCTAGAAAGAACAAATAAAAAGAATTTTTAAAAATAGAAAATTAGTGCAATACACAAAAATGAATGATCTATTTATTAGAAGGTAAGAGCTATTGAAAATAAAGCAGAGAAAATGGGATTGGAAGAACTGGAGGGTTGATGTTTAACAAGAGTAGTAAATGTAGGACTTTTTTTTTTGGTACTAGAGATTGAACTCAGGGGCACTCGACCACTGAGCCACATCTCCAGCCCTATTTTGTGTTTTATGTAGAGACAGGGTCTCACTGAGTGGCTTAGCGCCTCGCCATTGTTGAGGCTGGCTTTGAACTTGTGATCCTCCTATCTCAGCCTCTCTAAGTGCTGGGATTACAGGCTTGTGCCACCGTGCCTGGCTAAATGTAGGACTTTTTGAGCAGTAACACTTAAGCAAAGACTTGAGAAAAGTGAGGGAGTTATCCAAGTAGATATTTGAGGGAGGAACTTTCCAGGCAATAAAAATAACTGTGCAAAACCTAAGTTCATTATAGCAATGGAAAACTGACCAATTCCAATTCATGCTTAGTGAATTGGTCAGTTTTCCATTGCTATAATGAACTTCCTGAGGTGGAGTACTTTAGGAAGAAAAGAGGTTTATTTAGTTTAGAGTTTTGGAGGTTCAAAGTATGGCACAGCATCTTCAGCTCTGTTGCAGACCCTGTGGCAGATGGCATCACTGTGGGAGTGCATGTAGGAGCAAGAGTGAAAAGTCAGATGTTTTTTCCAGAACTCAATTGTAGTGATTCCAGGCAGGAAGCCAGAGAATGATTTGGGGGGTCAGGTTCAAGCTTTTATAACAACTCTGATGAGAACCAAGGGGTCCCAGGAGTGTTGTGTTAATCCTGGTGACACTGCCCACAGTGATCTCCCTTTAGAGCCACTTCTTAAAGGTCCTTTCACCTCTGTACTCCTACTCTGGGGACCAAGCCTCCAATACATGGATCCCTGGGGACAAACTGTTGAAACCATGGCACATGGTGTGATTGGGGAGTAGCCAGGATGCTAGTGTGGCTGGCGTGGAGTGAGGGAACAGATGCGGAGCTGTGGTCAGGACTCTGCGTGAGGCGAGGGACAACTGGGGAGTTCTGAGCAGAGAAGTGACGTGACCTGACCTAGCATTTCAGTGGGGTCCCTTTAGTTGTCACTCACTTTGAGATCTGGAAAAGACGTTGACTCTTCTTTTCCCCCTCACCTCCTACCTCCAGACAACTGCCCAGCCGCCAGGCTCTTCTTCCAGTCTTGTGCTGGTGCATCCCCTGCCTCCTTGGTTACCACAGTGATAGGGGGTGGATGTCTTTCTGCTCCGTATTCAGGCCTCTTGCTTGAATGTGCACTTTATAATGTTTCTGTTTGAGTATAACTTTACAATTTATGCTATTTGGAATTATCTTAACCTTTCAAAAACATAGGAAATGAAGAGAGGGATTAACTACTGCCATTTTATTATTTGAAATCCCTGTCAGGAGATGAGGCGATCTTGGGAGAGAGCTTCTGAGTCCAGATTTTCTTCATGCACATAAACAAAACAGCTGGGGCAGTGCTGCTGGCCTGTGATCCCAGCGGCTTGGGATGCTGAGGCAGGAAGATTGCAGGCTTTAAGCCAGCTTCAGCAATTTAGCAAGGCTTATATTGACTCTGTCTCAAAATAAAAAATAAAAAGGGCTGGGGATGTGGCTCAGTGGTTAAGTATCTCTTATTGGGTTCAATTCCTGGTACCAAACCAAACCAAAATGAAACAAAACAAAATATGATCTATTTCCCCTACTTCTTCTGTTCTGTTTTTTAAAAAAGTTAAGTCTTATTTATTGTACTGTATTTGTAACATATTTTTATATTTATAATATTGTTACTATATTTGAAATACAATATTATTATTATTATTATTATTTTTTTGGTACTAGGGATTGAACTCAGGGGCACTCCACCACTGAGCCACATCCCCAGCCCTATTTTGTGTTTTATGTAGAGACAGGGTCTCACTGAGTTGCTTAGCGCCTTGCCGTTGCTGAGGCTGGCTTTGATGTTGTGATTCTCCTGTCTCAGCCTCCCTAAGTACTGGGATTACAAGCGTGAGCCACCATGCCTGGCTTGAAATACAATATTATTAAGAGCACATAATAACTATCACTAATTTTCTTTTCTTATGTAAATAGAAGTCTTGGTCTATATTTCTTCCTTGTTTCCTAAAGTTTGTAGTTTCTCTTTTTGGAGCTGAACTAGTCTGTCTTTGTGGTTATACCAAATTGTATAGCATCATTTTCACAAATCTTAAGGGCAACCTCTTGTTGCTGAACTTTTTATTCTATTTTATTTTTTGGTACCAGAGATTAAACTTAAAGGTGCTTAACCACTGAGCTACACCCTCAGCTCCTTTTTTATTTTTTATTTTGAGACAGGGTGTCACTCAGTTCCTTGGGGCCTAAGTTGCTGATCCTGGCCTCAAACTTGTGATCCTCCTGCCTCAGCTTCCTGAGCTGCTGGGATTACAGGTGTGCACCACCATACCTTGTTCTTGTTTCTGAACCTTCTAATGTTATACACAGCATACTACTATAGGAATAAGGATGATCTGCAGTAGATAACCCAGAAGAGAGACTCTTCTGAGGATCCGTTACTCTTTTGGGAATGTGAGTATGTTCTCTCTCTGTGTCTCACTCCTCCTTCCTTCCTTCCTCCCTTCCCTTTCTTGCCTTTGTTTCTCTTCCTTTCTCACCTGTATTCTTTCTCTCCTCCCCTGCTTATCTCTGTCCTCCCATCTCAAATTCACTTGCTGTTAAGTCCATCTTCCACACTATTTGAGGATGATTTTCCTTGCGTGTGTGGTTCTCTTTTCCCAGAATGCCCTTGCTTTTCAAGATGAAACTGTCTTTTAAGAGTAAGACTGAACTGGAGCAGTGATTCCTCTGGGAGGACTTTCTGCACCTACCTGAGGAGAGGTGCCCACTACCCCGCTATTGTCACGTGACCGAAGCTGTTCTTGATTGTCAGACCACGTTAGGAGCTGGCCCAGAGAATTTGTCTCTTTCATTTCTGAAACATCACTGGGTATCCCAGCTGAATGTATGTTGGTTGAATAAAAAATACTAAAGAAATTACACTAATGGTTGATTATCCAAAATTGAGTCTAGAACTCAGTGAGACCCTGTCTCTACATAAAAAACACAAAATAGGGCTGGAGATGTGGCTCAGTGGTCCAGTGCCCCTGAGTTCAATCTCCAGTACCAAAAACAAACAAACAAAATTGAGTCTAGCAAATAAAGAAAGCAGAGTTTGCTTTTTTTCTCATTTAACTTGTTTTAGGTACCTTACCAACTTCTGTATTGTGGCAGATGGCAAAGTAACTTTGAATAGTTGCTTAATAGAAGCACATTAAAGGGAGAATTACAGGAAAAAATGATGTTCTAAATTACAGACCTATCAGTCTTTTATATATGCTCTCACATCTGTAGCCTGGCTTTATTTTCAATAAATGGTAGGTCTGGGACTCCCAATTTAATATCCTGGATGAGGAACAAATGATTTTTGGTACAGATATTTAGCTATTACAGTTTTGATTTGCTCTGTGTCACTTAATTGAGAAAAGTCTAGTTTAAGATTCACTTTAGAATGTGTGAATCCTTTATTCCTTAGACTTTTATTATTGAAATCAATTTAGGATTTATCTTTATTTCCTTAACATATATTGATCTTCGATTCCCTACATTCAATTTAAGATTAATTGTCGAATATCTTGGTCTTTAATTCCTTAGACAAAGAGCTATCTATGTGCCAGCGTTGATTTGTGTTCCAGGACTTAGGTCCTCCGAAGAAATTGTTATAGCAATACTACCAGGACAGAGTGCAGAGGAACAGGATCTTGCAGATGAAATTCCAGAACTAAGTCTTAAGCAGTGTTAAGAACACATGTCTTCCAAGACTAGATCCCCTTAGTTTTAGATTTTTTTTTTAATAATTCAGGGCAGTTTTTTTAACAACTCAATTTAGCATTTCTTGCCACAGCAAATATTTATTTTCATAAAGCACATGTTTTGAATATTGGAAAAGATTAAACATGGCATATTTGGGACTAATTTACATATTCTCTTGCAGTTGATTATCATGCATAGATGAAATGGCCTTTCATGTACATATGACAGCAAATCAAATTATTTGATTTTATAGCAATGTGTGAACTTTGCTACTTAAGATGTTTGATAGCTAACATAATGTATATGGACTTCTTCTAATCAACAGCATGGAAAGATACAAGGTCAACCTTTAGATTCCATTTTACCTGTTTTGCAAAACAAATATACCCAGTGGTTCTTCTCTGACTGGCACAGGAGTCATCTGAGGGCTCTCCTGGGTTGGAATCACCTGTCCCAGATGGTCTTTTTGCGTATTTGACTGGTTTTCTTTTCCTTATACTTGTCTCCTTATTTCTTCATTCATCTGTCCTTTCTTCTCTGATTCGTACCTAATATGCTAACTATATTAGTACATATACACTAGAATATTGACAGTCTACTTGGACATGTGTTTCAAGACTGCGAACCCTGATTCATATCAGTGATATCCATCAGAGTCATATAGGGAAGGAGAACCGCAGGGAAGGTCAAGGAATAGAAATGTACCGTAGGAATAAGACCTTACTGGAAAAAATTTGGAAATGAAATTTCTGAGAGGGAGTTGGAGGATGAAAAAAAGCTGCTACCTGGTTCTCCTGAAGCCCTGGCATGGAGGACTATCAGAGCTTGCAAAGGACTCAGGAAAGCCAGGCAGCCATGGTTACTGGGAAGGGACCATGAGGTCCAGCTACTCAAGTCCACAGGAGGCTGTTGTCCCTGTGACTGGTGCTGGGTCTCAGGTCACTCATGATCAGCAAGCTGGCAGTTGTGAAGAAAGACCCAACATGGAGTAGAGGAGACTGCGGACAAGTTGGAATCTGTTGGCACCTCTGCTTTGTGTCCTCCTATGGGAAACCATGTTGACTTTTATGGAGTAATGGCTACGACTTCATTTTTGGGATTCAGATTTCACTGAAAATCCCTTTTAGCCAAACATAACATGGGATCTTACAGGGAAATAGTTCTGGGAAATTTGGTTTCACTTTGGCCAAGTTGACATAGCACAAGTACTATACTTCTTAACTCTTATTTTTTTCTCACATCTACATTTAATATACCCAGAGTCTTAGGTAAGAGGTGGTTCTGTCCCCAGGCTTTGTCATGTGGGATCCATACTTTGCTAGGCTACCCATAGTAGGCAAATTGGATAATAGAATTCTGGTTATAAATAGTGATTAATATGTAACACTGATCTTGTTTTCCTTGATTTCTTGGCTTTCAGTATGTCATACCACTAAATAGTAACTCTTAAGACTCCTTTAATTTAAAATATTTTTATTTCATTATTCCTCTTTATAACATGGCTTATATTTTTATTTTATATATTTGTTTTAATAATTATATATTCAAATTTATAAAATATCCCAAAATAGAAAATAAATACAATGATAAAACTGTCCTTCCCCATCTGGCCCCTGTGTATTGAGTTTCATCCCTCCATTACTTACTGATCTTGCCAGAGATGTTTTTTAATGCCTGTAAAAAAAACCCCACACATTTATTTAACTTTCAATACTTTTTTTACTCAAACAGTAAGTAGCGTGTCAAATATACTGTACTGGACATTTTGATTTTCGTGCAACAATAAATATATAAGTAACTAAGATGCTTTTATCTGTAAGATCACTCATGTATACAAATATATGCATATAAATATATGGGCTTTGTCTTCCTTTGGAAGTAAGTGAAATGTAGTGAATTGATGAATAAAAAGCCATTTATAAGTTATATTCAAAGACAATCAAAACAAGATTTGCGTTTCTGATGGCTATCATTTCCCTTACAATAGAACTGGCTCTGTCTTCTGGAATCATTGCTTCTTTCTTTATTGCTTCAAGTCCACTCACCACCCTTCAGTTCACAATCCACAGTTCCTGAGTCAGTCCTGAGCAACGTGAGGATCATCTTCAAAGCTAGTGGTCTAGAATGCTCAGACTGTGGTTGGCACTGTTGGCTGGAGGGGGAAGGATGCTACAGGACCAGGGATGCCCACCTCCACCCCAGCTGCACCATGCTGCTCATCCAGGACTGAGATTCCACCTCAGGCTGCTACTTTATCGCTGACCCTCTTTTGAGGATTGGATCCTATTCTGAAACCCTTCCATATTTGCCCCTGCTTAGCTTGGCCAATAATCACCTCAAGGAAAGAATATATCTCCCTAATTCCCTCTGTGTCTTCAGCTGTGTGCTGAATCTGACTCAGAATTGATTTTCCTGGAATCACATTGCTTGCTATCCCTTTCCTCTGACTACATGGAAACTCCTGTTGCTCCCATCTTGGTCATTAAGACCCACACACATCGCCAAATTAAGTCCAAGTTCATCATTCCTCTGTGGATATTCTAGTTTATCCCAGTGATGACTCACATGGAGGATTCTCATAGAAACTAGCTAGAGTCTCTGCTCTCAGTCTTCCAGATCTGGTTTATTTACATTTTCCCTCGAATCTGCAAATCAAGTCCCTGCACACCATAAAGCCAAACACATCTTATTTATGACTTGTTCAACTTTTAGTGTTTGCTATGGTCATTATGTTTATGGATCAGGCAGTAGAAATAATATTATGGAACAATCTATTTGACTTGCTTCAGGAGTACATGAAACTAATCTCTATTATTTATTTATTTTTACTGAGCTCATAACTTCCAGTAGTGGGTAGTGCCGCATGCCTATAATCCCAATGACTCTGGGAGGCTCCGGCAGGAGGATTACAAATTCAAGGCTAGCCTGGGCAACTTAGTGAGACCCTATCTCAAAATAAAAAAGGCTGGGGTTGTATTTCAGTGATAAAGTGCCCCTGGGTACTAAAAAATTGTGACCTTCCAGAAGATATTTTAAAGAGAAAAATACAACTAGCATACATCAGTTTTCAGATCACTGGCCAACCAATGGCAAGTGCAGCTTTAATGATACTGGTGGACTTTTTCTAGGACTACAACATTTTGAATGCTACTGCTGTTTCGTCTCTCATTATACTTTCCAAGCAATTTGAGTCTATCTTCCCTTAAATAATAGAACACAAGAAAAATTACTCTAGAACTAAGACAACTATTAATCACTTTCTTTTCTAAGTGAAAAGAAAGTGATTGTCAGTTATCACGTCACTGAAGATCAAACCACCATATCAGAATTAGGTTCACCTCTTGACAACATCTGAAAAAAGGGAAAATTATTTACATAATCCATTTTAAATTGTGGATATTTAGTGAATCTAGTGTTTTATTTTTAGAAAAGTCTGTCAACTAATACTACACAAGAACAATGGTAACTGATAAGATATTTATGTGATATAATAATCGATAATATTAAATAGGGTTATTCACACATTGAACATGTGAATCCCCAATTCATAGACAGTAAAGGCCAAGGATATTAGTTGAAATAAAATGAAAACATAGCTTCATGCTTATATTCCACAGCATCCTCTAATTAATTGTACAGGAACTTGGAGGATGATAAGTCTTTTTTTTAATGAGTAAATTGAATCTTTTATGTTTTCTCCTTCAATTTTTACTTAATAATAGCTGGTATTTTATCACATATATCATTGATAGCAAATTTTTTCTGTAATTGTTAAAAATGCGATTTCCCTCTTTATGCTCATTCAATGGAAAGGTGAAAGTGATTTTTTAAAAAGAGCTTAGAATATAAAAAATGTGTTTTATCCAATGAAAGGAAGGATTTTTTTCCCATTCATGGTGTAAAATTAGAATTCAAGAAGGAAAATCTGATATAACAAATCAGAAGTAAAAGAAACACATTGATTTTCCAAACCTTTGACTTTTTAAAGCACTCTCATAATTGCTGTTAAAAAAAAGCAATTTAGCTCTGAGAAGTGTTGTGAGTTGATGCCCCTGTTAGGCGTGGGGACGATTGCACATCAGTGCAGTCAGATCATGCCTAACTTGCAACCTGGTTGTATTCAGGTCTGACTCCTGAGACTTGCTGCACATCAGGCTGCCTATATATTCTCAGGGAGAGTCTGGCTTCAGACTCTGCGTTGGCTGGCATGCTCAGGAGATACATCTGAAGTACACCGGGTTTTCCCCGACTCAGTGCTGATTGAGGCTAAATTGCAGGTTGTGCTTGGACCACAAAGATAGTATTTCTCTCAGCAACCTCTTACATTTTCTAGATTTAGCTTCTATATAAAACCTCAAAGTGTGTGATTAAAATCCTGTTTTTGGAAGAGAGATGTTGAACAGAGATGACATGCAGAGAGAAAATTTGGAGAGTGGCAGGGGATTGAAGATGGATATAAGTGAGAGAGACTCCTTGAATTTCCTTGAAGTTCAGGAGTGATGACTCCACAAATTGCATCCAGATGACCTGATCTGCACCTTGTGCTGTGGATGCTGGAGGCTTTATAGCCACCCTCTCTCAGGTCAAATCAAGACTTATTTTCTCAATAAATATATATATATATATATATATATGTAACACACATTCCCTAGATGCTCAGCACTGAGATGGTTGCTGTTATGGGATAGCAAAGAAATAGTGGGCACAGTATCGAACCTCAGGCACCTTGCAGGCTTATTTAAGAGATTGATAACTAAAACAAAAAACAAAACAAAACAAAAACAACAGACAGGACAGTTCGTAATAAAATATGGAATTTAAAGAATGAGATCAGTATTTTAAGAGACAAGGTCATGAGCCTGGACTCTAGACTTTGCAGGATGGATGGATTTATGCATGCATAGAGGGTGAGTAAATAGGGTACAAAGGTCAGTCCCAGCCCTGGTTCCCCTATTCTTACTCCCCACAGCTCAATCCTGTGACCCTGTAGACTGTAGACTCATCTTGGCCCAGTTTCTGACCCGGCCTGAGTGGGGCATTTCTGTGCTTTTACCTGCTGTAGGTTTTCTAGGTTCACAGTCTGAGCGCTAGAATACTCTTTATTTCAAGGTTTTATGTGTCTTTTGGGATAAATTGTGTCAGATTGCCTCTTAAAATATGTCAAAGCCCCAGGTATCTGTAAATACAACCTTATTTGGCAAGAGGGCCATTGTGAAGCTGGATTTTCTTTCTATACCTCTGCTGGTGGGTGGTTTTGAAGGCCTCTGCCGCTGAGAAAACCCTTTTCTCTTCTACTACCATTAAATGTGGTGGTGCAGCTTTTTATGGTAGGCTGTGTCCTCCGGTGTTTCAGCAGACTCCTGTAGCCCGTTGCCAATTTCTTCTTTCTGGGTTCTTGTCACACAAATTTGAAGAATAAAATCCGCAGATAAGGATGAATGAGGGCAAGAGTAGAATTTATTCAGTGTGAATAGAAATAGCACCTGCGGCGTGAGAGGACACCTGATAGCATGCTGCTGTGTGAGAGCACTAGTTTAGGGGTTTCTATAGCAATTGGATCAATATTGTTGGTCCAAATTTATGCTAATCATGGTTTGGAAAATTATTAATCTACTGTTTAGTCCTGCTATCTCTATTGGTGTCTGCCCCACTTCCATTTTCTTGCTGCTCTTGGGGAAATGGAAGGTTGAGATTCTTGGGGATTTGGGGCTTGGGGCTATGGTACTGCATGGAGCTGGCTGGCATCTGCCCAGCTGTGGAGGGCCTGTGTGTTCTGCCCACCTTGTCCCTGGCTCACTGTGCCTCGGACTTGCATGGTTATGGCGGGCTCCTCTCCACCCAGCCTGTGCTCACTGCCCTCCACCATCCTTTCTCAGTCAGGATTGGTGGGCTAGGTCGCTGGGGATCCAGGTCATTTGTAGATGTAATCAAGTTCAAATGAGGGAAGGCCGTCCATTCAATGATTTGAGATTAAAAGTCTCCAGAACTCTAAGAGAGTAAAACCGTTGTTTTAAGCCACAGAGTTTGTGATGATTTATTATGGCAGTCCTGGAAAAGTAATACCTGTGGATTTTGAAAACAACTAAGAGCTTTTTTCTTCTGGGCCCTTTAATTTTATTGCCAGTACTTTTTTTTAGGTGGCTGTTTTCACAATTATTTAT
Organism: Xerus rutilus; assembly: GCA_028644305.1. Taxonomy (NCBI): domain Eukaryota; kingdom Metazoa; phylum Chordata; class Mammalia; order Rodentia; family Sciuridae; genus Xerus; species Xerus rutilus. The sequence continues at coordinate 14,005,196 of CM053412.1, read as the reverse complement.
CTAGTATTGATGAGGTCAGGAATAATGAAAGGAAATGATAGTTTATCTTTATAGTGTAATCATTGAAGTGCAGCAAAAATGTATGCTTTTTGTTATGGAAGTGTATCTGTAATTCGGAAAGACAGTTTACTAAATAGTGTGTATTATGATAATTATTTCAAGTTGTGTATATACACAAACATACATAAAATAAATGTGGTTACTTCTGGATTAATGGATAATGGGTTCTTTCTATATTTTTCTTTGCTAACATCAATTTTCTAATTTATCCAAAACTTTTTTTTTATTGTATAATCCAAAGTTATTTTTAAAATTGTTTAATGGCAAATAATGCAATTTTTATTCAGTTGCATTTTTTACATGCTAGGCATTTCTCTTTGGCTATGTTTTAAACACAATACTGTCTTACACTGGATTATGTTTCATTTCTTCAGTTAAAAAAAAATCAGAAGATGTGGAACAAAATTGTTTTAATGACCAAATGAGATCTAATGGAAATAAATATATATGGCATCTGTTATTGCTATTTAAATTCTGAACATTGTGAAACATTTAAACAAAATAAGCTTGGAGCTTCCCTAATAAATTAGATTATATATGTAGCAGTATTTTCTCCTCTAGTGTTTCTTGGACACTACTACAAATTAATTGTTCCTGAACACTGATGTCATGAAATGTACTTCCTCAGAAGCCTGATGCAAAAAGTCTTGTTAATCAGGAATTTGAATTTTTCTAAAACCTGGACTCAGTCTACCTCCATTTATTTCTCTACCAGAGGATGCCCAATCCTTTGGCAGGACTTATGAATTCACTGTTCAAGAACACTGGTTTTATGGCTGGGGATGTAGTTTATTGCTAAACACTTGCTAAAACACTAAAGGGAAGGAGGCCCTGGGTTCAATTGCCAGCACCACAAACAAAAACAAACCAAGGGGCTGGGGCTGTAGCTCCGTGGTAGAGCACTTGCCTCGCATGTGTGGGGCACTGGGTTCAATCCTCAGCACCACATAAAAATAAATAAAGATATTGTGTACATCTACAACTAAAAAAAAAAAAGAATTCTTAAAACAAAATAAAAAAAATCCCCCCAAACACAGTTTTTTATGTCCACATTCATGTTTATTTATCTTGCCACAGCTAAAGGATGGACATGCTAATTAACATGATTTGAAATTGAAATTAGGGTTAACTGTTGGTGGTGTACAGTCTCTGGGTTTGGACTAATGTATAATGACGTGTACCCACTGTAATTAATAATACCATACAAAGAGTTTTCACTGCCGTGCCCTTCCTGTACTCTGCCTATGCATCTGTTCCTCCCCTAAAACCTCTGGAAATGATAGATCTTTTTGTCCTCTCCATTGTTTTTACCTTTTCTAGAATATCCTATAGATGGAAACAGATCTGTAACCTTTTCCAATTGACTTCTTTCACTTAATAAATGTATTTAGAATTTAAAAAATTAACATTATTTGATCATTCTGCAATGTATATATAAATCAAAAAAATCACATTGTACCCCACAGATATGTATATATAAAACTATTTTTCAATTAAATATTAAATTAAATTTAAAAAGTGACGTGATACTGATGTCCATTTCTAATTTTGATATTATGATATGATTACCTTAGATATAACCATTGTGGGAGCTGGGTGAAGGATGCATTCTCTGTATTTGCTGTCTTTGCAACTTCCTGTGAATCTATCTTACTTCAAAATAAAAAGTTATGAAGAAGAACACAAAAAAAATTAAAAAATCTCCCTTTCATGCCTCCTTGTCTACATCAGTGTTTTTAATTTCTTCTGAGGCATGGGCATAGTAGAAAATTTGCTGAAGACCATGGGCTCCTTTCTAAATTTTCATATACAACGTCAGGGCCTTTCCTTGCTCTTTGAAGCTTGCTTGTATTCATGGACAGTGGGCTAAGAATGTCTGAGTCTGATCCCTGCCCCAACCCGTGGCAGCCATTTAAGTCACAGGTAAGTCATTCTGCCTGGGAGTCTATCATTCTCAGTCATTTCAAGACCACGTAAATCCTTTTTCCTCATACATTTTTTACCACTTATGTTTTGTGGGACTTATTTCTCATGTGTTCATTATAAGTTATGTTCACTTTGGTTCTCTTGAGGATGGAGACTGTTATAATTCTTTATATTTCCTACAGTTTCTTGAAAAAAAGTCCTTACTCACAATATATTTGCCCTAAATGTTTGCCAAAGGAAAGTTTTGTTCACGTTGGATTTTTCTGTGAGAGAGAGTTGGCCTGGGCGCATCCACAGTACATAATATGCAACAAATATCAGGTTT
>CM053412.1:13971985-14002785 GCA_028644305.1 Xerus rutilus | reverse complement strand
CAAGTTCCACATTCCTGTGAGTAGCCACAGGATGCTAATAGCATAGTCACCGGATGCTAAAAGAATAGTCACACCCTATGCACCCTGTAGCGGATGCTAATAGAATAGTCACACCCTATGCACCCCATAGCCCTTTGAGGACAAAGGGCCTCTTAACATATATAAAGAGGGACCTGAGCTCAATAGGAGGAGTCTGGAAAAAACTCTCTTGTGCGGTGAGTGTGTGTGAGCTCAATAAAGAAAGTCTCTTGCCTTGTTCTCTTGTGTGTGTGTGTGAGTGATTTTTCATCCGCGGCTCCCTCGCCGACTCGGTTTCCCTTTGTGCTGGCGTGGGCGCTGGCATTTTTCTACAATAAATTCTTTACTTAATTTTTGAATGGTTTATATATGATTTTAGGATGAAGTCCAAATATTTGATGATGTATAATGTAGGTAGTCATGGAGAAGAGTAGTATAAATGCTAATGTTAGGAGCAAATGAACGAGGTTTAATTCTTTTTTCCTTACTGGTTTTTGCAATTGAAACTTTTCTCATTTTCTTTTAATTTCCTTTCTACATGTAGGAATAATAATGCAAGTATATTTTTAGGATGGTTGTAAACGCTAGGTGACTATTTAAAGAGATTGGCACTGGACTTCTCATGAAGAAGACCCTGAAAAATAATAATTATTGTAATTCTTTATAAAATACTCTGCATATCATTTTGTATTTTGTTATTGCTCTTTCCAGCTGGTTATGAAGGAAGAAGCACATTTGTTGTTGTTTTTCCAAAATCACATACAAGGATTAATGTTTTTTTCCAAAAAACAAACTTATTTTCCTAGGCAGTCTTTTGTCATTTTAGTTAGTAAAATCTTTGGACAGTTGCTCAGTATTCATTTTTTCATTGAAAGGAAATTGTTTTCTTCTCATCACATGGCCAGAAGTGAAATTCACAGTCACTTCTTTAATGAGAGAGAGAATACAACAAGAGATAATAAGAAATGAAAGCAAAAGCTGACAAATAAAATGTACCCTTTATTAGCACATCAATAAACATTTCTGTCATGCACTTTTTATTTTAGTTTCACAAATTACTCAAAAAAGGAAGTTTTACTATGAATTGAGTATTATACATGAAGGTTAATAATACCAATGTTTCATGGAGACCTAGAATACTGTGCTTTGTTGATGTTTTCTTAGCTGAACATGTTTTTTGTTTTGCAGAAACAATTTGGTCCCATTACATAAACTAAACTTTGGAACAACTGTAGAAACAGTTTTTTTTCTTTTTAAAATATGTGAGTGCTGCTCGGCATGCATGCCTTTCACTTTTTACCAGGAATTTCTTTGACTAGGAAAATGGGAGCTGGTTGGCAGTGACAACTCTTCAGAGCAGTGACTCAGCATGCTAGCTCGCATAGGACACAACTGAGGAACAGCAAGTTCACCCATCTGCCCACGAGTGCTCTTCATCGGCACCATCAAATCTGACCTTTGCAACTCCCATTATTTTTTAATATTGAAGTTAGAAAGGAATTGTGTGTATGTAAACTACAAATTCACTCATTTGCATTTGTTTTCTGTTCTCTGTTGTAATAAATGTCAAGGATTTTATTAAAATAGGGACCAATTTTGATTTTCCATCAAGGGCTATTGTAGTCAAATTAAGGTTTCTTGTCAGTTCTCCTTTAAGTTCTTGTTAATCTTATGTATTAACTTTGTTAATATTATATGTTAGTTTGACTGGACCACTGGCTGGCCAGGCATTTGGCTAAACTTCATCCTGGGTTTGTCCATGAGTGTGCTTCTGGATGAGATTAGCATTTGAATCTGGTATCCTAGAGAAGGTAATCTGCTCTTCCAAAGTGAGCAGGTCTCATCCAACCAATTGAAGATCTGAATAGAACAAAAAGGGTGAGTCAGAGTGAACTCTTGCCTGGCAACCTTGAGTCTGGATATTGATTTCTTTTTTTTCTTTTTTCTTTTTTTTGCCTTTAGATTCAAATTGGGCTCTTTTTGAGTATCTTTGCCCAATGTATCCATGCTGTGTATACTATCCACCTTTTGTTACTTAGTAACTGACTTCGTTATCAGATCAGCACTCACAATACCATTACTGTTATTAAATTGCTATAGCTATTATTGCTAATCTCTTACTCTAATTTATAGATTAATTTTTATCATAGGTTTGCATAGGACAAAATCAGTGTATGTATATTTCTGTATTCTCCATGGTTTCTGACATCCACTGGGCACCTTGGTATATATCTTCTGCAGATAAGAGAGGATTGCTGTGTACGTATCCTTTTGGTCTTATTTCTGTGGAGAACCTGACTAATGAGTAGTGTGACATCCTAAACCCTCTTTCTTGGAAAAACTGAAAAGACTCAACTAAGAAGTCATTTTATTTAAAAAGTTCTTTCAGCTGGGTGTAGTGACACATGCCTGTAATCTCAGTGACTTGCGGGGCTGGTAGGCGGGAGGATTACAAACTTGAGGCCAGCCTATGCAATTTAGCAAGATCCTGTCTCTAAAAAAAAAAAAAAAAAGGGCTGCAGATGTAGCTTAGTAGTAGAGTGCTTGTCTAGCAGGTATGATGATGTGGTTTCAGATCCTAGTACTACACACACTCACTCACACACCTAACATAGTCCTTCATCAATGTAGTGATAATTTAACTAAGCATTGGCTTCTTTTGGGGTTATCATTCTTGTTTTCTTGTTCTGGTACTCTCAACCTTTTATGAGCTACTTTCAGTTTCCTTGAATTTCTTAGTTCTCATGTGGACAGAGAAGTTTGAAGCAAATTGTTTAAGACCAACTTGTTGAAGAAATAGGAAGAGAAGATCCCACTGACAGTAGAAATAACTTTTTACAACATTTAGTATGATATCCATGTAAATACCTATTAATTGATCTCCATTGGCCTGAATGGAAAGAGCTTAGCTTTAGGGGTCAGTAGATGGAATTTCAAGTTCAAATTCTGTCACTGATGAGTTTTGTTACCTTAGGTAATCTGCACAAATCACCTTGGCTCTCTGTTTATTCATGTAGAAAAACTGTGGTAATGGTAATTAAAATAACAGTAATCATACTTTATACACCCCACTGAAATCGAACAGAGGAATGAGTACCGAGATTGCATATAACTGTCATGGCCATATTTGAAAGTTCTATTTTCTGTGACAAAACCTTCTCAAATCCTCTTCTCCTTTTCCTCTCTCCCATGTTGGATACGTATCCTCACTTCTCTGACTACTTATGGTTCTTTAAAATTTCTCAGAAATTTTATTTCTTCATGTTAGAGTAATTAGGTTGTAAGTTTGTGAAGGCAGAATTCATGACTAAATCAAGCTTTTGTAGCTGAAATTATTTAGGAAAATTTCTTTTGTTTGTATAAATACTTTTTTTTAAAGTTATAGATGGATGCAGTATCTTTATTTATTTATTTTATGTGGTGCTGAGGATTGAACCCAGTACCTCACACGTGTGAGGCAAGTGCTCTACCTGAGCCACAACCTCAGCCCCTAGGAAAAATTTCTTATGTGTAGTAAGTGTTCATAAATACCAATGAGGTGGTTAAACTAACCTGAATCCCAATAAATTTAATAAATGATTTATTCATTGGTTTACTCTCAAATTATTTCTTTACCCTCAAATTATTTCTTTAATGATAACCTATTTATAGAGTCTCTTTTAAAAATGAGATTATTTCTACATTAAAATAAAAGAATGGGCTTGGATAATGTGTGTTTGGGGGTTACCTGGTGTCACTGATAAGAGGAGGGGGTCTTCCTAGGCTCTTTTGCTCTCTGAAGAAATCTTGAACTTTACATAATGTCAGACCTGGAGAAAGAATCCTTCAGAAGACTAAAATGGATTCTAGTGATCCCAAGTGATTCAGAGCCCTGAAGGAAATTTTATTTATTTTTAATTTTTAAAATTTAATTTTTTGATTGACACAATATTTGTGCATATTTATTAAGTAGAGTGTAATGTTTTGATTTATGTACATATTGAATAATGATCAATTCAGGAAAATTAACATATTATCACCTTCGACTTTTATCATTTTTTTATGGTGAGTACTTTCCAAATCTTCTGTTTTGAGATAGATAATACATTGTTGTTATTTTCACCTGGCTGTGTCATAGAACACCAGAACTTATTTCTACTATATAACTATAGCATTGTACTTGCTGATCAATTGAGATCATGAAGTAATTGCCATTCTGTGTCTGACTTATTTCACTTAACATAGTATCTTCCAGGCCCATTTATATTATTGGAAATGACAGGATTTCATGCTTTTTAGTGTCTAAATAGTATTTCATTTTGAATATATACACCATATTTTCTTTATTCATTCATCCACTGATGGACATTTAGGTTGATTCCATATTTTGGACAATGTGAATAGCACTACAGTATGTGTGTGTGTGTGTGTGTGTATATATATATATATATATATATATATATATATATATATTAATTTTTTTAAATTGTCAATGGATCTTCAATTTTTTATTTATTTATATGTGGTGCTGAGAATCGAACCCAGTGCCTCACACATGCTAAGCAAGTGCTCTACCATTGAGCCACAACCCCAGCCCAGTATGTATATATTTAAAGGCAATGCAGTAGTGGGACACTTCTTGTTCTTGCGAGTTTCCTGGATTCTGGTGTGGAAAATTCATGGTACTACTCTGAGTTTGAAGATGATTGTGCCAGTGGAGTAGGTGGTGGGCACACACAGCCGAGGCAGTGGCTGCTCTGTATGGTCAGCCTTGAAGTTTATCTCTGCTGCCTAGCTTTGCCATCCAAGGTCTTCATTCATCTCGGTGGACAGCCATTCCAGGTAGCCTGTCCTCAGAGGGATTATCTGGGGAAAGAGATTTCTGAGGAAAACAAATTGCAAGAGGAAAGGCCCTGAGGTCCAAGTGTGTCCATGCTGAAACAGCAAGGAGGGCTGCATGGGGATGGAGGGGAGAGGAGAGCACCTGGCGAGATCATGTCTGAGTGGGCGCAGGAGGTGGTGGAGGGCCTTTGTTAGAGTTTTGGATTTGATTCTAGGTAAAAAGGAAAGTGAATGGACAGATGACAGGGGAGCAAAGACATGGTGTGATATGTTTTAAAGAATTACTCCAGCATGAGGACAATGACTTTTTTTTTGCAAGGCACACTCAGGAAAAGAGTGTGTGTGTGTGTTAAATGTAGCAAAGAAAAATTGGTATCTGATTGGTGCTGTGATGGATCAGCTCTCTGTCTTTATTTTTTAAAATTTGTTCTTTTTAGATATACACGATAGCAGAATGTATTTTGACATATTATGCATATGGAGTTTAACTTATTTTAATTAGGATCCCATTCTTGTGGTTGAGCATGATGTGGAGTTACACTGGTTGGTATTCATGTCTGAACATAGGAAAGTTATGTCTGATTCCTTCTGCTGTCTTTCCCATTCCCCCCTTTCCTTCATTCCCCTTTGTCTAATACAATGAACTTCTATTCTTCCCTTCTCCCCCTTTTTCAAAGAAAAAAATGTAAAAACTCAGAAACTTTGGTAGTGTAAGACATTATGTGCAGTCAGAAAGAAGGATGCTAAGTCTTAAAACCAATAATGATTTGTGGTTTATTTGGAAAGAAAATTTCATTCCAATCTCAAACTTTCTGAATTTGTTTCCTCATTTAAAAAACATACTTAAATTGGCAAGTTCTTTAATGTCTAAAATTCTGAAAAAGAAAATACATGTTTAAAATTTCAAGCCTATTATCATTATGAAAAGTTATGTGTATGTTGTAAATAGAATGAACAAAGCAAGGAAAAAATCCTAGTATTAAAATGCTACCTAAGAAATTTCATGTTTTCCTAAAATAAAAGCTTAAAATATACTTTACAAATTGTGATTTTTTATCCCCAGAATAAATGAAACAACATAATTTTATTTTATAAATAGTCAATTTTAATTTCCCTATCTTCTTTACATAATGAATGTATTTAAAATGACTCTTTTTCTCTCATATGATGCAAACACATAGGCATACATATTCAAGTGTACAGATATTATTTCTAGCAAGATTTAAAATTCCTATTATTGAGCAACCTAACATGTAAATAGACTTTAATGTTTATGTGTTGTTCAAAAAACTAGAAGTTAATATTGTAGAAATAAAAGAAATGGATGAATCAGGTTATTATTTTTACTTCTCTTGCCAAATTAATCATTTGGAATTAGAACTAAAACTGTAAGCCTTTATTATTCCAGTCATTAACATACATATGTGTACATTTTTGTATAAGTAACAACATTGGCTTATTACTGCCAGTTTTCTTGTCTACTACTAGCAAATCAAAAAGCCTTCCTAAATCTCTGGTTCTTCATCTACAAATAGGCAACTAAAAATTACTATACAAAGTTCTTGATGAGTTAAAGGTAATATATGTTAATACCTGACAAAGGCTTACCACACACATTCAATAAACTGTAACTGTTATTATATGGTTGTAAGATATAGTGTTATTCACTGTCAATAAATTTCAACATTTTAAATTTCCAAGAAATACTTAAAATTTGCCTTGTTATAAAAGAAGAAACCAACTTAAAGTACATTCTCAGTCTTCCTTTCTTAACATCTAGTTTTCCTTTATGATGAATGATAAGATGAATAAGAAAACAGCATTTTCCAGGTTTATAAGCACATATTAGTCCAAGTCCTTTTTTCTTGAAAGGATGTACACACACACACACACACACACACACACACACACACACATGAACTCTCCTTTTGCATGAGAATTTCAGATTTTTAGAAGAGTCTTCTTGAGGGATAGTACTTGAGATTCTGTGGCTTTTTAGCCATGCTGCTGGTCAGTGGTTTTCTTCCCTCTGTTTGTGCTTTATTGGATTCTTTGGGTAACATCATGCCTTCTGTGATTTTTGCACTTGGTGGCCCTGCCCCTCAGTGTGCTCTTGGTTAAGGATTGGAGAATAAGAGCTGAAAGAGAATATCTAGTGTACCCCTGGGCAGTCTTCACCCAGTATCTGTTAAAATCATTCAGATTATTGTTGTAGAGCTCCATAAGTACAAAGGGATTAGTTTCCTGAGTGTTTGAAGGAGACTGCAAGGGATTTCAAGCAGACCTGAGTAACTAGATGGCCTCTCAAAAATTATAATGATCTAATTTGTATTTTTGATTTCATAACTTATATGTTTATAAGTTTTGTATTAATTGAAGACTCTTATATTTAACTAAAACATATGCTCCTGGGATTTTTAACTGTTGCTCTTAATTTGCTGTCTTGCATTTAACAGAAACGTTTCATTCAATTTTTCTAAAAGATAGTCCTTTAAATATTTAAGAAATCAATTTTCTTAGCATATATACATGATCTTTTCCAAAGTAAATATTTCTGCAGGTGGTTTTTCATATAACAAAATATGTATATTCTTCTTCATTGTGGGTGTTATCAGGCTTACCGACATCCTTCTTGAAACATGTCATAAGATTTGAACACTTTAGGGAGTTGAGAGCACAGGGATCTATTCTTCCATTGTTTAAGTGCCACTGGTACATTAAGGCATTTTGTCTTTATTGGCTCATGAAACCATTTTTTTAGTCTTTGCAAGTGTCAGTGTGTGACTACTGTTTAAAATTTCTCATGATAGTTGGCAAATTATCTTAACTAAGTAAAGATATGCATAAGCCTGCTTTTGTTCCATAAGATCATCAATGTTGTTTATGTTGTGCCTCATGTGGGTTTGCTCCATGAGTTGGGGTCCTGCAGGACAAGGAGACTGAGGAATGGGGTCCCACGGGACGAGGTCTGGGGTTTATGGGGTGGATGGTCGGTTGTGGAGTCACTCACCCAGACACCGGTGTAGGTAAAACTGCTCTGCCAGAACGAGAAGCAGATCCGTTTATTTCAGTTAGTGCAACACTTTATATAGGGTCCTCAGACCAATCATGGCCCTGAGGTTAGGTTACAGCCAGTAGGGCATTGATCCATGTCAGACGTGCAGCCAGCCAGCATGGGATGAGAAAAGGGGAGGCACTGAAGGCAGCTAATCAGCATAGGGCAAAAGAGAGGGGAAGTATTCAAAGTAACCAATCAGCATAAGGTAAAGGGGAGGGGAAGTATTCAAAGTAACCAATCAGCATAGGGTAAAGGGGGAGGGGAAGTATTCGAAGTAACCAATCAGCATAGGGGATGCTGAAGGCATCCAATCAGCATGGGGTAAGGAAAGGAGAGGGGAGGCATTGAAGGCAGCCAATCAGCATAGGAGGCGCTGAAGGCATGGAGAGAGCTCCTATAATCAATAGACATGTAATTCTGTCTTAAATGTTGTAGATAACATATTTTCCTTTGAAGTAAAAAAAAATTCATAATTATGTATTGAGACTAATTAGATGTGTAGGTTGGAAAAATGTTAACAAATTTTCTATTTTGGAAGCACGTTAATGCTTTTGGATAATATTCCCCTTAGTTCAATGAATGGAGTAATTCAAACAAAAATTACAATGTTCCTTATATCATGTGGCCAATTAGTTCAGAACTAGGGAAATGAAACTCCTTGACTTAAAGAGCTCTTGGCCAAGAGGACTTGCAAGAACAAGCCTCTTTAATTGTATAATTCCTGCAGGGGATATTTCTCCTTCAACACTATGATCTTTATAGTTTCTTAAATTCATAATTAACATTATTCAGAGACAGAAGTTAGGGTTTGTAGACATGCTTTAAAAACAGGTCAACCAACACCAAGGTACAGGATGTTTAAATAACTTTTTAAAAAATTTATTTATTCTAATTAGGTATACATGACAGCAGAATGCATTTTGATTCATTGTACACAGATGGAGCACAACTTTTCATTTTTCTGGTTGTACATGATGTAGTCGCACCATATGTGCAAGTCATATATGTACCTAGGGTAATGATGTCCATCTCATTCCACCATCTTTCCTGCCCCCATGTCCTTTCCCTTCCCTTCCCTCCCCTTTAACCAAAGTTCCTCCATTCTTCCCATGCCCCCTTCCACATTATGGATCATCATCCACTTACCAGAGAGAACATTTGGCCTTTGGTTTTTTGGGATTGGCTTACTTCGCTTAGCATGATGTTCTCCAACTCCATTCATTTACCTGCAAATGCCATCATTTTATTCTCTTTTAATGCTGAGTAATATTCCATCGTGTATGTATACCACAGTTTCTATATCTATTCATCTATCAAAGGGCATCTAGGTTGGTGCCACAGTTCAGCTATTGTGCAGCTATAAACATTGAAACATATGTCACTGTCATATGCTGTTTTTAAATCCTTTGGATATAGACCCAGGAGTGGGATAGCTGGGTCAAATGGTGATTCCATTACAAGTTTTCTAAGGAATCCCCATACTACTTTCCAGATTGGTTGCACCAATTTGCAGTCCCATCAGCAATGTATGAGTGTGCCTTTCCCCTCACACCCTTGCCAACACTTATTGTTATTTGTATTCTTGACAACTACTATTCTGACTGGCATGAGATGAAATTTTAGAGTAGTTTTGATTTGCATTTCCCTAATGGCTAGAGATGTTGAACATTTTTTTCATATATTTGTTGATTGATTATATATCTTCTTCTGAGAAGTGATGTTCAGCTCCTTAGTCCAAATATTGATTGGGTTGTTTTTTTTTTTTGGTGTTAAGTTTTTTGAGTTCTTTATATATCCTGGAGATTAGTGCTCTGTGTGGCAAAAATTTGCTCTAAAAATGTGGGCTCTCCCTTCACCTCATTGATTGTTTCTTTTGCTGAGAAGAAACTTTTTAGTTTGAATTAATTCCGTTTATTGATTCTTCATTTTATTTCTTGTGCTTCAGGAGTCTCTGTTATCCATGTGTCATTTAATAGCATATTATTTAGTCTCCAGGTGTTGGAGAAGTTTCTATTTTTTAATCTGTCATTGACTTCTAATTTTATCCCATTCTAATTTTATTCCATTATGGTCAGATAGGATGCAGGGTAGTATCTCTGGTTGTTTGTATTTGCTAAGACTTGCTTTATGGCATAACATATGATCTGTTTTGGAGAAGGATCTATGTACTGCTGAGAAAAAAGTGTATTTGCTCATTGATGGACGGAATATTCTATATGTGTCTGTTAAGTCTAAATTATTGATTGCTTTATTGAGTTCTGTAGTTTTTTTGTTTAGTTTTTGTTGGGACAATCTATCCAGTGGTGAGAGAGATGTGTTAAAGTCTCCAAGTATTATTGTGTTGTGGTCTATTTGATTGTTGTATTTGAGAAGGGTTTGTTTGATATACATAGATGCCCCATTGTTTGGGGCATCATAGATATTTATGATTGTTATGTCTTGTTGATGTATGATTTCCTTAAGCAGTATGCAATGTCCTTCTTTATCCCTTTTCACTAACTTAGGTTTGAAGTACACTTTATCTGATATGAGGATGGAAACCCATGCTTGTTTACGTGGTTCATGTGAGTGATATGTTTTTCACCACCCTTTAACATTTAGTCTGTGGATATCTTTTCCTAGGAGATGAGTCTCTTGAAGGCAGCATATTGTTGGGTCTTTTTTTTTTTTTTAATCCAATCTGTCAGTCTATATCTTTTAATTGATGAGTTTAGGTCATTCATATTCAGGTTTATTATTGAAATATGGTTTGTACTCTTGGTCATTTTGGTTTATTTTTGGTTTTTAACGTGACTTGGTTTCTCCTTTGATTGGCTTTTCCTTTAGTGTAGTTCCTTTCTTTTCAGATTTTCATGGTGGATTATCATTTCCTCCTCATGGAATATTTTACCAAGAATGCTCTGTAGTGCAGGCTTTCTTGCTGTAAATTCTTTTAAGTTTTGTTTGTCATGGAAGTTTTTTATTTTGTCATCATATCTGAAGCTATATTTTACTGGACATAAGATTCTTGGTTGGTATCCATTTTCTTTCAGAACTTGTTATATGTTGTTCCTGGTTCTCCTGGCTTTTAGGGTCTGGGTTGAAAAATCTGCTGAGATCCAAATTTGTCTCCTTATATATGTAATCTGATTCCTCTCTCTTGCAGCCTTCAAAATTCCATCCTTATTTTGTATGCTAAGCATTTTCATTATAATGTGCTTTGGTGTAGATCTGTTGTAATTTTGTACATTTGGTGTTCTGTAAGTGTCTTGTATTTGATTTTCCAATTTATTCTTGATGTTTGGGAGGTTTTCTGAGATTATTTCATTGAAGGGGTTGTTCATTCCTTTATTTGAAACTCTAGGCCTTCCCTTATCCCAATAAATCTTAGATTTTGTCTTTTGTTGCTATCTCATAATTCTTGGATGTTCTGTTCATGGTTTCTTACCATCTTCACTGTATGGTCAACTTTATTTTCAAGATTGTATATTTTGTCTTCATTATCTGAGGTTCTGTCTTCCAAGTGATCTAGTCTGTTGATGATGCTTTCTATCGAGTTTTTAAATTTGGTTTATTGTTTCCTTTATTTCAAGAATTTCTGATTGATTTTTTTTCACAATCTATATTTTTCTTAAAGTAATCTTTTGCTACCTGTATTTGCTCTCTTATCTCTTTGTTAGAGTGATCAATGGTTGCATTTATTTGCTCTCCTATTTCTTTGTTGGAGTGATCAATTTTTGCCTGTATTTGCTCACTTAAGTCATTCTTTAATTCATAGATCATTTTAATTATGTACATTCTGAACTCTTTTTCTGACATTTCATCAACTGTGCTGCCAATGGATTCTATTTTTGTAGTATCTTGGTTTATTTGGAGCACTTTCTTCCCTTGTTTTTTCATGTTGATTATGTATCTTTCGTTCTTGCAATGCTGATCTGAAGTATTGCAGTTTCTACCCTTTAATCTTGTAGTGACCGTGCAGATCACCTATACTTCACTTTGGTATTCACTTCCAGTCCCTGCAATTGTCCCCAGATGGATGCTACTACAACTAAAGATGGTGGCGGCAGTAGTAGAGGTAACTCAAGTAGTGGGGGTGCCCCAAGATGGATGCAACCATTTTCAGAGATGAGGCTGAAAGAGTAGGACTTAAAATGGCTTTGGGCTGACTGACTGGAGATACAGCCCTGTGTCATGCTGTGCTGTGAGGAGCAGCTGCCTCCAGGCCTTGCCTGTTGTCCCAATGTGGAGGCTATGGGACATAGTCCTACATGGGGAGGGCTATGGTGATGGCTGCAGTGTACCAAGATGGATTCAGACAGGGAGTGACAGCATGGACCTCCACTCTGCGCAGGGGTGGTCCTGGGCTTGGGCTTTCACACAGGTCAACAGGGGTGGTCCTGTGCCTGTGCCTGGGCTGCCTGGGCTCCCGCAGATCGGCAAGGGCAGTCCTGTGCCTGACGTAGGCCTGGGCTCTGGTGCAGAATGATGGGGGTGCTAAACAACTTTCTTAAAACCAAAATAAATTCATCTCTTACCTTATTTTAGTTGTAAGGAAAAATTCCCAAAGGGTGATAAAGACATCACTCTAACTGATAAATAAATTAAAACATGTATTGGCTACAAAGAGCAGGGTGGGCACTTTGGAAGGTACTTTTTTGTAGCAGTATTACATTCACACTCACCATGCCCGCTAGTCAGGCTCTGTGGAGAACAGGACCAACAGAATGTATATATAATTACAAAAGGGATTTGTTGGATTGGCTTCCAAGATTAGAGGCTGGATAGTCCCCCATTGACCACTGGCAGATTAGAGAGTTGGGAGGACCAGTCTGAGAGGCTGGAGCAGCCCCTACCCAGGGCTAATGCCTGAAGCTCCCTGGAGAGTCGTTGGTATGGGTTCACAGTTAAAGGCTGAAGAAGTTGCAGTCTGATATCTCCAAGCGACAGCAGCAGCAAAACTCATACCTGCTCTAGAAGAACTCAGCTTGTGCATGCGGGCACACTCCCTCCTCTTTATTTCACCAGGGCTCCCAGCCTGTTGGATGTAGCTGCTCATATTTAGGGCAGATCTTCTTTCTTCACCATGCTGACCCATATGCCAGTCCTCTCTAAAAATATCCTCACAGACACACCCAGAAGTGTGCTTTAACACCTTTCTAGGTCTGTCCTAATACAGTCAAGTCGACAACCAAAATCAGCCAGCATTCCATGTTAGATTGCCAAACTTTATGTACCGTGTCAAGGAATTTTTTTTTTAAAAAAAATCAGCATCACCAAGGATTCTACTTACTGTATACCCTAATGGTGGATCTGTTGTGAGACTTGGAATTGTACATTTATAACAAGCTTCCAGGTGATGTTTATTCTGATGGTCCCTAAGTCATAATCCAGTTAAATTTTCCAGGTTTTGCCTTATAATCTCCTGGTTATTTGGTGTTGAAGCCCCTCACACATACTTTTTATAGTTATCATCTTTTATTAGAGTTATTCTTAGGTAAATGTCCTCTTAGACTACAAACGACTTAAGGGATGAAATTGCTTTTCCATCATAGCAGGGTTTACCCCAGTGCCTGGCATGTAAGAAAGAACTTGGTGTTTTTCACTTTACTAATAAACAAGTAGTCTGCATCCACTGTGTGGCATTCACATCATGTGATTTATATAATGCTGTGTTAATACAGATCAGCCGTCCAGAACAGCCTTAATCTCAACAGTTTTTTAGGCTTGTTATCATTGATAGAAATTTGATGAAATATGGTGTATACAATATTTCAAAATTTTTTGAATTCATCAAAAATTTGAAAGCACACCTTTTTCCATCTCATTTTGATTATTATTTTTGATAATTTTACTTTTATAGATTTGTTCTTGAAAATTATTTGCACAATTTTGAAAAAAATAAAATTGCAGAAAAGTATAAATAAAAAGGAAAGCACACCTTTTTCATTTCTCATTATTTTGAGAAAATCACTTTTAACAACTAGTGTGCAGCCTTCAAGACTTCTAGATATATAGTGGTTTTCTTAGGCATAGACACATAGGGGCATGCTCTATTTTTTATTCCTCCTAAAGTTCAGATCATTCTGTACTTGTTTTTCATGTCTGTTAATTAAAAATCATGGCCATATTTACAGCTCCATACTTAGGGATTTGGCTTTCAATACTTGGCATTGATTTTAGCACGTAGGAACTACTCAATAGTGTTGCATGAATCTAATTCCTGATCAAAGGATCCAAAAAATTACAACCAGTTTCCTTGAGAACTTCTTGCTTCTCCTCCCCTCTTCCAGTGTGTAGCTACTACAAACATAGTTGCAAATTTTTTTCCATTTTTGGCTTTCATGCAAAAGTATTGGTAAGATAATTGTATGCAAATCAGATTACTGCATCAGGTACTATCTATTCCGTGATAATATTACCAAAATGATAATATTATCAATTTGATAATATTACCAAATTGCTCTTCAAAAAGGAGTTCCCTATTGTGACTGAGTTTGTCTGCTTACAACAATCTTTTGGACAGGTGAAGAAGATAAGTAATTATCTTTAACTTGCCTTTCTTTGTCAGAGTTTGAGCATGGCTTTGTGGTTTTGGTTATTCATGTTTTCTCTCTGGGATTTACTAATTCATATCCTTTGCATGTTTTTCTGTTGTATGGTTTGCTTTTTTCTTCTGCACATTTTTCTTAATATATGTGGATATTAATTTGTGTATTAATTCTATCATAGATTATATTAACATATTTTCTAATTTGTGATATCTCTTGTTTTCTTTCTTTTTTCAGTGCTGAGGATTTACCACTGAGCTACTTCTTTAGCCCTTTTTATTTTTTATTTCAAGATGGTCTCACTAAGTTGCTTAGGGCCTCTCTAAGGTGCTGAGACTGGCCTTGAACTTGGGATCCTCCTACCTCAGTCTCCCGAGCTGCTGAGATTACAGGTGTGTGCTGCTGCATGTGGCTTATTTTTTGATATACTTATCTTTCCACATATTTTTTACTGGTGCATTATAATAATACTTAATAATGGGATTCATTGTTACATATTTACATAAGTGCATGATATAGCAATATAATTTGGTCAGTATCATTCCCCAGTATTTCCCCATTCCCTCTCCTCCTCCTTTCCCTGGTCCCTTTTCTCTACTAGTTTTTATTTTTACGAATTCAAATCTGTCTGTTTTAATGACACATGGTCTTTATGCTATGCTTTGTAACATTCTAGTCCCTTCTCAAAAATTCTGTATTTTTCTTCTTTAGGGTGTTAATTGTTGGCATGTATTTTAATATTTATTTGAAATATTTTGGAACTGTTATGTGTGGTAGAATTCTATTTCCTTTTACATTAGATTGGCTATTGGCCCCATGACATAATTTTTCCACACTGATTTGAGAGGACACATTTAATTTAAACTAAATTTTCTTATATGCATAGCACTGGTTTTGGACTCTAATACCCACTGATTTATTTAAGTATTCTTATTTATTATGATAAGCCTAACTACTGGTAGTGTACGTTTATTTATATTCTTCCAATTATGTGTGAAAGATTTAATGTAATTATAATAGTAGACTTTAGTTTTTTTTCTAAAAACACTCTTCCATGTTCTTTATGTAGAAAGAACAGTTCCACAGTTTCATCAATGGAATATGGTTTATTCAAATTAAGTTTTACAATTAAACTTCAGATGTTTTTGTGGTGGCCTTTAGCTCTGAGGGTTATTTCAAAAATTTGATTTATGAGAACAAGTTCAAGTATCTGAATAATGAACATCTCCTTTACTCAATAAGATTAGGATTTATTACTTATTTCACAAATAAATTGAATGTTTTATTTAGTTTTTAATCTACATGCTCAGCAGTTAGTTTCTTTCAATTACAAGAAGCCCTGATCATCATGGCTTTCCCTTTCAAATCTTTAATTATTTGAATTATTTGATTTTTATGGACAATAAAAGTCATTTGGCAGCTGAATGCTTGTAGCATTCATAATGCTGCTCACTCTTCTCTGCCCAGCTTCATTTGTATTTTATAAAGTTTTTTTTTTATGATGCATACGGAGAAATATGGTTTTTCTAGATTCTTTACATGTGTTGTGTGTTTTTTAAAAGATTGGTTATTGTCTGTTTCCTATTGGACTGTAAATTATTTGAGGACTAGGGCTTCTATTGGTTCAATGGCACATAATACATTCTCAAAGAATATTTGTCCTGTGAATGAATGAATGAATGAATGAATGAGTAAATGAATATCCTAAATCCATGACATTGGTAAGGGGCATTTTTAGGCTAGTGAATTAATTTCAAAGCAAAGTAATAATAGAATTGTTAAAATGTAATTTTTTGAAATTTAAAAAAAAACTTCATGGCTCTTACAGAGAGAACACATGTCAAAATCTTATGCAGGTTTTTAAAAAGAGAATTAGTAGGATGATAATGATGGTAAAGATGATAAAGAACATTTGAAGAAGTGGGTGTATAGGCCTTTGACTTAAGAAAATTTAAAAGAGATTACTGGCTTAGATACTAAACTGGCTGATGTCTCATGGGCAAGATAAGAATAATGCTTGGGGTCATCTTTTCTATTGGACAGAAATCATTTGCATCTCTAATGGACAAAATACATTATAGATAAATGTGTAACTTCAAAGAGTCTGAGCCTTTTATCAATAGCAGATAATGAACTGAACAGTGTTATGCCTCCATAGATGATTAAACAATCTTGAGAAATATCTGTTAAACATGCTCCAATGTGATATTCACAGGACATGCTTGAAAGGTCAGATAACGATGACCAAAAGGAGGCCAATTAAAACCGCTGAGCAAGGCTTTATTGATATAATAAAGCAAGGCTTTATTCCCTGGACCAACGGAGCTCAGCTGGTTGGAAAGTTTTGTGGGCTTGGGGTAGGAAGGGTAGGGCTTGGGAAAGGAAAGGGAAACTTTGGGCAGAAAGTAGGGGGCTTGGGACAGGAAAGAGGTTTTGGGAGTCCCTTGTCCTCCTGGGGTTGGGGAGGGGATGGGCTGATTGATGGTGATTGAGTCTCCGTCACTGCCTGTCTGCTGGCGTCTGATGGGTTGTTCTCTGGGGTATGCAGGCTGCCTAGTGTTTTGTTTCCCTTAGCTGCCTTAAACCCACCTAACAATGCTACCTTCCATTTGCCTTTATTTATTTATTTATTTTTGTGATGCTGGAGATGGAAGCCAGGGCCTCACATATGCCAGGCAAGCACACTACCAGTGAGCTGTACCCAGATCATTTACCTATTTTAAAAGTGTTGAATATTTTTCTTAACAGAATACATGAGCAAACTGGAAATATTCCTTTCTTTTCAGTCCGGCTCTTGATTTGATAGCATTTTCTCCAGAGTCACTATAGTAATGTCACATTTGCTTGCTATCCCCTTTTACACTCTGCAGTTTTATATGTTTCTACACAATAGTTAAAGTCACTAACTAATGGCTAAAATATGAGAGAAGACTTGGCATATAAATGCATCAATTTTTATAGGTCTCTCCTGGTGTTTCAATTCTATTTTAAGATCTTAAATGTCAGTAAAGAAAAATATACCCTGTGTTTAAGATTTTGAAATAAAAGGCATTGGTACAGACTGCTGTGGTCTTGGATGAAACTTTATGCTGGTTGGGGTGAGAAAAATACATCCTGAAGGGAAGAGGCAGTTTGGAAATAAAAGGACACAGCTGCTACACCGTAAGTATAAATTTGGTTTAGGCATAGCCCCAACATTTTGTCTGAAAATTGGGAAGAGATTCAATGAATTCCAGTGGTGAATATATTTATAGGTGATGCTTTTTAATATGAATTTGTGAAAGAAAGCTTTTTAAATGAACAAAATATTTGGCAATATGTTATGGATTATGACATATAAGTTGCCACCAGTGAACTCATTGTGTACATAATGGGTCCTTCTTATACTGTTGAGGCTAATGTATTTAATTTGGGTATTCAGAGGGTTTTCTAATTTCCTTTAGAGGTTACTTGTTCCATAACCAGAACATTGAAAGAGCAGGAGTCCCTGGGTGAAGTAAAAAGGAAACTTAGTTTTTTCCTCATCATTTCTACGGCAAACTGTAGAAAGGACAAGGGCACTTGTCCTTGTCTTGCCCTTGGACGAAATTCTGGAAAGGCCTGCTGCTTAGCTGATCATGTTCAGATAATAAAAATGCATTTGAGCACTTTGTTTTCTCCATAGTCCGAGTTCCATAATGAGTATGTCCACTTAAAACTTCCTGCCACCACACCTGGAGCTCAAGCCCTTTGCGGGAGGGAAGCCACCAGTGAAAAGGGGGAGGTGGTGGGCAGGTCACAAAGACTTCTGACTCTTCTGTGTTGAGTGGAGGAGAGACAGGAGGTCATGGGACTGAAAACTCCTGCCTGATTGGTTTTTTTTTCCCAATGACAATGGACTCTCTGGGAGCATGTTGTGGGTTTCTCCGACCACACAGGACTAGGGCTCTCTCACCTCTGGTTCCTTGACATAGCCTGGCCCCTTAGAATTACCCCTTTGGTTGCAGAAGACTCTGTTGCCAACTTGTCACCTCTCCAGCAAATACAGATTAAGAGGAAGAAAGCATGACTAAATCAAATCTTAGGGTCTCAGGGTCCTATTGTGAACCCATCAGTGTGGGGAACTGAGTAGTAAGACCAGATCCTGATCTTGGGATTGGGCAAGCCTCATTTCCGTGGTAAACTATACAGCCCACAGCAGACAGCCTCTGAGCTTAAGATCTAGGGATGGTGGTGGAGGGAGATCATAGGAGATGTTTCCCAGATCTCATCTTCGCCCACTTGCAATCTAACCTTCCCAGAGGAAATTTGATTCAGTTTTTTTTGTTACCAAGTGTTCCTTTATTACCTATTGTTTGTACAGACCATGAAACACACTGATGATTTCCTGTGATAAAAAAATGTAATGTCCACTTTAGAGGACAAGATTAATACTTACAAAATTATGATTTTTATATTGTGCATGTAACAGTTGTCACTATAAGATGGTGGCAAATTATGGAATATGGATTGTAAATTGCATTTGAGTTCAGGGAAGTTGAGGAGGGTCAGGGAGACTCTAGCAGGAGAGAGCTTTGATCAGCACTTTCCTGAAACTTCCATCCAGACCTCTGCTTACCTCTGATTGCAAAATGTGATGGCCGTTCTTCCTTATTTCCTTTACTTGGGCTTGTGGCAGCATTCTCCAGTGGCCGTTCTCTTCCGGACACACTCGGCTTCCCTTGGTCTTCCCTGCCTCTCCTAGCTTTCTCATTGCTCAGAAGCTTCCATTGCTCTTCACAAGTGCCTGTTCTTTTATTATTTGATGTGGTTCAGGATTCTACCCCACTTCCTCCCTTCTCCGTCTGCACATTCTCTGAGGGGCAACTCATTCACTATATCCGTGCTGGTGGTTCTTATTTCAGTCACCTCTCAAACTTCTCCTGGAGTTCTGAGCTCCACCTCCAGAACCATTTGCCCAGTTTCCTACTAAACATTTCCGTCTGGATGTTTCATGGAACATAAGAGAAAAAAACAAATGGAAGGGTCCAAGGGTCCAAATGGAGCTTGTCACATCTTTCCCTTCAAATCTGTTTCTTATTCTCCAGTGTTTCTTATTGTACTGCTTCTAGTTGTGTGAATTAAACACTTGTTTCTTGATATAATTTGAACAGGAAAAAAAAAGCTTGTTTGCTTCTAAACATTTATCCTAATATCAGGCTTATTCAGCTCCTAAAACTCTCACTCTCCATCATTTATTTAGTTTAAATCATTTCAGCCAGAGAGACCCTCTTAAAATGTATCAACTATAGTCATAAAATTAGATCTAGCAGCACCCGTTTACAAACAACAAAACAGATTAACATGATTAATGAGCAACTAATAATTATGATTTAACTATTTGTGATGCTCTGTACACTTGGCTAAGTGCTTTTCCTTTCATTTAGTTATCATAAAAAATGAGTAGCTATTATCATATTAAATGAAGATGCCAAGGCACATCAGGCTTAAGCCGCTTGTCCAGCCTCCAGTTGCTGTGTTAAATGGTGGAGAAATGACAAAAAAAAAAAATTCAGTTGATCTGACTGTAAACTCATGGACAATAACCACTTGTCATACAGACTATACTGTCTTGGCAAAGAGAAAAACATTGACAGAAGGCCAGACAGGGCAGATGTGTCTTTTGAGACTAGAGGCAATGGGACCATTTAGGTTATAGGATGCTGGTCAACACCCAGTGACGAGAGAGGCAAGAGCTCCTTGAAGCCAGGTTTCAATGGGAGGGAACTGAAGTCATTATAAATGGACAGAACTCTTGAAAACAGGGATATAAATATTTAGATGGTCTCTTTGAGACATGACCAATTAATTTCAAAATCAACTAAGCATTAAGGACATTAATAGTCCAGTGCTGTAAAGCTTGATATATCTAAGGAAGGCTCTGTTTGACAGCATTTTTATTTTAATTATATGGATGACATGATTAATGGCACTAATATGTTCTAGGCAACTGCAGTGTTAAACTTCATATTAGTGAAAGAATAGTGGGTTTTAATACATGGGAGAATAAGGATTGAAAGAACATTGCATAGGCAATTAATTATAGTCGACTTTATATTAGGTAGTAACTGCATTAATGGTCAGAGCATGGTTAACTGCTTATGGTCCCTCCAAGACTGAAGGATGCAGTCAGAAAGAAACTCTGTGCCTTAGCTCAGCTATCATAACAAAATGCCACAGGGTGGGTGACTGAAGCACCAGAAATTCACTTTCTCCCACTCATACAGGCTGGAAGTCTGAGATTAAAGTTCCTTCGGGGCTGTTTCTGGTGAAGTCTCTCTTCCTGGCTTGTAGATGGCTGCCTTGGCATAGTGTCTTCATGTGGTGGTGAAGGACAGAGCTCTAGGGTCTCTTGTTCTTATGAGCCCACCTGTCTCATTGGATTGGAACCTGCCCTTATGACCTATTTTAACTTAATTACCTCTCTGCAGGTCCTGTTTCCAAATGTGTTCATATTAAAGGTAGGGCTTTAACAAATGGATTTTGAGGTGAAGGAATACTGTTAATGACACACTGAAATCCACATGGAAAGTGGAACTCTATGTGCACTGGGTGCCTAGGAGCTGGGATGCTAGGGCTAGGGATTTGAATCCTGGATCTACGGGAGAGAGGGCTCCTGAACTCTACTTTCTTAAAACAATCTCTTGGGCTTCTAGAGAGGTATGTTAATATTCTAAGTGGGCTTGTTAATAACAGCACCCATTTCACTGGATTGATGAGAAGGTTAAGTGAATAACAACATAAAAAGTACACAGTACAAAGCTTGGCACTTAGGCAGGCTTAAAATGTTAGTTATTGTTATTTTTATTATTTTTTTTTGGATATGTTTTAGCTTTTGGCTAAATTAGGCAATGTATCATATACTAGAATTTGGAAAAAAATCTAAAGAGTATGCTAGGAGGTGAATCAACATGTGAGATATGGTGTATGGGACAAAGAATTTATTTGAAATATAAAGGTCAGCTTGTTTACCTCTTTGTTTCTAAGAAGTAAGAATAAATGTTTAAAATAACATGAGAAAAAATTGATTTTGCTCATAGCTGCTTTGTTTGGAAAATGTCAGCCTTTTAAGGAATTTACAAGGGTGCAATGACAATACATTATTTATTTCTTAAAATACGCAAATAGAGGTCAGTGTTTAAAAGTGTGAAATTCTGGATGAAGTGAAGACTTCTATCAAAAGTAGCATATTTTTATATTTTTCATGAAAATGCAATAGATTTAAAAATGAAAATTTTGGAAAACTGAAGACATATATTATAGTATGATTTCTAATATTGTTCAAATCACAGTAGGCTTTTGCATTAAGTTAATGCCTTCTAATGAAATGGCTCATTAGGATACTCTTAGGGATGAGTTGAATGGTTTTCTGGAAGGAATTTTATTAATATGATATTAATATCATGGGAATGACTGAAGAGGATGAGGTGGAACAACAGCATCATCTATGACCTACCTTGAAAGCCACGGACCATCTCGTTCATTATGTGCTTTTTGTTGTATACAGCTCAATAATTCAGTTTACACTCAGGAAGAGGGAACTGGGCTCTGTCTTTTGAGGAGAGGAGTGTCAATAAATTCACGGACATATTTTAAAACCATTACAACATATATTAATTTTTCTCATCATGTTTGGTTTTCACCCCCTCAGCAACACAGATAGAGGGGTTTATGTGTTACATTCTCAATAGAAGAGTGCTCAATGGGACATTAATTTAGGAAATAGAAACAGGACAGAAGGAAGCGAAGTCCTAGGACTCAACAGGGAAACCTGCATCTTGGTGAGTCTGGGGGTTGGAGACTGGGTCTGGGGACAAGGGTTGGGACTAGGTACATGAAGTTAAAAACTAGGCCAACAAGACCATATCCCCCTTTGTCTTCCTAAGCACCTTACTTCTAACAACTAGACAAGTTGAACTTAAATCTCATGAGTTTAAGGGTTATTTGTTGTCCCAACTTGCTTGACTGTATAGTATATCAACCCTTCATTATGTAAGGGGCTCAGTAATAGCTAGATTTGATAGAGGAAAGCAACTACTAAGTTGGTGTTAAAATATGCTTGCAAATAGACTCACAAGGTAGGATTTATTACTGGGTCAGAGAGAAATAATGAAAGCAAAAGTTTGGTTTAGTAACAAAACTCTAGAATGTGCTTTTGATGGAGAGTGTAGGTAGTGAAATAACTGATTTGCTCAGAAAATGAAACTTTTGGGGAAGGTACTACTTAAAACTTTCAAATGAGTAAGGAATTAGTATGGTGTTGTAAGGTTAGCTAGGGTGATAAGAGGGCTTGGAGTTTCATGAGAAGTTATCCAGGTCTTCTTTTTTTATTGTTCTTCTAATTACAGATCTATTAAACTTTGTCTGCTTTTGATTTGGGAAATATCATCACTGTGATTATGGTTTTTTAATTGAGTTCCTGTTGTCCCCTTTCCTTAAATTTTCAGTATATGCTGATTTTATAACATAAAATTATTAAAGGCTTTTCACTGAGGCATGTACCATAAAAAATTAAAGGGTTTTTATCAACTAGTACAGAAAAACTAATATTTGTAAAACATGCTGACCTTACATGAATATTTGCTGTACAGAGCATATATTTTCTTAACATAGAGAAGCACATACTCTTGGTAAAACTGGTGAAAATTTCAATGGCATGTTTGTTTCTTACAGCCCTGTACCTGTCCTAACCTCTTTAGAAGTTCAATGGCCTCATGCTGCTCTCTAGCTCTTTCCAAAGTCTCACATTTTATTTTGCCACAGCAGATTGCTTATTTCTTAAATTTGTTTCCAAACATTTCTTTTAGTCTCTCACCTACGGATCACCATCCTTCAGAACCATCTTGTAGGTTGGTGTTAGTAGGAACACAACACGATTAAATCAACCCACTGAGAACATGTGTGATTAATAACCTGCCAAATCACATAAGTGTGTTTGCATTTTAAATAAATGCAGCAACAAGCATTCGACCTAGATTAATTTCTAGATGATAGATTGCAGACTTCGGGGTAAGTACTGCAATAAAGAAAAGTAATGAAATTTGGCCTATGCAGAAGAAATGGTTGGGATGAGGATGGCAAATTTGAAGCAGTTTTTATTATTCCAAATTTTATAGTCCAGATGAATTCCAGCACTTTTGGGTAGGCTGGAGTATTCCATTGCTTGAAGGTGGACTGAAAAGTTAGAAAAATGAAGTCAATGGTTTCATCATCACCCAATTACTTAGGTCCAAACCCTTGAAATCCCATGTTTATTCACTTCCTTTCACATCCCATGACTAATCCATCACCAACCTGCTGACTCATCTTTTCTGATGTAGCAAGATGGGGTCATTGACCACTCTCCACAACACATGATCGATGGGGCCATCCTCAGTTACCTCACTGCAGAGGTGACCTTCCCATGTCTACAGCAGTCTCCTCAGTGCAGCAGTGCTTCTATCAAAATGGGACAAGGTTATGCCAACTACGCCATTCTGCTCTTAGCAGTGAGTGCAATGGCTTCCCACTCTAGGACAGTCCTTCCCGAGCTCTGGCTGTTGGTTACCTGTGAGATCTTCTCACTGCTCTCTCTTTGGCCTCCCATGTTCTAACTATGCCAGCCTTTCTGCTATGTCTCAAGCATGCTGTTATGGTTTAAATATGAGGTATCCCCCAAAAGCTCACTTGTGAGAGAATGCAAGAAAGCTTAGAGGTGAAATGATTGGGATATGAGAGCCTTCACCTATTATTGTTTGAAGTTGTGCCTTGTGGGTCTCCTTGATGAGTAGGGGTCCCGAGAGACGAAAAGGGGTCTTCGGGGAAGACGAAGTGGGGTCTCACGGGAGGAGTTTAGGGGTGACGGTCCACGGAGTCACTCCACTCAGACTCTGAGGATAGGTAAAACTGCTCTGCCAGAGTGAGACACAGAACTCCTTTAGTCCAGGAAATACAGAGGCTTATATCAGGTCCTTGGACCAATCACGCCCTGAGGTTACAACCAATAAGGAGAATGGAAAAAAAAGGAAGGGAGGGGTTGAAGGTATGGGGAGTGCTCCTACAACCTATCAGTGCATTAATGCCCCTGAATGGATTAACTGGGTGGCAACTATAGGCAGGTAGGGTATTTATGGAGGAGGTGAGTCATTGGGGGCATGCTTTTGGCATGTATATTTTGTCCATAGTGAGGGGAGTCTCTCTCTGCTTCTTGGTGGCCATGTCCTGAGCTGCTTTTCTCCACCACCCTCTTCCACCATGATGTTCTGCCTTACCTTGGTCTCAGAGCAATGGAGCTGGCCATCTACAAACTGAGACCTCTGAAACCATGAACTGCAAATCAGCTTTTCCTCTAAATTGTTCTTGTCAGGTCTTTTGGTCACAGCAGTGAAAAAGCTGACTAAAACATGCCAAGCACTCTCCTGTCAGTGTGTATCCTTTTCCTTTTCCTTCTATCTCCCCCTTCCTCTTCCTTCTGGAGGAAAATATCTTCTCCTAAATATTTTTATGACTTTTATCTCAATTTAATCAGATCTTTCCTCAAATGTTACCTCTCAGAGACTCCTGACACCCCCATCTAAAAATTTCATTGCCCTCACTCTCTCTAATCTGAATGATTGTTTTCATAGGCATACACCCTCCAGAGACATGCATGCCTGTGCATGCACATGTCTGCTGCCTGCCTCACTAGAATATATGCACCATGTGACCAAGAATTTTGTGTTTTATTCATTGCTGAATCACCAGGACCTAAACATAGTGCTTGGTGTGTAATAACTGTTGAATAAATATTTGTTGAACAAATAAATTACTTTGAAAAGTAAGGATATTTTATATTTATATATTTTTGATCCAGAATAACAAAGTAAATGTACTGTTACATTACATTGTTATTTTTGTTCCTCGAGTTGAAAATCAAGACCTAGTAATCCAAAGATTAGAGAAAACTAAGAATTTTTAAAAACTATTGTTAAAGAGCTTACAAATAAAAGGAGATAAAAAGGGTATTGTTGATTGGATAATGCCAAGAATATTGCCTATATTTTAACATGAAAATGTTTTAGAATTCTTGCACAATAGGCTAAAGCAACTATTGAAATAAGGGATATAAGGTGAAATGCACTAAAGAAAAACAAATAGTGGTAGAATATGAATCATTCAGAGTTCTTTAATTTTTTGTGTATAATCTTTGTGTAAAAAAAATGTACTGCTGAATTTATTGAATCATTATTTTATTATTATTTCATTCATCTCTCTAGAACAGTCCTTATTTTTTCTCAGTACATGATATTGCTCCTCTTTGGGCTGCCTTTCCCAATAGTGCTATACTTCTTGAGGTCTGGCTGTTATAAACGCTAGTAGAGCATGAAAACGTTGAACATCTGGGGTTCATTAAAGTTGTCCTTGGAAGGCTGATCACTTGAAAGTAACAGAAGAAGATAATGGCTAATTTTCTAGAACTCTGAGGAGAGGGTTCAGCCAGGGGAGGCGATGTCCCTGCCATCAGCCACTCCAGGCAGTCCCATTTCTCCTGAGCGATGGCATATGTAATTTTAAGAGAGAAAGAGTAGCCCTGAAACATAGAAGCACTCTTCCACTTGTACTGAGGCTTGGGTAGAAATCCTTTTTTACAAACCTAGTTGCTGAAAACTCTGGAAGTCATCAGTTTGAGCTCAGATGAGGCTTTCAGATGATCCTCGAGAAGTTTCAAACAAGGCTTCTTCCCCTATAAACTTCCTCATTTTAATTGAGAAACTTGTTTAATTAAAATATATTAATTTTCTGGGGCTGAGGTTATGGCGCAGTGGTAGCGTGCTCGCCTGGCATGCGAGAGGCACTGGGTTCGATCCTCAGCACCACATAATAATAAAAAATAAAGCTACTGTGTCCACCTACAACTAAAAAATAAATATTTAAAAAAAATATATTAATTTTCTCCCAGTCAATATGTGTGACAAAGCTGGATCATTGTACCACTCTGTTCTTTAATGATTTAAAAATCATGAAAGAAAATGTCAGCATTTTTGAACCAATTTATTGAAATCTTTTGGCCACATTTTTGTTACTTCAACATGGGTAGATGAATCATGAAGTCTAGCTGTGAAAAATGATAGATTTACTCCTTTATTTATTACAGTGTTTTCTTTTTCTATTTGATTTTTTTGTCTCTTATTCATCATAAGTATTGTGAAATGTAGAATTTTGTATATGCATATATTTTGGTGTTCCAGTGTGTTTGAATATCTACTCTTTGACTGAGATTGCTATAGCTACAAAGGAAGTATAGATTCCAATTTTCCTTGGTATGAGGTTGCATGCACACAACAAAGGATGAGAGGAAAATGTAAGAAAATAGGTGACTGAAAGACAAATCAATCACTAGGGTGAAAAGATTTCTTCATGTGAAATGAGGTATATGTGAGGTAAGTATGACCTATATGGTTCAGTAAAGTTCTATGGAAATTTTGAAATTTAAGAAAAATCTTGAAATGTAGCTAATAAGTTATTTATAGTGAGTTTTACTATTTTGTATACATCACCTCATTTGAGCCTCACTAATTCTTTATGATCAGTAAATATTGTCATAGTTATTTTAAATATTATCTTGCAAAGAAGTTAGGCAATATGACTGAGTTAGAAACTCAAGCCTTGGTCTCCTGTGTCCAAGTGAAAAGGAAATAGGAGTTGGGTGGTACATGCTGGAGAGCCAGCAGGGAGGAGGGCGATCATCACATGCCACATGTATGATGTGGCTGCAGTAGGGGACTGTGCTGGGCACTAGGGAGTGATATCGGTATTTCAAAATAACATTTATTCCGCAGCAATAATAAATGAGCCTTAACTCAGAATGACCACTTTTAAATGGACAGTATTTCTAGAAGCAGGATAAGACATTGTATGTTTACACAATTTCAGATCAATACTTAAATTTCTTCTTGCCTTTGAAAATCACTCTAGTCATGCATTAATAGCAAAACCATGATGGTGTCATTGAAACTCTGTTATGGTCCACACCAGCTTAGCTGCTTCACCATGTGTGTACCGGACATCAGGTGATTTACAGCTAAGTAAGCACCAGCTTCTTAGAGGAGGAGAGGAGGGTCCAGTTTTTCATGAAGTGGTCTGAGGGGGACACAAGCTTGGTTCCGACTTTGCAGACTTACCATTGAGAAAAATGTTTTTAGGAACATTTAGTAATGTCCTCTCTGGACAAAGGAGTTTGTGTCAGAAATAATCAGTACTGTCTGGCCCTCTTCCGTTCTACAAGTGTAAACTTTTCTGTAACTCTCTTTTGCTCTCTTAGAAATGTCCCCATGCTCTAGAAGCCTGGCGGTCTTCTTTGCTCCAGGCCTGTTTCTGACACAGGCCTGTTTCCTCTGTAGGATTGGATCTTTATGACTGTCACTGCCTGTGCCTGTGTCTTGGTGTAGTGGAAGGTGGCTCTTCTGTTCTGCCCTTGACTCACCAGTCTAGAGCTATAATGCACGATTGCTAGGTTTGTGCAATGTCCATTAACCCATTTCTTCTTAACTGGAATCTTATTTCTGAACGCTACACCCTAATCAGAAGAGGCAGGACCTTGAGTTCTGGAGCTGGTTCCATGGACCTTCTGCTTTTGTCCCTCCATCTTTCTGCCTCTGCAAGCTGCCTTTTTCCTTTTTCTAACTGTCATTTACCACTGAATGTCTGGGATGCCAAGTGCCTGACTGCTGGGCTTCCCCATTTTGCCTGCTTCTGAGCTCTTCTTGCCCTTTCTGTCAGGTCCAGTGGGCCTACTTTTCCTGCCCCAGTAATTTCTTATTTGGTCAAGCCTGATACAAATAACACATCACTTTGTATACAAGATCATTACTAGAGAAATTAAGAAGGTAGGAGTTCTCAGCTCCAGCAAGACTAGATTGCAGTCACTCCAGACAAATCTCACACTACAAGCCATAACTAGACGAACCTAATGAAACTCTCGGGGAGGAATGGGAAGTGGTCTGAGTAGAATTTGGAAAAAGAAAAGTCCAAGATTATTTTGTTGAGAGAGACAACAGATGGGGTCACCAAGATATAACAAAATCCTAGGGCAGTCAGTGGGTGGCAGATTAGATAAACTAGCAGGCAATCAGAGGAGCAGACCATATAACAGTTGTTGACATCAAGAATTATTTATTTTCCTGATTTATCTTCTTTCTTTCTTTCTTTCTTTCTTTCTTTCTTTCTTTCTTTCTTTCTTTCTTTCTTTCTTTCTTTCTCTCTCTCTCTCTCTCTCTCTCTCTCTCTCTCTCTATTTTCTTTAGCACTCACAGTAGCTTCAGAGCTTTGGGTTTATAAGAATGAAAGTCAGCTAACTTTTTTCTTTTCCTCTCTCCTTTCCTTCCTTTCTTTTGGTGAAATTGTAATGTTCTTTTTTTTAAATTTAAATAATCTGTATTGATAACAGTTAATTGGAAGTATTAGAGAGGAAAATTCACTATTATATCTAAAGAGCAGAAAGATTGTAAGTATAATTTAGGAATAGTTACTACTCACATAGCTTTTTTGATTTTATTTCAAGGGTAACAGGAGGGGAAGATCTTGTCCTTAAACTCATGAATAAAAATGTTTTAATTTGCACTTGGATTTCTAAAACTACTCTAAGGACTTACATGCCTCTGCTAATGCTGTAATTCTATTTCTTAGATTCAAGTTCTTTCTTCAAAGAGTCATCAGAATAGCATGGAGCCAGGAGATTTTCAAATACTTGACATCTTTTGCTACTGAGTTTGCATTGTAATTTTTTTTGGCAACATATCCATTTCTTTTCTAATTTCACTCTGAGCACCAGTATGTAGATAATCCTGATTCTTCTTCAAGTCTTTCAAATTCTTTATGAACTGCCTGTGTGTCGAATTGTTTTCAGTCTCTATGAACAATTCTTGATTGTTACGAAAACCTTTGTTGCTATCCAAACATATTAGCCAGTCTTTCTTCTCGTTCCTTAGCTTTCTTAAATCCATATCCCACTGCTGGAATAAAATCACAAACTGATGGGAATATTCTTGGTTTATCTTCTGCCTTGCATTTGTTATGTTTTCCAGACATGGTTGATTTTCTGGTTACTGGCATTAGTTTTAAGAAAATACATTTCTAGGATGGGGGTTTTAGCTCAGTGGTAGAGTGCTTGCCTAGCACATGGGTTCAATCCTCAGCACCACATAAAAATAAATAAATAAATAAAGGTGTCGTGTCCATCTACAAGTGAAAAAAAAAAAAAACCCATACACTTCTAGTCTTTTTCTCTTGGCAAGAAGAGCCTTATTAATGTGAGTTCCAGATCTTTCCAGTGTATTCTGTGCTTTACCACCTGTATCCTTTATAGCTCCTGTAGAAGTCCTTTTTTCCCATGCTTATTATTATCATTACTAGAATCTTCCCTTCAGAAACAACCTGGGTCACTCAGATCTTACCTTTCTCCTAAAAGGCATAGGCTGTTACATGTATCTTCTGTGGATGGTCCCCACATTTCCCATTGTGCTTTCTTCCAGATGGCACCATATTTAGATGTGACCGAGGGTTCTTCACTGTTGAGTGCTGCTGAACTTCATTTTCTTTTTCCTTATCTGCATTTTCTGGTGTTCTACAAGAACATGGGTAACATAATTAAAATAAAATAGCAATTATTAGAACATGTTGCAGTGAAACTATTACCTCATTATTTTTAGTTTTAATTGATATGTAATAATTATATATATTTATGGGGTAGAGTGTGATGGTTGAATATAAGTATATAGTGTGGTGATCAAATCTGAGTAATTACCATATTAATCACCTCAGATAGTTATCATTTGTTTATAGTGAGATTAGTAAAAATCCTTGAGCTATTTTGAAATATACAATCTATAATTGTTAACTATAGTCATGCTGCCATGCACTAGAACCCCAGAACTTGTGTTCTGTACCCATTGTCTAACCTCTCTCCATTGCGCCTACCTTTCTCAGCTCTGATAACCACCATTCCTACTTTCTGAAACTCAGCTAATTTCTGTTCTGATGTTGTAACATTCTGTCACCTGTCTTTAGCTTACTGAATACTACATACGTTAGTTCTCTGATTCTATGCTTCTAGTAAATTTGAATGTTTTCCTGTTAAATTATAATTTATATTGGCAGTTGTGTAGAGTACTTCCAAAAAGTTTTAAAATAATATGTTGGAGCCAGTACCATGCCGTTTTTGTTACTACTGCTTTGTAGTAAAGTTTAAGGTCTGGTATTGTAATGCCTCCTGCTTCACTCTTCTTGCTCAGAATCGCTTTGGCTATTCTCGGTCTCTTATTTTTCCATATGAATTTCATGATTGCCTTTTCTATTTCTATAAAAAAGGATTCTGGGATTTTAATTGGGATTGCATTGAA
>CM053412.1:13864212-13971485 GCA_028644305.1 Xerus rutilus | reverse complement strand
TTTGAGATGGTCTTTACTACCCCTGGCACATCTATGAAGACTCTAATGGGATGACTTTATTTGGTTTGCAATCAGAGAAATGGAAAAACAGAGATCTGGGTATGTACTATGACTTGAAATGCATTTAAATAAAAAAAAAAATAAAATTATGGTTTTAGCAAGAAAAAAAAAATAATATGTTGGAGGAATAAAAATAAAAAGCAAGCTTTTCCCTCCTGGTGTCTCAACCACATTTTTGTGACAGATATTCTAGAACAAAGATTTATTATTTGTTCTTTTATGATTACTGGGTTTATTACACTAGAAGGAAGTATATACATGGATAAATAAATACACTAGTCTCCTGAGCATTATTTCTATTGAGTAACATCATGGTGATTTTTTTTCTCCTCCTCCTCCTCCTTCTCCTCTCCCTTCTCCTTTTTCTTTTTCTTTCTTTTTTTTGGTACTAGGGATAAACCCAGAGACTTTTAACCACTGAGTCACATCTCCGACCCTTTTTTATTTTTATTTTTTATTTTGAGACAGGATCTCTCTGAGTTGCTTAGGGCTTCTCTAAGTTGCTGACGCTAGCTTTGAACTTGTGATTCTCCTGCCTCAGCCTCCTGAGTGACTGGGATTACAGCTGTGTGCCACCATGCCCAGCTTCATCATGGTGATTTTTAAAGTTAGTTTCTAAGATCTGCTAGTGAACAAATGATTGAATGTCACCTTTGAGAATAAACTAGAAGGCACATATTGATGGGTCAAGTGGCAGTGTGTGCAATACAGATAGACCTGGTTACAGGAAGATGGACATAATGGGATAATGAGCAGACACAGGAGAAACTCAGAGATTTTGTGTTTTACAAGAAAGCTGTTCCAGGAGAAAAATATAACAGGTTTTCAGTTTGTCAAGTGCTTGAGCTGTGCAGAAGCAAGGCCACAATAATTGCATAATCTCAAATAAGCACAGACCCTGTAGAGGGACTAATTGTTTTTCACTGGGAAGCTTCTGAAGTGAGAGTGATTTATTTTTTTCTTTTTGATTTGTTCACTTTTTAAAAAATAAATTTGCGTATACTTGAGGGTTATCATAAGATGTTATATGAAACATACAGATACTAAAATGGATACCGTTGTGAAGCAGATTAACATCTACCGTCTCGGTTACTTTTTTTTTTTTTGATGATAAGCGCTAGTAAAATATACTTATTAAACAAAAATCTATAATACAATATATATCATTAACTGTAGTCTTCATGTTTATATCAGACAGCAAAGCTTGTTCATCATACATACGTGCCATTTTGTATTTTCTGGGTTACATCTTCACTCCTCATTCTCTCTCTCTCTTCTTTTCTTTTCTTTCTTTATTTATTCACTTAGATATACATGATAACAGAATGCATTTTGATTCATTGTACACAGATGGAGCACAGCTTTTCATTTCTCTGGTTGTATGCGATGTAGAATCACATCATATGTGCAGTCACACATGAAGCTAGGGCTATGATGTCCATCTCATTCCACCATCTTTACTGTCTCCATGCTCCCTCCTCCCTCCCCTTTGACCAAAGTTCCTCCATTCTTCCTGTGTTCCCTCCCCCATTATGGATCAGCATCCACTTATCAGAGAGAACATTTGACCTTTGTTTTTTTGGGATTGACTTACTTCACTTAGCATGATATTCTCCAACTCCATCCATTTACCTGCAAATGCCATAATTTTATTCTCTTTTACTGCTGAGTAATATTCCATTGTGTATATATACCACAATTTCTTTATCCATTCATTTATTGAAGGGCATCTAGGTTGGTGCCACAGTTTAGCTACTGTGAATTGTGCAGCTATAAACATTGAAGTGTTTAGTATGCTGTACTAAACACTATAGTATGCTGTTTTTAAGTCCTTTGGGTTTAGACCCAGGAGTGGGATAGCTGGGTCAAATGGTGGTTCCATTCCAAGTTTTCTAAGGAATCTCCATATTGCTTTCCAGATTGGTTGCACCAATTTGCAGTCCCACGAGCAATGTATGAGCGTGCCTTTTCCCCTTGCCAACACTTATTGTTGTTTGTATTCTTGATAGCTGCCATTCTGACTGGCATGAGATGAAATCTTAGAGTAGTTTTGATTTGCATTTTTCTAATTGCTAGAGATATTGAATATTTTTTCATATGTCTGTTGATTGATTGTATATTTTCTCCTGAGAAGTGTCTGTTCAGCTCCTTAGCCCATTTATCAATTGGGTTGTTTTATGGTGTTAAGTTTTTTGAGTTCTTTATATATCCTGGAGATCAGTGCTCTATCTGATGTGCGTGTGGCAAAAATTTGCCCCCAGAATGTAGGCTCTCTGTTCACTTTATTGTTTCTTTTGCTGAGAAGGAGCTTTTTAGTTTGAATCCATCCTATTTATTAATTCTTGATTTTCCTTCTTGCACTATAGGAGTATTTTTAAAAAAATTTTTAAATTTTTAAAAATTTTTTATTATTTTTATTAGTTTATTTAATTGCATTTCAATAGGAGTCTTGTTAAGGAAGTATGGTCCTAATCTGACATGATGAAGATTTGGGCCTATTTTTTCTTCTATTAGGCGTTGGGTCTCTGGTCTGATTCCCAGGTCCTTGATCCACTTTGAGTTGAATTTTGTGCATGGTGAGAGATAGGAGTTTAGTTTCATTTTGCTGCATATGGATTTCCAGTTTTCCCAGCACCATTTGTTGAACAGGCTATCTTTTCTCCAGTGTACATGTTTGGCACCTTTGTCTAGTATGATATAACTGTATTTAAGTGGGTTTGTCTCTGTGTCTTCTATTCTGTACTGCCAAGGTCCAGCCCCACAGGTCCAGGGGTCCTGAAGGAGATGTAGAGTCGGCGCAATGGAGAGATGGGACAAACTCAATTACTGCATCAGAAGGTCTCTCTCTCAAGTGACCATGAGGTTTATTTTTATATCTTTCTACAAGGAAGTCCAGAACATAGTTGTTCCATGTCTAGCTGTGTTTACTCTATTACAAAGAATTTCATTTTTGTACATGTTCTTTCACATTTCCTATTGGCATCCTACAGTTTCCTCACAACTCTATGGACCTTATACAATCTTAAAGTTATACAAAGGTGAGAGACAAGGTGTCTGCATAAGTGAAAGTTATCATGCTAAATAAAGAAGAAAAAGTACAGAATTCTATTTTTTGTCTCCCATTATGTCTATCAAGTGGTAGGTTTTATTCATATTCTCTTAGGCAATGTCTGCAAGGTAATTTCCTATAATATCTATTTAGCTGCTTGATTAGGTCATTTCTGTTTTTCTTGTTTTTCGAACACCAGAGATGAAATCGTTGCACTCTTTTAAGAAAGGGCCAGCTTTGTACGTCAACCCATTTGCCATTAATATTTACCACGTCTACCATTTTCATCATAAATTCTGGTATAGGGTAAAGGAGGGTCAGTAGAGGGTGGAAAAGTCATCTTGTTTACTTCAATTCCGCTAAGGGGAAACCATAATCGTCCTCCAATTTTGTAAGCCACATATGGTGGTCCCTGGATCATAGGAACCACTCCCTTATGGGAATTTCTATTTTTGAGTAATCTTAAAGTTTTTGGTTTAGGTGGGGAAGTTAATAATGGAGTCCTTAGTTCTTGTAAATGAAATCTTTCCGTGAACTCCCTGTTTGCCTTAGCTATTTCAGTAGAATTGCTTTCATTTTTGTAAGGCAAGTCAGGGCATACTTGTGTATACTTGGTTATAAATTCATAATCTCTTTTTGTTTTACAGCATTTCTCAGAATGGGCCAATTGTTTATTTCCACAGGTAATTATTCCTAGCATTATTATTGTTCTCAGGGGAGGTAGCCTGAGGCTTGTTGGGGAGCACAGGCCTTACCAAGTCCCCCTCCAGGTTTGGACCTTGTCAAACACCTGGAGTGACATTGCTCATGTCAGTGTACCATCTCCCTCTTACTTTTGTTTTTGAGGGGGGATTGAACTCAGAGATACTTGGCCACTGAGCCCCAGCCTCAGCCCTATTTTGTGTTTTATTTAGAGACAGGGTCTCACTGAGTTGCTTAGCACCTTGCTTTTGCTGAGGCTGACTTTGAACTCGCGATTCTCTTGTCTCTGCCTCCTGAGCTGCTGGGATTATAGGTGTGCTCTACCTTGTCCAGCTCTCTCTCTAATTTTTAATAAACATTTTAGCTAAATAATTTTTTGTTTGTTTTGTTTCTTAGTAGCAAATTACAATTTAAAATAAAATTAATAATTTCTTACATGTGCATATGGCGTTTGGGAATTTTTGCAAATATTTTACACTATTTTCTTTCTATAACAACATTATAAAGTGTTAAAAGCATAATTATGTCCATTGTAAGAAGGAATAAACAGAATAGACTGAAGTGTTTTGCTGGTGCTTTTATGGATCCTGGTTCCTCTGTTTGGTCTTGGCTTTTGATGACCTACTCAAGTTGGGGATGCCACCTGAGGACACAGG
The DNA here is from genome assembly GCA_028644305.1 of Xerus rutilus. Taxonomy (NCBI): domain Eukaryota; kingdom Metazoa; phylum Chordata; class Mammalia; order Rodentia; family Sciuridae; genus Xerus; species Xerus rutilus. Next base: position 13,967,018 of record CM053412.1, on the reverse strand, counting down.
AAGGAAGGTAAACAAAACATTCAACAAGAAGCAATAAAAGGGTGGAGCTAGGGCAAAAGCCCTGGGGTAGATAGAAGAACAGGGAGAATGATGTGGCAGAAGCAGTCAGAAGTGAAGAAAGAGTCAAATCATGGAGGATTGGCATGATGGTGTGTAGTATCTGGATTTCATTCCAAGTCCATTAAAATTTTTATGCATGAGAATGACATGATTTTATTTACATTTAAATAAAATGTTAAATAAAAAGAAAAAAGAAAAACTTGGCCTGGTTAGAACTGGATTCCAAGTAAGGGCTATGACAGAGGAGGACCACTTGGGGAGTTTCAGCAGCTTGCTGATGTGTCAATAGGAAAACACTAAGAAAGTGTTCTGTGAGCTGATGTAAAACACACATGAGGTTCCACTGTCGGGTCTGGACTCGAATTACATTTGTGCTTTTTTCAAAAGCTACCATTTTCTTCAATCTTTTGGCAAGATGAGAAGGAAACAGGAAATTTATATCAGTAAAGTCTAGGGATTCATTTTATAATGTCAAGGAGTATGTTTTATGTTGTTACGGCTGAAATCACAGTATTTAAGTAACCGTTTTTGGTTGTATATATAATATATACAGTACAAGTATATAAATAATATATACTTATATATAATATATATAAGTACAAGTAATTTTGGTATTTAATCATTACATATTCATTAAAATTTTTTATTTAATAAACTTCCAATGTTATATGGCAACAGCAACCACATGATACCATATAGTATTATAAATGGAGTCTGTGGCTCAAAGAATTATTTTGTGCTTTTTTTCCAGTCTTCTGAAAATTGAGCGAACTTGAATAAATAATACACTTTTTCATAATGCTTTGCTTACAGATTTATGAAAAATATATTTTTATTACATTGTAAAAACCAGGTTATATCTCTTTTGTACATAAATACATTGCCAGAGGTAATCCAGAGATTGTGCAATCCAAAACCTTATCATTATAGGAAAACACGTCTAACATCGTAGTGTTTCCTTCTATGTCTAGTGGATTCCACCAGTGTAACTCATGGATTCTCTTCACTCATTTGAGGATTATTTGGTCAATAAATTTGGGAAGAATAATTTGAGTTGTATATCATGTGGTTAATGTTATATTTGAGACTATTCAATCTTGCTGTATGCAAAATAAGAAAAACAAGAGAATAAATGGAACTTATAGGCTGTGCTCAGTACAAATAATGAAGTTAGAAAACTGACAAATAAGAATGCATGTGGGTTGAGCACAGAAAAGAAGGGTGAAACGAATGGGAGTGCTATGTATAGATAGAAAAGATCTGAAAGGATCAAGTAAACATCCTGTATTAGTAAAGCACAGATCAAGCCATACCCTGTTGACAATAGTATCATCCCTAAACTGACCACCATTGGTAGTACTAAGTATGATCCCAAGTGCATGCTGATGTGGACCTTCATAACCGAGGCAGGGTTACTCAGTAGGTCTTTGATAGCCAGAACTCTGCTCAGGTAAACTGGCCTCTTTATTTCTCCAAGAGAGCAAGTGTGCATTGGTTCCAGGACAAATTGTGTGAGTTGAGCATCTTTATGTGATATGTAAGTCTTCTAGGATGACTGTCCTGGTGGTGTACATGGAGGCCATCATTTTGCCCCACTACGGAGAGCTCACTCAGCCATGACCTTCTTTCTTTGGGGATCTAGTTGCTCAGAGAGAGCACGTGTTCCATTGTCCCCCCCAGGAGCAAGCTCTTGTGCAGCAGGGAACGCCTGCTGATCTTGCCACTCCTTTGCCTGTGATTGGACAGGAAAGTCTGCCTAGTCCTAGCCTGGTGGGTTTTCATACCAGCTATCCCCTTCAACTTAACCTTTATAGAAAATAAAGATGATATTTTGACCTCCTACTAGTCACCACTTAATATTGTTTCTCAATATATTCAGCACTTTGTTATGAAATAAGAATGCTGTTTATTAGAGCCTCCCAGATTCTCCAGTCCTACTTCCCTTACATTTGGGGTGACTAAAGTCCATGGAGTCCAGGAGATATTTAGATTGAACTTGCTACCAGGGTAGGTGTGGTAGAATTCTCATTTCCTTAAGACCATCATCAAGGCATGAGCCCTTAGGTGTTACCTTCTATTGCTCAGCTATATTTCATGTGGAGTCTATGAAATTTGGGCTTTCTTGGCCTCCCCTCTTCCTATTTTCTCTGGATGTGGAAGCCTCCTGCCCAGCATGTCTTAAAGCCATCCCTTGGGCCATGGTCATCCTGCCCTAGGCTTGATTATCTCCTTCACTCTGACTGTAGCCTATAGCCAGTCATTCAGAAGCCCACATATCTTTGCCCAGATTTCTAGAAACTCGTTCCTCACTAGCCTCTAGGGATGATTCTACCTCACGTGGATTCTGACTCTGAGTTCCTACTACTGCTAAGCCCATACATTCCGTTTCTTCAGGAGCAGACAGTGGAATCCTTTGGTGCGCTGTGCTTACATTATCCCCGTCAGGTCTGCTTCATGCTGAGTCTGTAACCCTTCCCTGGTTTTTAAGTAGGTGATCTTTCTCAGACTACTTTCAGAGTCCTGGTTTATTTTAATGTGAAGATGCCATACATACTAATGTCTTATTTCTGAATTTTATAGTAGGAAACCTCCTAAGCCAAATGCTTAAAACAGTTCATTCATGGGTAACAAAGAAATTAGTACCTTCTCTTGCCTTTATTTTTTTTCTTTTTATTTAAATCACAATAGCATTTGTTATCCCATTAAAACAAATTTAGAAGGTGGAAGGCCCTAGATGACTTGACTTCAGTGACATGATGACATTGTAGACCTGGACACTTTCTATACTTCTGCTTCGTGGTTCTCAGCATATTGGCTTCCATCCCTCTTGGACACAAGACGGCTGACACAGCCCCACACTCACATCAGTCTTCACTGCTATCCCAAAGCAGAAAGCTAGAGAGTAAGACAGAGAGTAGCTTCTGCCTGGCACGCCTCTGTCCACATCTAGGTGGGAAATCCTTGTCAGAAGCCCTTTAATACTTTTCAAATCAAATGATGATCCACAGAGCACAGTATCATCCACCATCTGTGAACTGATTAAAATGCAGTGTCTGAGCCTCTACTCTAATAAGTGAGGCAGATTCTGCGTTTTAACAAGATCCCTAGATGATTCCCATATCAGTCAAGTTTCAAAAGTCTTGCTCTGGTGGATGATTTTCTTGTATTTTAGTATTTCAGCCAGAACTCGGTGACAGGGAGGGCTGCCCTAGGTGGAAGGAGGATGAAGGAATCATCTTTTAGCCCTTTCAGTGGAAACAGCAAAGGGCGAATGAATGAGAGAATGCTGTTGGGCAGTCAGTCCCAGGGCTGGCTCTGTTATTTTTCCAGGGACAGAGTGGTCCAGGATGCCACGCCCAGTGCCGTGTTGCCCACTGTGGCTTAGGCAGCCTGTGAAGGGATGGTGGGGGAAGCACTGGCCATCTCTGCGGTGTTATTAACAGCAGACTGAGACCCTACCTCTGTGATTTTGGAAACATTTCTCATTTTTATAAATCTTGAGGTTTATGAGCACCATCTGGGGAATTCAAAGGAAAAGACATTAAAGCTAGTCGAGTTGAAGGAAAGGTGAAGATTGTAAAGTATCAGGTTTCTTTTCATTTCTGGTTGGTATGAAACATTTTTTTCTTTTTGCTAGAACAGCCAGTAAAACCTATTATCATACATTTTCCCTCTGCTATGCATTAGTTTTCTGGACTTATTAAAAATTAACCCCGAGGGCTGGGGTTGTAGCTCAGTGGTAGAGCGCTTGCCTCGCATGTGTGAGACACAGGGTTTGATCCTCATATAAATGAATGAATAAAATAAAGGTATTGTGCCCATCTACAACTAAAAATATTTTAAAAAATTAACCCTGAAGTTTGTTTTTAAACATGAAATAACTGACTTAGAGGAAGGAGTTTAGTCTGAATTTAAAAATCAGAATTGTGCAGTTCCAAGGTTGAGTCATTAATAAACTAATTCTTCGTAAGTGTTTCCTAAAGTCGGATTGTAGCAAACTTTTTATCATACAATGTAATAAAATGAAAAAATGCATAGAAAAAATAGTGAAGGGAAAATGTGGGGCACTTCCTCAACTTGGGGCAAGGACCCTACTTTGAGTTCCTGGTGATTATGTGATGATTTACATATGGTCGTGTAAACATCTGCATGATTATTTTTAACTCTCCTAAATAAGTGATCTTTCCCACTGGCAACTAAAGGGCATTTGATGGATATGCCTGATTTGATTTTTACAAAATATACTTATATTGAAATATCATATTGTACCCCATAACTGTGTAAAATTAAAAAGCAACAACTGTATTCCACCCTTTTTTTTTGAGACATAAGGTAAATTTATTATATGCAGAATAAATACATTCAGAATAAATACTTTGGTTAAACAATTTGTCTTGCTAAAACAAAGTCATTTAATTAAAAACTTTGATGTAGTTTGTGAGGCTTTAGAAGTATTTGTATGCTTGCTGCTCATGTAAAATATACTTCTGGTTTACATAAAACCCAGTTAATGTGGAGAAAACATTAAAATATCACCTAACTAATAAGCATCAATCTTCCAGTTCCATCAGGGACTAAAAATATTGTATTTTACAATCTTGTGAATCAGTTGTAGGGAGGTTATAAAATATGATTTGAACCAGAGGGTTTCTACTGAAAGGAAATTTTAAAAAAAGGAGAAGAAAAAAGCATTGGAAAATTACAACTGCTTGTGGAAATAAAATAAAACAGTAGTTAAGTTTTAATCATGGGTTTTAATTACCTGAGAAAGTTTATCAATAACTTTAAACAGATTAAGATTAGACTAATTAAGTTTTAAGGTGTCTTTTACCTCTAAGTTTTTTTCTTTCTTTCTTTTCAATATCTTTCTACCTATATCACAGGTCTTTTTTTTTCCTATATGCTCCCTGAATAGTTTATTTTATTATTATTTAAAAAATTTATTTAGGAATACATGACAGCAGAATGCATTTTGATTCATTGTATACAAATGGAGCACAACTTTTCATTTCTATGGTTGTACATGATATAGAGTCACACCATATGTGCAATCATACACAGTGATGTCCATCTCATTCCACCATCTTTCCTGGCCCCATGTCTGCTCCCCCCTCCTCTTTGACCAAAGTTCCTCCATTCTTCCCATGTCCCTCCTCATTATGGATCCACTTATAAGCATCCACTTATCAGAGAGAACATTTGGCCTTGGGTTTTTTGGGATTGGCTTACTTCGCTTAGCATGATATTCTCCAACTCCATCCATTCACCTGCAAATGCCATAATTTTATTCTCTTTTCTTGCTGAGTAATATTCTTTTGTGTATATACCACAGTTTCTTTATCCATCCACCTTATTTTTTTTTTCCATTTTATTTTTAGAGAGACATCTGAGGTCAAAAGGGAGAAAATTATCCACCCAATTTTAAGTAGAGCCAATGAAAATATGGTTATTCTCACTGTCTTTTGTTATTATTATTATACATAAAATAATTTCATATATTTCACATATATGTTCACATAATACCCCTTTTTGCTTTTCTTAATTAGCACCCCACCATATGGAGACTATTATTACCCCCATCTGGCTGAATTGTGATACACCCAAGGTGTAGGTGTATCACCCAAGCTAGGTCAATCATATGCTCTCTCCTTGGTTTTCAGAAATTGAAAAAACACTAGTATTTGTTGGAAGTAATTAATCACAGAGGCAGTACTCTACAGAGACAGTCCACTGGTTATTTTTCAAAAATTTTAGTTAGATAAAATCCACATGATATGTAATTAACTCCTGTGAAATGGACAAGTCAGTGGCATTTGGTGCATTTGCAGTGTTGGGCGACCACCCCATCTTTGCAGTTTTAAAACTTTTTTGTCATCCGAGCACATAATGCTGTACCCATCGCCTTAAGTAATCACTCCCTGTTTTATTCTATCACTTCTTTTCATCTAGATGCCTGTTGTTATTTCTGATTCTTTTAATGTTCCCTCCAATTCCCTAAGCTACTGTATATCCCTGTTATAATTTCTTTTCTATTTAAGTTATTCAGGGCCATTTCCCTTTGGTTGCAACAAAATACTTATAACTAATACAAGATTATGTTTTTTTTGGAATCAGACAAGTTTCCTCAATTGTAAGTAATCATCAGGATTAAATGAGATGATTTATGTAGAGTGATTTGTATAGTCATAGAGAATGCATTATATAAATAATAGATATCATTATTACTACTGAGTCTTAGATGAACATTTAATGAGTGAATCACTACTCAGTAAAGTGGCTGATCTTCCCTGTGGTATTTTTTTATTGGTGCTTTTTAGTTATACATATTCTCTGTGCTTTTTTTTCCAGTAATTGAACTTGGTAAAATTTAGGTTTGTGTAGGTAAGGTGACCAGGCATGAAGGCCACATATCAGAATGTATGTGCTTGGCAGGGGAGATGAAGAAAGTGATTAAGGAAATAAATACCCAGAAAAGTGATGGGGGTATGGGGCATTTCCCCCTCCACTCCTGATGGTTTTTTCCAAGTAAAAGGATACCAATTACTGTACCCCTCTTGGCCTGTTTCCAGCCCTCATAATTTGGTTAATGAGTCTGAGAGCAGAAACTGAACATGTCACCTGTATTGGTGCATTTCTTCATTGCTCCAACAAAATACCTGAAGCTCAGTAATGAATAAGGAAATCAGCTCACAGTTTGGAGGTTTAAGGCTATGGTGTCAGAATCAGCTTGGTTCTGGTGAGTACCTCATGGTAGAGGGCATCCCAACGACAAGTGTAGGAGGAAGAGATCATATGGTAAGAGAGGAAGCCAGAGAGAGGGAGGGGCCAGACCTGCCCTTTGATCACAGCCCTCTCTCAAGAACAAACAAGGTCCCATGAGAACTGTATCAGTTCCTTCTGAGGGTAGTGCCTTCAGTGGCCTAATTACTTCCCACCAGGTCCCATCTCTTAAAGTTTCCATACCACCTCCCAACACTGCCACACTGAGGCCTGGCTCCCAGCACATAAACCCTCTGGGGACACATTCAAACCATATCCAAACCGTAGCGCTACCCTCTTCCTGTTTCTTGGAAATGAACAGCCTTCAGAGAGCAAGGGCCCTGCTCTGGTTTTCATGAGATTTGGGAGAGGGGGAAGAACTGCCTTGGTCCTGAGCCACTGGGACTAGTTAAGTGATTTCTTTATATTATTCCTGGATTTTTTTTTTTGAGTTCCTTCTGACTGCATTACTTGCTGCATTCTTCTCATTTGGGAGGAAACAACATCTATGTTTTAATCAATAGCTAGAGAAGATAGACAGGAAAGAGATTGTGAGATGAGATGAGCTGAGTAGCAGGGAGGGAACATGGGTGCTAACTTCCACGCAGTCCCTGGGTACTTGGATGTTTATTTGCTGGATTACTGATGCAAAGACATGCCCTGGTAATCTGTGGAGAAACTTACCTTTCTGTATTTTGGAAGAGATAGTTGAAGGAACTATGTTTGCCTGCATATCTTGGAAGTACTTGAAATAATTTCTGAAGGAATTGCTAACAGTTTTTGAGACTTATTTAACTCTCTTTTGGTGGTTTGATTTAGAGCCAATGGTCTAATTCTTCTGCAGGGTAAATTAAATAAAGCCAGATGAGCTCTGAGCTGGAATTTCTCAAACAACTCTCTTTTCTTAGCTGAGACAATGATTTGTTAAGGTAGTGGGAAATAATTGCTCAAGTACATTATAAGAGAATTTCTTCCAAAGTTAATACTTTGCTTAGGATTAAATTTTCCTTGGCAAGTTCAACTGTGAAGAATTAAGTATGGGAAATGTTAGGGGAGGAAGCCACTGGCTGGAAAAAGTGGATTTTGCAGAATGAACCAATTTTATGGTGATAACAATGTGAGTCGATAAAATAATACATGGCAGTCAGCTTTCTTGAAAAATAATGCTTTGGGTTGGATTAAACATCAAATTGAAAAGATCACACTTAAGGAAAGGGAGTCTCCCTTTTAGTCCAACAAATATGCAAAGATTGTGAACAAGGGCTGGAGAAAGCAAAGCATGTCTTAAGTTGGTACGCTGCTCAGCACATCAGTGCACGCTCGTGTGGGGGTCAGTATCTGCATGGCACTTACTATGCATGGTATAGGTGTGAGTATGGTGTGAGTAGAATATACCTAGAATATACTTAGAATAAAAAGCCATAAATCTGGCTTTATTTCCCCATAACTAATCTCAAGTTTATTTTCCCCACCATTCCTACATGGGTATAAACTATGTCATGGTTGTGCAAAAAGAAAAAAAAAAGTTCTTTATAGCTCTTACGAGGGCAGTGCTAGCTTTAAAGTGTCTCTAGATTTTAGAGAATAAAAAGAAACAAGTGATGTAATTCTGGGTGAGTGGTGAGGGTGAGAGACTTCACAGACAGAGTTCTCAGCACACAGAGGGGGAGCCAGACACTCAGGTTGCTTTTTCAGTGTTTTCTTGTCAGCAGGAAGCTGGAGGGCAGTCTATACTGCTTTGTAGTCTCAGGGACCTTCTTGTGGTTGCCCACATGTGCCCTGTACTCCGCTGTTCAGCCCTGGTGGTTCATGCTGTTCACTGTCTGGAAGACTTCTGAGCACTCTGTTAAAACCTTGGCCAGCCTTTAAGACAAAGATAAAAGACTGTCTCTTCCACAGAGTCTTCCCTGAGCACCCAGCAGGAAGGACCTGTTTCTTCCTTTGATATACTAGTTTTTTTAATAACTATTAGGTTATTTGCTGTACTTTGCCTTATATGGAAGATGCATGATTGTCCATATTGGCTCACTAGTCTGACAGTTTTCTAGGGTGAGGGCCTAGCTCACTCATCTTTCTGTACATTGAAAATTCTTAGAGTTGTAACATAAGTAGAATATTCAATAGATGTTTATTGAATGAGGTTCTGGTCTGAGTGATTAGCTTCACTTATGAGAGAATTAAGAACTGGTCTTGGCAAGTTTTTTAAATTCACAGAGTATCAATAAAAGATGTGGAAGACCAGGCAACCTCCTAAGAAGTTGGTGATCTCTAAATTGCTGCACCCTTTTTGAAAGGCAGTTTTGCATTAGTCATCAAAATTTGAAGCACATATCATTTTAATCCAGCAACTAAACTTAATAAAAAGCAGATTGGCATATGCATGAGAATGTTTCTTCCTATAGTGTTTATAACAATAAAACCCAGCTAATCATGGACAGAACGTGAGGTTTGATCAAATAAATTATTCCTTTCCTTCTTTATTCTCCCTTTCACTGACTGGTCTTGCCTGATTTTGTAGTTATTTTCCAATTTCCACCAGCCTGAGCACATCAAAGTCAAGTCATATTGGTTAGAGTGGCCAAAAGAATTTGTTCTCCCTGTCCCTGGAGGATACTGGACAAGGTATTTCTGGAGTTAGTATTGCCTCTTCCTGTCTTTCTTCAGGGAAGACAACATTTTTTCCCTTCTTTTCAGGCAGTGGAGTTTCTTCCTCTCACTCTATGCACTACATTTGCTTCTTTGAGTGCCCCTTTGCTCAGTTGATCCCCAAGAACTTTCTCACGTCCTTCTAACAAGTGTGTGTATATGGGGGTATGAATATATAATGCCTGCCCTCTGTATATAACAAGTTCAGGCTTATTAGCCTCAGATTTCTTCAGGTCTTTCCCTCCCTCATCATGTGACTTATACCAAGAAAGGAAGAACATCCTGTGAAAGAAACAATAATCTTCTCACCAAACAATTTTGGCCTCATGGAATCAGTTTGTAACTCCTACTATGGTGTTGCCGAGCTCCGGGTGCTTCCAGGATATACTTGTACCTGTTCATGGTGGTTTGTATTTCAGAGCTAATGCCTCCTCTGAAAGTCATGGTTTGGACCTTGGGCTGAAAGTCTTAACTGTTTCTTGTTTCCAATCCCATGGACAGCAGTACCTTCCAGTTTTGTTCCATTGAATTCAAAATTAAGCTCTCAGCACTTATCTTTGCAGAGGGCATCCTTCTTCTTAGTTCTTATGGTGAGCCTCTCAATCCCCAGGTGTTCAGAACTGAAGCTTCTTGGGATCATCTTATCTGAGACATGAAATATTGCTTTTCTGCTTTCTCCTGCAGGGAAGGCATATTCTGGTCTCCAGTCCTTCAAGCTGTTCCCTATAGTCTCTGTATCCTGAACATGTGAAGGCAGCAGTTTTACTTAGCGGTTATTAAAGTATGAAACATGAGAATAGAGTGTTATGCAAATGATTTCACGTGAACATCTAGTCAATTCATCTTCTTTCTCACAAAGCAGTTTCCATTTGTTTTTCAGCTACATTGTCATTCTGTGGTCAGAAGTAGTTACAGTTGCTTTCTTCTTTTCTAACAAAGTCCTTCCAAGTAGAGAAGGTATGGTGTGTACTGCCTGAGGTTAAATATCCCTTTCACTTTTATATTTGAAGTAGAACAATCTATTTCCCAACATTTACTGAGCATCCTTTGGGCATAATGAACATTGTACTTGATCTGGAAAGTTTGAAAAATAGAAAAGCAATTTGGGCTTCCTTAAGCAATTTTGGAGTGGTGAGATTAGATTCAACTTTCAAATTGAAAATGAAAACAAGCTGAGTTAGTCCTGAGTTTGGAGATACTGACCATGAAATTGAAGAAACCAAGCATGCTACAAGCCATGGAGACCTGCCCACGTGAACTCACCATGACTCTGGTGCAGTTGGAGAGAATCATTTGGGAGCAGTCAAATTCAGAGTTCATAGAGGTGACCTGGAGGATATCTGAAAGCACTTCACTAGAATCAAATATTCAGGAAGTGGGGATCAGTGTTAGTTGAAGGAGAAATCAAAAACAGTTTTAGGATCTTTTGCCAGAACTTAAAATGTTTTCCTGGTTCTTGGTTTATCTAATACTTTTCTGTTCTAGTGCTCAAAGACCAAACGACTTTTCCTGGTTTCTTCTTGGCTTTGGGCTTCATGTGGATGAAGAGCCTTGCTCTTCCTTCCTTGTGATTGGATCGAGGCTTTGTAATGTAGTTATAATAAAGAAAGGGATGAGAAATTTTTAGTCTAATAAGTATTTTAAAAGCATGTTCTTTGAAACCAATGATCTTACATCTCCCTTTTAATATAGTAACTCTTCCTTGAACCAGGATTAATTCAACTCAAATTTTGGAAGTTTTTAAAGTTCACCTATTACTTGCTTTATTTTGGGTGATCTGAAGATTCTTTAGAATTGAATAGGCTTACAGAAATACTTGAAGTCCAGTAGAAAATGGGTAATTTCTGGGCATGGGGCATGTACATAAATGATGTAATATATTATGTTAGTATAATTACAAAGAGACCTAAAATATCCAGGTGAAGTATCCACTTTGGTGGAGTAACTGCGTATCTGTGATGCTAAAAGCAGTACTTGACAAATGTTCATTGAATGTTTGCTTTCAAATGATGAATAAAGTGAAGTGCTAGTAAGAAGAAACCGAAAGATAAGAGAACATTTTCAAAATTTAGTTTCTTCACTAGTTTTGCAGGACATTAGTCTTGCTCAGAAAAAGGGCTCTGTGGTTAAATATGCTTGAACTGTGCTGGGATAGAGAGGTATAGTTCTCCCATTAGGACCTCTGAGTCTTCAACATGTTCTCACATTGTTCAGTGATTTGTCTCTCTCTGTTTTTTTGATTTGTCTCTTTTGACTAGAGCTCTGCAGAACACACTCAGGTGCACATTTAGAAGAGATGGTGCAGAAGCCAGCTAGCAGAGGGCAGGGGAACATGGGCACATGTGATCGTACATTTATCTTGTCAACTTACCTAGCCTAAGAGGTGCCCTGATAGCCAGCTGTAAGATGTTATTTCTGAGAGTTTCCAGGGGACATTAGCATTTGAATCAGTAGCCTGAGTAAAGATCTACTTGCATCAACACAGGTAGGTGTCTTTTGACCCTTTGAGGGCCTGAGTACAGCAGAAAGGTAAAGGGAGGGCAGGACCTCTCTGCTTACACTGAGACACCCATATTTTCCTGCCTAGGACTTTGGAGCTCCTGGGTCTTTGGACTCTGGGACTTGGACCAGTGGCAATCCCTGCTACCCGCTTTCTTAGACTTCAAACTAAATTACACACCAGTTCTGCTGGTTCTCTAGCTTTCAAACATCATAGCATGGGTCTTTTTGGTCTCCATAATCATGTGAACCAATTTCACAGTAATTGTCTGCAGCACCCCCACCATATATAACCAGGTATGTGGTTATGTGGGTTGGAAACAAACGCTCACTCAGTCCACTGTCTATAATGCAGGCCCTGCTCTTTAACCCTAGGAGAGGGAATTTCTTACTGTCATCCACATCTTATATTATGTATATGTGTATGATGCCCCCTAATCTCACTCTACCCAAAACATTCATACACCTCTGCTGCACCTCACCCTTATGAGGGCTCACAAGAGTGGGTGTTCTTCACCTATGTGTTCAAGCTAGTGTGTTCAGTATTGAATAATGATGAAATTACTCCACTTCCAAAAATTTAATACCTAAAAATTTAGAATTTTCATATTCATTCATACATGATTTCTTTTAGTTTTCCCAGCAATCCCATAAGGTAGATATTATTTTTATTATCATTTTACTGACTAAGATAGGTACTTCTTCATTTCTTAAGGGTAATGCCTGGAATTTTAGGCAGAATGAGTCTTCATTTTGAGAATATTACAGTCAGTTAGAAACTCGGGTATCTATGTATGAAATATGTATTTTTGTTCCTTCCATTCTTTCAAATAATATCCATCATGTGTCTTTTATGTTATAGTTATTAAAAGAATGAAAATACATTCATTCTTAAATTCACATTCAATAAATAATAAAATGTGAATGACAATTATTAAGTATTTTGTGGGAAATTATCTTGGTCCTCGTCAAAGATAATTTAAAAATGGTCATGAAAATAATTTTAAAATCTACCATCTCCTAGTTGTTTGGTTCTGTGGATTGTTGAAAAATCAGACCTTCACAGTTGGAATCCATATGAAATTATAGCATAGTGTTCTTCAAAATCAACACTTAAACTTTTATGAATTGTGAATGTTGCTGCTGGTAATTCATCACCCTACCACTCTAAAGAAATTGGCTGCCTGACCATCTTGGGTTAGTGGAGATGATTAGATAGCTTTTTTTTGGGCCAAAACTATGGACCATTTGCAAGATAGAGAGAAGCTGATGTACAGCATCAAAAGAGATTTCATAAAAGAACTGCAAATGGGTAAAGAATTTCACAGAGAAAAAGTAGCAAACAGAACTGGAAGAAAACAGATGGGTAAGTTTGTTAAGTGCCAGCCCACAGCTGGCATTTTGTTTTCAGGAGAGTTATTCCAAATAGACTTGTCAAATATAAAATAATGTTTTACTTTACTACTTATATTAGATTTTACATTCTGATTTGTCATGAAATGGAACATTGTTGACTCAGCATTCTTCAGAAAATACTGTGTTTATAGTACATTTTGTATTCATATCTTGGCTTTGACAAGAAAAGTCTATTAAGTAGTTTATGCTAAAAATCCCCCCCCCTTTTTTTGATGAAGTCCACCCCACTGCCTAGCCCTAAAAGTAATGATCAAACTAGGTCTTTTACCTCCCTTTATCCAGCCTTTATCCAAATATCACTAGAACAGGATAGTTATCCCTGAATTCCTCAGTCCTCACTGTGTGTGTGTGTGTGTGTTGTGGAGTGGTATGTGGCAACACTCAATACTGACTTGCTAGAAATCAAGATTTTTTAGTTAGTTTATTTTGCTTTTTGATTGATACATATTCATGAACTACAATGTGGTGTTTTGATTCATGTATATATTGGTTAATGATCCCTGTTAACCACATTCACCCTGCTGTGCCCCAGAACACCAGTACTTATTCCTCTATGTAAGGGTAACGCGGTGTCCTTTCTCCATCTCTCCTCCCCACTGCTCTCCCAGTCTCCAAGAGCCACATTCTACTCTCAGCTTCTGAGATCAGCTTCTTTAGAGTCCACATATGAGTGAAGTCATGCAGTCATGAGCTGTTTGTCTTTCTGTGGCTGACTTTGTGACCTACCATAAATATCTCCAGGCCTGTCCATTTGTTCCAAATTGCAGGATTTCATGTGTTTTTATGGCTGGATATTGTTCTATTGTGTATACATATCACAATTTCTTTTTTTTCTTTTTTTTTTTTTTAAAGATTTTTTTTTTAGTTGTAGATGAACACAATGTCTTTATTTTATTGCCTTGTATGTGGTGCCGAGGATCGAACCCGGGACCTCACGCATGCGAGGCAAGCGCTCTACCGCTGAGCTACAATCCCAGCCCCTACATATCACAATTTCTTTATCTTTCATTTTCTGGATGGACATTTAGGTTGATTCCATATCTTGGTTGTTATGAATGGTTGTGAACATGGGAGTGCAGGTGCTCTTCAACATGCCAATATCATTTCCTATGGGCATCTACCCACTAATGGGATTGCTGGATTGTAAAGTAGTTCTGTTCTTAGTTTTCTGAGAAATCCCATCCTGTTTTCCATAATGACTATACTAATTTCTATTCATACTAACAATGTTTAAGAGTTGTCCTTTCTGTATATTCTGGTCAGCATTTGTTATCTTTTGTCTTTTTTTGATAATAGCCATTCTAACTGGGTGAGGTATTATGTCACAGTGGCTTTGGTTTTGGTTTTCCTGATGGAGAGTGACATTGATCTTTTTTTATATATCTATAGCTATTTATAAGTTTTCTCTTGAGAAACGTCTATTTAGATCTTTAGCCTATTCTAATTGGATTACATTTTTTTTTGCTGTTGCAATCAAACCTTTGATTTACTAACAAAGTATTCCTTTCAATGTGCAAATCTGATTCATATCATTTTTATGTTTAAATTTCTTCAATTGCTTTCCATCATCTAATATAAAGTAAAGTTCCTTGAGTTGCAAAGAACACTGAGTTCAAGCCCTTCTGACCTCACGACTTCTTTCTGTGCTGTGTTGTATCTCCAGCTGAGCAGAACATCTCCTGCTTCAGCCTCTTACCAACAGGCCTCTTACTCCCTTCTCCAGCCAGGAAACATGCACTGATCTTTCAGTTTCTTAGCTTCCATACCTTTTTACCAGGCATTTGATTTAAGACTTCTCAGCACTACTTCCTGAGACCCCAAATATACCTCATACTTATTCATGATATATTGTCATTCTTTTCTTTTTCTTTTTTTGTGATATATTGTCCTTTTTTTCATACTTATCTCCCATACGACTGTGAAATCACTGAAGGAAAAGACCCTACTATTTTTTTCTGTCTCAGGCAATATGAGAATAGCACCACTGTATACTCAGTAAGTGTGGTGAATAGATGAATGAAGCAGCTCCTCTCTTTAGACATATCTCTGTATGGACAAGCTATGAACAGCTAAGCTCTTCATTTTAAAAATTGCTCAATATTTCATCTATGATTTTCTTATCTTGGGCTTGTATCTATTCTCTAACATAAGACATCTGTGCATAATTTCTTGTTCATTTCTTTCCCCCATCTTTAGCAAAATGGAACCAGATTTGTATAAATGAATTCACCAAATTTCTCTTAGCCCTTTTGTGGATAATTATTCAGCCAACTGTAACTCAAATCTTCAAAAAATGTTTATTTCTGATTAAAACATGCATTAATTGTCCATATTGATGTTTCCATAAATGCACAGAATTCAAATCTGTCCAATCTCGTTCCATTCACATTAATTCCCTAAACTATTGTCAGAATTATTCTCGCTGAGATTAAATCTAATTTTGTCTTTTCTACTGAAAATTTACACTGATTCCCAATGATCTACAAGTCTGGTAGTGTGGTACATATTACCTTAGCAGATCTTTAATTTTATCACCTGATAACCAAACCAATTTCATGTATGCTCTACACAGTAACCACACTAAATATTCTGTCTTTCCAAAATATACTATGATTATAGGTACCTTTAGACATTCTCGCACGCACAACTCTTCTTGGGTTAGTGAAGTATATTTACTTTAAGACATGGATCAAGATTAGAAGGATGCAAACTAAAAAGCTTCTTCTCAACAAAGGAAACAATCAGTAATGTAATGAGAGAGCTTACAGAAAGGGAAAAAATCTTTACCACACACACCTCAGATAGTACACTGATCTCCAGGATATATAGCATGCCTATGCCAGACATTCTTAGGAGGGTAAAATTTTGTATCAAGAATTCCATTCCCCATGCCAGGCATTGACTGGAAATCTGTGTGATTAGCTCCTCTGTGCAAACTGTGGAACACTTCAGTCTTCTACTAATTTTATGAAAGTGGAAACTCTTCGATATTTGGCACAATTGAAACTAAAAATGTGATTGCTGTCTTGCGGAATGATCATCAATGATTATTCTTAATTATGACATTCCCATCGTAATGCTGAAACCAGAATTAGGCAGTCAATGTAGATAGGTAAATTGAGTCAGGTTGGATTAAGAAGGCCAATTTGGGTCTGGGAGATGTCTTGAAATGTTGTTGCCTTCGGCTCTTCCTCCACCCTTATCTGGATAACCTGCCTCTGCTTCAACCTGTTGCTAAGGTAACCTGTCCCATAATTACACCCACTTCCTGCTCAAATCATTCCATCTGGGCCCTTTCCTCTATCCATTTCTTACCTTTTGGCCTAGTCACTTACACAGGAATGAGAGAGAGAAAGGGAAGAGAGCAGGAGAACAAAGGAAGCCTAGGACATATAAAAAGGCAAAACACTTCTTGGGATACCAGGATACCCGCTGCGGTCCCCTTCTCCTTCCCGGGAGAAGTCTGTGTTACCCCTTGTAAATAAACCCTCCTTAAATGCTCTTAAACTTCAACATGTGAAGGAGCAGACTTGTCATTGGTAACTGGCAGCATCAGTGCTTCTGTGGTGCACAGGTGTCTGTCTGCATGTGTCTGCTGGATGCTTGACGTGTAGGAGAGTAAGTTCTCATCTTTCCAAATATATAGTATTTCTGGGTGGCACATAATCAAAGAAATTTTAAAATTTCTTTGATATTTAATATTTTACATTTTTCAGAATTGTTGCTCTCCTTTTTAAATCTGAGAAGGGGAAAATGCAGAAGCTGGAACTTCAGATCTGCAAGAAACCGGAGCTCAATTAGCCTACTGTGGATGAAGACTAGAATGTTCTACATACACATCCCAGTAACTGTTTTTTGGAGCTTCTTAGTTATGCTAATGTTATTAATGTTACTGCAGAAGTGAATATGATAATTTGGAGTTAAAAAGGGCTTTTGTTATAAAGATCCTGGAGTTTCCAGGACCCTAATGCTAAATGCCTGGGTGCTCAATTTTTTTTCCTTCTAAATTTTATGTATATATGCATTTATTCATTTATATTTACTTATTATACTTAGGTATAAATGATAGCAGAATGCATTTTGATTCATTGTACACAGCTGGAGCACAACTTTTCATTTCTCTGGTTGTACGTGATGTAGAATCACATCATATATGCAGTCATACGTGAAGCTAGGGCTATGATGTCCATCTCATTCCACCATCTTTACTGTCCCCATGTCCCCTCTCCTTTGACTACAGTGCCTCCATTCGTCCCATGTCCTCTCCCTATTATGGACCCGAATCCACTTATCAGAGAGAACATTTAGAATTTGGTTTTTTGGGATTGGCTTACTTCGCTTAGCATGATATTATCCAACTCCATCCATTTACCTGCAGATGCCATAATTTTATTCTCTTTTATTGCTGAATAATATTCCATTGTGTATATATACCACAGCTTCTTTATCCATTCATCTATCGAAGGGCATCTAGGTTGGTTCCACAGTTTAGCTAATGTGAATTGAACTGCTGTAAACATTGAAGTGGCTGTGTCACTGTAGTATCCTGTTTTTATGTTCTTTGGGTATAGACCAGGGAGTGGGATAGCTGGGTCAGATGGTGGTTCCATTCCAAGTTTTCTAAGAAATCTCCATATTGCTTTCCAGATTGGTTGTACCAATTTGCTGTCCCACCAGCAATGTATGAGCGTGCCTTTTTCCCCATATCCTCGCCAACACTTATTGTTGTTTGTATTCTTGATAATTGCCATTCTGACGGGAGTGCGATGAAATCTTAGTTTTGATTTGCATTTCTCTGATTGCTAGAGATGTTGAACATTTTTTCATATGTCTGTTGATCAATTGTATATTTTCTTCTGAGAAGTGACTGTTCAGATCCTTAGCCCACATATTGATTGGGTTGTTTGTTTTTTTGGTGTTAAGTTTTTTTGAGTTCTTTATATGTCCTGGAGATTAGTGCTCTATCAGATGTGTGTGTGGCAAAAATTTGTTCCCAGACTGTCGGCTCTCTGTTCACTTCGTTGATTGTTTCTTTTGCTGAGAAGGAGCTTTTTAGTTTGAATCCATCCCATTTATTGATTCTTGATTTTACTTCTTGTGCTATAGGAGTCTTGTTAAGGAAGTAAGGTCCTAATCCGACATGATGAAGATTTGGGCCTATTTTTTCTTCTAGTAGGCATAGGGTCTCTGGTCTAATTCCCAGGTTCTTGATCCGCTTTGAGTTGAAGTTTGTGCATGGTGAGAGATAGGGGTTTAGTTTTATTTTGCTACATACGGATTTTCGGTTTTCCCAGCACCATTTGTTGAACAGGCTATCTTTTCCCCAATGTACGTGTTTAGCACCTTTGTCTAGTATAAGATAACTGTATTTAAGTGGGTTTGTCTTTGTGTCTTCTATTGTGTACCTTTGGTCTACATGTCTATTTTGGTGCCAGTATGGTACTCAAATTGAATTGGCTTGATTCCAAACCCAATTGTGATAATAATAATGACAATCATAACTGCATTGAGAATCTTCACTATCTAGCTTTTTATATTGTGCAACCTTACCATAATACTCTCATGATCATCCCCAACTTAGAAACAAGGAAACAGATTTGGAAGGCCCATGGATGCAATAAATTATCAGTAACACACACACACACACACACACACACACACACAGAACTCAAAAAATTTAACACCAAGGAAAAACAAAAACAAAAACAAAAAAACCTAAATAACCTAATCAAAAAATGGGCGAAAGAACTGAACAGACACTTCACAGAAGAAGAAATACAGTCCATCAACAAACATATGAAAATATGTTCATCATCTTTAGCAGTTAGAGAAATGCAAATCAAAACTACTCTTAAGATTTCATCTCACTCCCGTCAGAATGGCAGTTATCAAGAGTACAAGCAATAATAAGTGTTGGCAAGGATGTGGGAAAAAAGGTACACTCATATGTTGCTGGTGGGACTGCAAATAGTGTAACTACTCTAGAAAGCAGTATGGAAATACTTCAGAAAACTTGGAATGGAACTACCATTTGACCCAGCTATGCCACTCCTTGGTTTATACCCAAAGGAGTTAAAATCAGCATACTACAGTGACATAGCCACATGAATGTTTATAGCAGCTCAGTTCACAATAGCTAAACTATGGAACCAACCTAAATGCCCTTGAACAGATAAATGGATCAAGAAAGTGTGGCACATATACACAGTGGAATATTACTCAGCCTTAAAGAAGACTGAAATTATGGCATGGTAAATGGATGAATGAAATTATGAAATTTTGCAGATAAATGGATGGAACTAGAGGACATCATGCTAAATGAAATAAGCCAATCTGCAAAACCCAAAGGCTGAATGTTTTCTCTGATAAGTGGATGCTGATCCATAGTGGAGGGGGTGGGTAGGGAAGAATGAAGGAACTTTGTACAGAGGGGAGTGAGGGGAGGAGTGGGGCGATGGGGATGGGAAGGACAGTAGAACGAGACAGATATTACTATCCTATATATATATATATGATTATCCTACTGGTGTGACTCAGCACCATGCACAGCCAGAGGAATGAGAAGTCATGCTCCATTTGTATACAATGTGTGAAAATGCATTCTACTGTCATGTATAACTAATTAGAACAAATAAAAAAAGTGTTCTGATTTTGAACACTAGCCAAGAAAAAAAAATTAGGAGGATGGACCATGCTCCTGACCTTTCAATACCTTATTCTACCCTAATGTGTATTTATTTATTCACCCATGTCTCAAGTTTTATTTCACTAAGCTTCTGTTAGGCTTCTTCCAGGCACCAAGGAATGAAAAGTTAAAAAACAAGGCGACTCCTGTTAGAACTCACATATCTGTGGTTACATAAGTACATAGTGCAATTGCTACTTTTAAAAAAAATATACTAACAGATTCATGGAAGCAAAGCGCTATTAGTGGCATACAACTCATCTGATTTTTCTTCTGCAAAAGCCTTAAATTGTTTACTTTTTTGACTCTGGATTGCTATTTTATAAGTTGCCAGAAATGCTCTCTTTCTAGTCTGTGCCTTCATTGACTTCTCTCACATTTACTCCCATTGTCTGAGGCCTATCTCATTTTCTCTTCAGTTTCTAGGTCACAATTCTCAATCTCCATTAAGATGAAAGCCTTTGAAATTTCCATATGTCCTATATAGTATTTCAGTGCTGCAGAGAATACTAGGAATTCACCGTTCTCTGAAGTGTTTCTGGCTGTCAAGCGTGCTGCTTGACTCCTGCTTTTCATAGGCTTTTATTCATTGCTTCTGTGTACTGCTTTGTGACCATTTGTCTGTCTCTCCTGTCATTTATGGATTTACTGAGGGAAGGAGACTATTTGTTCACTTTTGTAATTCCACATCTGTACAATGTTATTATATCATAGATGCTCAAAAGTGTTTTTTTTAAAAAAATAAGTGAATTAATTATTGGCTATCGTTATTTTATTCTTGACAGGAGATACATTCCAGATATTTGGTGACAGGCAGCATTTTTGGTTGCTGATAGTGTTCTTTGCTATTTGATTCATAAATTAATAGTTAAGAAGTAGTCCAGAAATCTTTTTACATCATCAAAAGTTGAGTTGTAGTTGGGCGCGGTGGCACATGCCTGTAATCCCAGCACTTTGGGAGGCTGAGACAGGAGAATCGTGAGTTCAAAGCCAGCCTCAGCAGTGGCGAGGTGCTAATCAACTCAGTGAGACCCTGTCTCTACATAAAACATAAAATAGGGCTGAGTGGGGGTGTGGCTCAGTGGTCGAGTGCCCCTGAATTCAATGCCTGGTACCAAAAAAGAAAAAAAAAAGTTGAGTTGTATACCTGCTAGAATCAGGTCCATTTGTCCCCAAACCTGTTTATGCCAGTTATAGTTATTATAGAAATAATCTTTGTAAAATTAAGATTGTGTCAACTTACCTAATATAAGTGTCCAAAGCAAGAGGTTATTTTTTTTTTCTGGGAAAATTAGATTGATTTCTAAAGAAAGATAAAATTAAAGGAAATTACTAAAATTACTTTCAAATTAGCTGTGGCCAAGAATGGTATAGAAGGCTGGGAAGAATATGTAGTCACATAACTTCATGTATACTTTTAGGCTCTAGCTCTGTTTTTAAAAGAAACTGAAACAAATGCACCATAAGTGTAAAGATGAAGCAGACCTCTAGCCAGTGGACCCAGGCCAGGAGAAGGCCTAGGCTTGAGCTAAAATGCCAGCAAATAAATCTACATTTAAATGTCTTAAGTTAAAATGTTGAAGGTGAATATGTCATTTTCATGATTACTTATTTAAATTACTTTTTCGATTATTTGAACAGCTACTGGTTCTAATTGCCCTGGATCAGATTGTTTCTTATGGATTTCCAGTCTTCCTTCTGAAATGTTACGTTTTCTTCCTAAGAAAACAAAACAAAAATTGAACAAAAATCCAATTACTTTAAAACACTTCTTACTGTGGAGTTTGAGTAGATTTGGGTTTATCAGCACCTGTTTTCTAGCATCCATGGGTAAATAGCTCTTGTTCATTATAGCACAGGGATCTGAGGGTTTTCTATGCCTAATGCAACTATCTTTGGAAGGTTTTTGGTTGTCATGGGATCCATTAATCACACCACGAAGCACATGATCCAGGTTGAATCAGTGTGGGGGTCTTAACCTTTACTACAGGGCAGCTTACGAAGGCCAACTGCAGGCAGATGTGCAGGGCCAGGAATTAATGCTTTAAAAGCATAGCTAAAGTTTTACCTTACCATTTCACAGAAACTAGTAATATGACCTGTTTGTGGCTCACGATAGACAAAGTATTATTTACTAGATTGCTTTATAAGGATAGCGTGTTTAAATCCTTGATCAAAAGTGTGAGAACCAAAAATAACATAATCCCTTGACAGTGATTAGAGACAGATTCTAAGCCTTATCAGGCTATATCTATATCTAACTGCTTGAAGAAAGTGGGTTTGGTCCTCACATAGGGTAGATGGACACTGAAGGAAAAAGGGCACAAACAGAAGAATGACTGATGTATATAATGTGTTGCTTTAGTGCCCCACCAAGGTTTTGAGAGCTTAGTCCTCTGAATAAACAGTGAAGACAGTTTACAAGAAAAGAAAAGACATTTAAAGTGTTCTGTGCATGTATTTTTTCACAAAGCTTATTAAATTATTACTTTATAGTCCAATGTTATATATTTGAGCTCACAGTTGAATACACCAGTGAATAAATTAGTGATGCCTGTTAACTTGAGTAAGGTGGCAAATTAAAATGCTGAATCTAGGGAATGTCACTAAACTCAGTTTGCAGATAGAGACCAGGAGGTAAGAAGAAAGATTAGGATAGCTTAATGAGACCACAGCACAGGTTCAGAAAAGTGAACAAAGGAAAACTGCCCGGAAGGCACAGCAGAAGGGAGGAGTCTGAGGGTCCTGCAGAGACAAGGTCTCTGGGACTTTCCTTGGTGGTTAGAGAAGGATCCCAGGTCATTCCATGGTTTACGGGGGTCTCCTCTCCTGCATCTGCGCTTCCTGTTCATCTGCTGGGCTGGGTTGGCAGTGAGCACTGAGGACAGCCTTTAGTCCTTACTGTCACCATTTCTTGGAATGACTTCCCCCACATCTCTCCCTGAGTGACTCCTCCTTGCCGTTCATGTCTTTCTTCAGACATGTTCTCTGACCACCTACCTACACTGACCACACGCGCATGCCCCTGCCGTTTTCTGTCATGTGCCTGTTTTATTACCTTGAGCACCTATTGGTTTCTAAAAGATTCTTACTAATTAGTATCAGTGTACTTGTTTTGTTTTTTTTTCACTCTGTCTAGCTTGGTCAGGACATAATCTCCATGAGGTCAGTGATTTGCCTTGTTTGCTGTGGTATTCTCAGTGTTTAGAATGTGAAGGTGCTTAATAAATACTCATTAAGTAAAAAAAAATCAGTAAAAAAACTATCAATGTGACAAATATTAATAATAGATGTATATTACATTTCTGGTGTTTAAAATAAAAACACCTGTAGAAACTTTTAAAAAGATGTCTCCATATAGGAAAGAGGAATGAAGTAAGTATAAAAAAATATGAATAATTTTTTCCTTCTGGAGTGGAGATTTGATTACAAGCTGTATAGTCATGTACTAAGGAACAATGAGCCATCTTATATGCTGAGTATTATATGATAAAATAAAAATAAGAGGAATCTTTTGAAAGAGTTGTCATCAGTAGAAATCGTTGTGCAATTAGCATTTCTGAAGAATAAATTGTGGCATTTGCTGGTAAATGGATGGAGCTGGGGATTACCGTGCTAAGTGAAATAAGCCAATCCCAAAGAACCAAAGACCGAACGTTTTCTCTGATATGCAGATGCTAATTGACAATAAGGGGGCAGGGAGAATAGAGGTATTTTGGACTGGACAGAGGGGAGCAAAGGGAGGGGAGAAGGATTGGGTTAGGAATGATAGTAGAATGAATCAGACATTATTACCCTGTGTGCATATATGATTACGTGACCTGTGTAACTCTACATCATGTACAAGACAAATGAGAAGTTATACTCCATTTATGTATGATGTGTCAAAATGCATTCTACTGTCATGTGTAACTAATGAGAACAATTAAAAAATGTATAAAAAAAGACACTGTCAAGAGAATAAAATGACAACTCTCAGATGAGAAAAATACTTGAAAACAAAACAAAAAAAATAGCGCTCCTGAACTGAGGTAGAACAGTCAAAAACAGCTCTCCTTTGTGTTTCAGAGTGACAGTCAATGAGCAGGAACTTTTCTTTTTCTTATTTAAGTGGAGAGAGTAAAATAGTAAGTCGCATTTTTTTTTTTTTTCTGATTTGATTAAGTGCAGCTAGCCCATGGAACCATGGAACTTTTTGGCTAATGAGTCTAGAGCAACAACTACCAAAAAGAAAACTCTTTACTTGTCTAATTGTTTCACTAGGGAGAGCGGTTTGCAGGTGGATGATGGAGAGAAGGTTCCGAATGGCAGATGGGTGAGAATATGAAAGGTCTGAAAGAGCATTTCATTGTGAATGGGCCTGATATCCACCAGAACACTCAATTAATCTATTGCTCATGTACCAGGGCCATGAGAAGAAGTCTGGATTTGGGCTTCTGCTCTCTGACCCCAATCAGACGTGGTTACCAACCCTTCCATCTCTCGTGTTGGCCTCGCAGTGGTGGCACTCACTGTTCCTATGAACTCTGCCACTACATTTCTTTGAAGGTTGAGTATTTGGTATACTTCTGAAAACCTCATCATCCCAATACACTGCTAAAGCCATAATGCATATCAAATAAACGTTTGTCACATAAATTAATTTTTAATTAAGTATTCAGATTAGATTA
Organism: Xerus rutilus; assembly: GCA_028644305.1. Taxonomy (NCBI): domain Eukaryota; kingdom Metazoa; phylum Chordata; class Mammalia; order Rodentia; family Sciuridae; genus Xerus; species Xerus rutilus. The sequence goes on along the minus strand of CM053412.1, from coordinate 13,942,283 downwards.
GAATTTGTACATGATAAGCTGTATTTACTAGTAGTGATACAAATGCCACATCATATATGAATGTTCACTTCTTAAAAAATGTATTCTAATTTAGAAGTTTTAATAAAGGCAGTGTTTCCTGAACATTTTCTGGTTTTGTTCTGGAGGATAAACAGACTGAATAGCCTTTACATCATTGATTTCTACAGTTCTTGGACCCAGTGATCATAGAATTCAGAGTCCTTCAGGATTTTCAGGCCAGTGAAAGATTGGGACACTGCTGTGCATGGACACAGACTGTATGGACATTTTAGGATATATTTTTGGAGGCATTTCACTGGATAGGATAGTTAGATAGAGGAAATATGTCACATCTGTGTTTTGTCTCCAAAGTAGGAGGTGGAATGTTCCAGCTAAAAATGCCACTGTGTGGGATACTGTGAAACAGGCATGACCACATGGAAGAAGAAATACAAAGTAAGAGTGGTGGGGCTGGGGATATAGCTCAGTTGGTAAAATGCTTGCCTCACATGCACAAGGCCCTGGGTTCAATCCCCAGCACCACACACACACACACACACACACACACACACACACACACACACACACAGAGTGGTAGGGCTACCTTGAGTTTTTAGATTGTTACTGACACATATACTAGTTCTTATTAAGCAAAAATCTTTTCTAAAAAACTTTTAGAGAAAAGGAAAATGGGAAAAATGAAAATATTTCTTAAAAACAAAACTTACAGTCATTCAAATTCCATGGACTTTCATATGTATTGATATAAAATGGAGAGGAATATAAAAATGCTATCTGTAATTCATAAACTGAATCCTTAAGGAAAGGAAAATGAAGAAACATAAAAACAAACTCAAACTTCATAGCCCTGCAATGGGCGTTCATAGAATTTTTGAATTTATATCCAATATATCCTTTTCCACATGTCATGATTAGTGTATTGCTCTCAGTGAGCATTGTGATCTTTAAGTTATAAAATGTCTGTTAAGAATTCATTATAGCCAGGTATGGTGGCACATACCTGCAATCCCAGTAGCTGGGGAGGCTGAGACAGGAGAATTTCAAGTTCAAAGCCAGCCTCAGCAATGGCGAGGCACTAAGCAACTCGGTTGGACCCTGTCTCTACATAAAACACAAAATAGGGCTGGGGATGTGGCTCAGTGGTCGAGCACCCCTAAGTTCAATCTCCAGTACCAAAAAGAAAAAAAAAAAAAAAGAAGAAGAAATGATTACATTACCCATCAGATCTTCAATGCAGAGGGAGAGGGCTGGAGTAGGGGCACATATCTTCCTCTTTCATGACTTTATTTGGGCGTGAGGTGAGGGAGATGTCCTGCTTTCTGTCCAAACCAGGCCCTTCGCACTCTATCCCAGGCAAGGCAGAGCACAGGGAGAAGCAGGAGGCTGGCACAGGTGCTGGAACCTGTGTTATAAGCCCAACTTATGTTGGGCTTTGGAAACTCGGTCCTCCAGAACCCCATGCTGGGGTGCTCACCCAGCAGACACCTCTGCTTGCTCAGGGGACATGTCCTCTGACTTACCTGTCAGTGTGCTGCCACTGCTATTAGAGCCATTCCCCCTTTCCTTCTGTGCATAACCAGCTCAGGGAGAAGCAAACTATATCTGAGAAGGCCAGACCTTCTGTGGTGGTGGTCACCTCTCCAAGGTTTGCTGGGAGAGTGCTCTCGGTCAGGCTGCTTCCTCCGGGTGAAGCCTATGATCACCTTGAGAATGACCTGTTCAACTGAAGAATTGCTGCTGTGAGACACAGTGACAACATGGGAAGCTCAACCTCAGCTGGCCTTCCTACTGTTTCAGAATCAAAGTGCCCTAAATATAATTACTGCTTTATTAATAAAAGACTTGGGGGAGGTACTGGGGATTGAACTTGGGGACAATTGACCACTGAGCCTCATCACCAGCCCTGTTTTGTATTTTATGTAGAGACAGGGTCTCACTGAGTTGCTTAGTGCCTTGCTTTTGCTGAGGCTGGTTTTGAACTCCAATCCTCCTGCCTCATCCTCCCGAGCTGCTTGGATTACAGGTGTGCGCCTTCACGCCTTGCTAATAAGAGACTCTTGACAAGATATCCATAACTTTTGGGGATGAAGGTGATCCACAACACCCCAAAATTGTGTTAAAGATTTTGGTCTGTGAACATTTGTGATTTTTTTAAAGGAATTGCTGCACGGCCTTTATTCCATTCTGAAGATATCCCCAACCTCTAGAAGATAAAGAACAACTGATTTGGCAAAATTTTTTTTAGTGTTTAGAACATACTCTTTGAAATACATGAAAGTACCTCGGACAGTTACCAACATGCACTGTTTGGACTTACTTTTATTTATTTTTTAATGTGGTACTGAGAATCGAACCCAGTACCTCACACATGCTAGGCAAGCGCTCTACCACTGAACCACAACCCCAGCCTGACTCACTTTTAAACCAGCATAAAAGAATGCATTCAAGGGAGACTAAAATTGATTGATAATTATTTTAAAAGTTTCAGCTTTAGCCTTTGTAATGTTAGATGTGGGTTGTCCTAACTGGCAAACTGCACTGTTGAAAATAGAAGGAAAGACCAGCTTCGGTGTTACCCACAAGGGTGCCGTCCCATGGACTTAGGCATTTTTGAATAGTACTGAACTACCAAGCCAAAGTGGACATCTCTTCTGTGGATTGTCAGTAGTTTTTTTTAAATCAGAATTATTTTCCTGAGGAAAAGGAGAGACAAAGAATTTTGTTAATACAATCTTTGGGTTGGCAGCCGTGTTCTTTTTGTATTAGATAAAATGTTAGCAACATTTACTTTGGCTATCTTTTTAGTTAAGGAAACATTTAAAGATTGAAATGTATAAAAAATAATTTTAAAAATGGGGAATGATGTGACTTGTGCTGTCATTTCATTTTCAAAATGCATTTTAAATATTACACTGCTGATTGATTATCTCAATACAAATTTCAAGCAGTTATTCATTAAGTATTTATTAAGCACACAATATGTACCAGCCTTGACTGGGTGCTGGGGACACAGCAGCAGACTAGCACTAACTTCCTGTTTTCATGAAGTTTATTTTTCCTGGGGGAAGAAATAAACACATAAAGTTCGGTTCAGCACAGATAGCTTTTTGCTATGAAGAAAAATAAAATAAAACAAGGAAATAGGGTGTTAGGTCATCTAAATGACAAGGTAAGCGAAGGTTGGGAGGGGGTTTCTCAGAGGAGGCAGCTTTAGGACATAGTGAAGTAACATAAGGGCACAGGCCATGAGCGTCATGGAGGAAGACAGGAAAAGAGCAAGAAAGACAAATGAAGGAATAAAGAAGAGGACGGAAGAAGCAAACACAAAGTTGTGGGGACCTCAATGAGGTGACATAATTATCTCAACATAAATAGGACAGGCGTGCCTGAAAACATATGCAATAGCCCACTTGCCAGACTTCACGTAGCCACACCAGGCATCTCCTCTTTTGGTTGAATATTACATGTTTACCAATGAAACAGTCACTGCGCAGAATATTTGAGGAATACCTGTTTAGAAATTGCTTCTTAGGTTGGGTGCTATGGTGCGCTTGTCATCCCAGCTACTCGGGAGGTGGAGGAAGGAGGGTCAAGAGTTTGAGGCCAGCCTGGGCAACATAGTGAGACCCTGTCTGAAAAAACAAAAACAAAACCAGAAACAGCCTTTTAGAAATAGTGTATGAGCTGCACAAAAGTTCACTTGTTATGATGTAATGACAATTCATTTTGTTAAACAATAAAAGTATCTTAACTATTTGATCACCCGCTTTAAAAGACTTGGCTCTGAATGTTTTCTGGCTATTTCTAAAAATCAATCTATACCCAAAAGACTGGAAATGAAATCAGAAAAGTGTTCTCATAACCTTAAGGTCATTTCAACAGGCCTTTCAAAAAAATTTCAGGGTTGGGGTTGTGGCTCAGTGGTAGAGCACTTGCCTTGCATGTGCGAGGCCCTGGGTTCGATTCTCAGCACCACATATAAATAAATGAATAAAATAAAGGTCCATCAACAACTAAAAAAAATATTTAAAAAGAAATTTCAGCAACTGTTAACTTTTGACTTAGGAGTCTAGTAACTCCTTTTCATGTGTCTGATTACATTGTCTAGAATTTAGGTCTTAGAAAGACCATAAATTAATAAAACATCATTAATGGACAGTGTTAGGAACAAAATAGGCATTTGGCAACTTCTATTCTTACACATTTTTACATGGGGTAAGGATCTTTGTGTCTTTCATTATGTGTGTTTTTTAAAAATTTATTATCAGTCAAATATAATAGGTACTTTTCTGGGAATAATTACTTTTTCTAAGTTCCATTATTAATTCAGGCATAGTATTATTTCTATTTTCTTTGTAGTTCTTTTATGAGGTATCTGATAAGTTATTCAAAACATTTAAAAAGTGAGAAGTAAAGTCTGTTGTGGAAAATTAACAAAGTCTTTTATTATAATAGATAATAAAAATCCTAATTATCCTTAGCAGTATGAGATATTCAGCAATGATTTTTGAGTACAGAGTGAATAACATATCATACATTGTTACTAAATTGACATGCCAAATTCTGATAGGATTTCTACACAGAACTTTTGATACAAGTTGCTTTAAAATATAATTGCTGAACGCTCAAGGTTTCATCAGAGGATGTTTTGTGTTGGTTAGGTCTGCATTAAGGGTAGCCCCCAGGTGAGCCATAGATTCCAAGTGACTCTTTGAGAGTCAGCAAGTTCCTATTTGTTTTTTCTCTTCCCACATTTTTTATCGTTACGTTATATATTGATGGGATTTGTTGTTACATATTTGTACACGCACACAATATAGCAATCTTATTTGGCCAATATCACTCCCCAACCCTCCCCGCTCCCTTTCCACCTTCCATCCCTGGATCCCTTTCCACTACTGACCTCCCTTTGATTTTCATGAGATCCCTGCTGCCCCTACCTTTTCCTTTTTCCTCTCTAGCTTCTGCATATGAGAGAAAACATGATCCTTGACCTTCTGAGTTTGGCTTATTTCACTTAACATAATGGTCTTAAGTTCTACCCATTTTCTTGCCAATAACATAATTTCTATTTTCTCTATGGCTAAATAAAACTACATTTGTATATACCACATTTTCTTTTTCTTTTTTTTGGTACCAGGGATTGAACTCAGAGGCTCTTAACCTGAATCACATCCCCAGTTCCCCCCTTTTGTATTTTATTTAGAAACAGGGTCTCACTGAGTTGCTTAGGGCCTCACTAAATTGCTGAGGCTGTCTTTGAACTCACGATCCTCCTGCCTCAGCTTCCAGAGCTGCTGGGATTGTAGGTGTGCACCACCGTGCCTGGATCCCACATTTTTTTATCCGTTCATTCATTGATGGGCACCTAGGCTAGTTCCATAGTTTGGCTATTGTGAATTGTGCTGCTATAAGCATGAGTATGCATGTATCTCTCTAGTCTGATGACTTTAATTCTTTAGGATAAATACTGAGGAGAAGTATAGTTGTGTTGGTTTTTTACTAGTATATTTCTTCTGTCAAGAACTTACAAAATCTAGTTACTGTTTGGATTTACATACATGTCTTAGTAGATTTTTTCTTGTCTTAGCATCTGTCTACTTCTCCAAGTATTGCATCTGATCTTGAGTACTTCCTAAGAAAAAGAAAAGCAGCAAAATGAGAAGACCATCTATCATCTGTGGAGTGGGAGAAAATATTTGCAAACCCTGTATCCAATGTTTACACGGAATTCCTTCAACTCAATAGCAAAATCAACTTCACTGAAAAAGAGCACAGGATCTAATTAGACATATGTCTAAAAATGACATATGAATGACCAAGAAATATATGAAAAGATGTTCAACATCATTAATCATCAGGGAAATGCAAATTTAAACCTCAGTGAGGTTGATAAAAAATATATATAAATATATATATATATATATATACTGTTCATTGAAAGTGCATATAAAGGTGTTTAATATGAAGAATTTAATCTGCTTATAATTTTGTGCAAAGTTAGAAAAACTATGATTGTAACAATTTTTTTCTATTTGCCTCAACAAATGTTTTCAGTGAATAGTGTGTACAGCTTCTGAAAATTTGTTTTTTCTGTTATGTTTGATAACATGTATTAAAATGCAACTTTTGAGAAAAAAATAAAAAAATAAACCTCAGTGAGATATCATTGTATACCTGTTAGTATACCTATGATTAAAAAAAAGATAAGTATTGATGAGGACGTGGAGAAATCAGAATCCTTGTACACGTTCATAGGAATATAAAATGGTATTGCAGCTATGGAGAACAATAGAGTTCCTCAAAAAATTAAAAATGGAATTGTCTTATGATCCAGTAACACTACTCTGAGTATTTAAAATGATTGAAATCAATATCTGGAATGGATGATTTACATTTCCATGTTCATTGTAGTACTATTTACAATGACCAGAATATGAATCAACTGAGGTGTCCACCAATGGATGAATGAATAAAGAAAAAGTGACATATATACACACACCAGAATATTATTCAGCCATAAAAAGGTGAAATCCTGGCATTTACAGCAACATGGATAAGCTTGGAAGACATTAAGTAAAACAAGCCAGACACAGAAGGACAAATACCCAGTCATATGTGGAAGCTGAAATAGATGCAGAAAGTAGAAGAGAGATTGCTAGAAGCTGGAAAGGATAGGGTGAGGGAGCATAGAGAGAGGATGGATAACAGGTACCAAAATATAGCGCAATCGAAGGAATAAGGTCTAGTGTTCTACCACACAGCAGGGCAATTAAGTTAATAACTTACTGTGTATTTCAAAATAAGCAGAAGAGAGGATTTTGAATGTTCCATTACAAAGAAATGATAAATGTTTGAGATGATAGAAATGCTAATTGCCCTGATTTGATCGTTACACAAAATGCATGTATTAGATAAGCTTGGTTCAGGCATATTATAGTGATATTTGCTCTGAGTTCAGTGTTACTGATTCAACAATACCTAGTAAATAAGGTGTCTCTAAACAGAAGCACACAGAGACCAAAGTTATGTGTTAACTGATTGATTAAAATGTGACTAGAGGCTGAAAGGAAATGAACCCTATATGCACTTTATAGAACATGACTACTATAAATAAGCAAATCCATTTGTTTGTGGGTATACATATACTTTATTCACACATTGTCAATTTTGGATGATTAATTAAAATAAGTAAACTCATAGTAAATGGAAAATCAGTAGGCTTCAAGTCTGATGTAAAAGATGAATCAAGAACACACTGTTCTTAGTTTGAGGTAGGGAAGACAGATATGAGTAAGTTTCTTGGAGTTAGAAAAAGGGTGATTGGACCTGCATCAGAATGAGGTTCAGGGCCTGGTAAAGATTCTCCTTGTAAGATCATAGCAAAGTAGCATGGGTGAGTTGCAAGACAGGCATGGGTGATCATTTATGTTTTCCTGGCTTGGAAAGCATCTGGAAATGGTGCAATACTAGGTGGAAACGGTATGTTTGAGGAGACTAATATAGATTTTAAAGAGGATGAGAAGCTAAGAGAATACAGGTAGAAGACTGTACTGCACTGTGACCAGGAGTTAGAACTCTTTTTTTTTTTTAATGTTTTTTTAGTTGTAGATGGCCACAATACTTTTATGTATGTATGTATGTATGTATGTATGTATGTATGTATGTATTTATTTATGTGGTGCTGAGGATCTTTTTCCTCTTCTTCCTGAGCACACAGGTAGACTACTTAAATATGGCCACATAACTGAGTTCTATCAGTAGAATGTGAACAGGAGTGATGTGTACCACCTCCAGGACTGATTCTTAAACACCTAGCATGGGCTTTCTCCTTATGCAGTTTATGGTAGTCAAAATGATGGGCCCACCAAAGGTGTCCATATTCTAATCCCTAAAATCCCTAATCCCTAAAATGTTAGGTTACATGGCAAAGGAGAATAAGTTTGCAGATGGAATTATGTTTTCTAGGGATTATTTTGTATTTTCTGAGTGAATTCATTGTCATTACAAGGGTCCTTCAAAATAGAGTAGGCAGGCAGAGGAGATACCCAGAGAGACGGCAGCATGAGAAAGACTTGGTCTGACCTTGTAACTTTAATGTGTGAGGTGGCCATGAACCCAGGAAAGCAGGTGACCTCTAAAAGCTGCAAAAGGCAAGGAAGTGGATTCTTCCCTAGAGTTTCCAGTATGAAACGTACCTCTGCTAACACCTTGGTCATTGCCCAGGGAGACCTGTGTCTGTTGTCTGATCTGCAGATCTATATCATAATTTTGCTTTAAGACATGAAGTCAATGGTACTTTGTCATAGCAGTTATTACAATACAGACTGCAACCTTGAATCTGTGTGAAGATGTCAGAACTCACAGACAGGGTGAGTATAGGTCCCTGTGCTAGCTCTTGGAAGAGAGCTGCCAATCAAAGTAACTGCCTTTATATGTATAGGACACAAACTTGTACTATTTGAGCCCTCATACTTTTTGGAATTATTTTTTGCATAGTAGTCAGTATTACCTTGAAGTGAACACTTTAGTTAACTCACTTGGTTAATTACCTTGGTTTTCTCACTTGAAACAGACGGTGCTATATTATGGAGACTGGTCTTGCTCACCTCAAATTTATCTTCAAATTGAAGATATAATTTCTAATACGATATGCAGGTACTTGATTTTCTAGAATTCCTTCCTTGTTGCAAGGATTAAGAGAGCTGCCATGTAAATCACTTAGAATTAATACTGACATAGTTTGTCCTATTAAAGTGTTAACCATTGGGGCTGGGATTGTAGCTCAGTAGTAGAGCGCTTGCCTCGCATGCGTGAGGCCCTGGGTTCGATCCTCAGCACCACATACAAAGCAATAAAATAAAGACATTGTATCCATCTACAACTAAAAAAAATATTTAAAAAAAAATAAAGTGTTAACCATTGTTACTATCACATAGTTATGCAAGGAACAAGGTGGAATTTGTGGAAGCCACTGTGCATGTGGTTTGCAATGGATACAGCAGGGACAAAATTGTATAAAAACACTCACATGTATGTGAGAAACTGATGCATCTTTACTATCCAGAATTGACCTAATCTAGCTTTTGGTTCAGAAGAGTAAGGAGTCTCCATGCTTTGATTATTTAAAATTCAGACAGTTTGCCCTATATTGGCCTCTGAAAAGAACTGCACATTCTGGAATGTACCACATTCTGCCCCCTGCTTTTCTTTTCTCTTTCATCTTTTATATAGTTATGTTGTCTTTATTCCCTTTCTGAAACTTTTGAAGACACTGTTACTGGAATCATAAAAGCAGTATCCCCGCTTACAGATAATATATTCATAGAAATGTGAAGAAGTAGGAACTATGAAATCCCAATACTAACAATGCAAATAAATAAAAGTAGCACATATATATAATTAAATTAAAAGAAACGTGAATATTTTATGTAAGTATATGTAAATGTTATTAATTTTTTTACTGTGTTAGGGTTCAGACCTAGGGCCTTGATCATGCTAGGTAAGCGATATACCACTGAGCTACACCCCCAGCTCCTGAAAAGATTTAAGTAAGCTTAGGTTCATTTTACAAATAGAAAGTTGAAGAAACTTGCTCCTTAGTTTAAGAAACTAATGGGGGAGCATCAGTGGTTTCATAGCTCACTTCTTCCTTAGTTACTATAGTAACAGTCAGGAAAAAATAAACTAAAGACTCATCAAGCATGAGCATCAGGATTTTTAGCTGCCTATCCTCTCAGAGGTACTGAATAAATCTGGTGTCCCAGCAGCATAGCTTCATTACTGCCTTTCAGCAGATGATTACTCTGCAAAATAAAATAAAAAAGTGGACAAAGAATGAAAGTTAATTAATATGTATTATTTTTCTAGGCTTCAGCATTTTCCATGGAAAATATTTTTTAAAAATTGTGGTATTGTTCCAGTACCTCAGAAGTCAACAATGTCCAAATTTTGGTGAAACGAGTCCTTTAGGGGTAATTATGTATACTAATTATGTCAATTTGACCATTGATAAAAATGCATTTTTATAAATAGGAACTTGGTGGGAAGAATATGGCTGTTGGGATTTTTTTTCCCTACCTTTTCTTAGATATATCTGTGCTTGTTTGTGGTAATATTGACGAAAACCAGGTGTTAACTGCCAGGATGTTCCAAGACCCTTTGTCATTTTTATTTAAATAAAATGACTGTACTCTCATTCTCCAGAAGGTAGAAACTCAGGGTCTCCAGGAAGAGTCTTGGGGACTTCAGAAGTGTCATTTTTCCTTTGCTTTCCCTTTGCCCAAGGTCTTGTCTATTGCAGGAACTTACTCTTTAGCGCCACCCACTGTTGACCACCATCCACAATTGACTGCCATCATTGAGGTTCTTTCCTCATCCAAATGATCGCGCGCACACACACGCTGGAGACCTTGGTAGTTATTAACAAAGTCTAAGGCTTTGATGGATGAAGCATTATGCAACAAATAAAAGTTAAATAAAAGACACCCACCCAGTAAGGATTCTTGGGCACTTTGCCTGAATACCTTCCCGAGGAGAGCCCCAGTTTTTTGGCCATCTTTCTGGGATCCTCCTTTTCTGTCCTTTGCCCTCAATTCCTTCCTGTCTCTTTCTTAATCTTTTGAAAGAAACTCCGAATCCCCTTATTGTAGTATGTCAGACAGTTTTATTTCTCCTTATTTCATTTCTTTGCCTTTCAGGTTGATCATGTTTACCTTTCTTCTTCAAACCCCAATCACTCACTTAGAGTCTTTTTAAGATAGCCATTTATCCTAGAGATAAATAAGGCCACTTGCTGAAGAAATAGAATTCCTCTCGTCAGTTGTGGTTCTGAGTAAGTTTCTCTCTCACAAAGAAATTAGAGTAGAAATTGATATTTGTATAAACTCCTAATTTTACATGAATCATTCTGTAAATTTCAGTAATTGTGACTAAGATATTATGGGTTTTAGTGATAAATTATCTTCTTGAGTTTAAAGATGAGAAGTTGAGGGATAGGGAAATTTTCACTTGTGTAAAGTCACAAATCCAGCAAGAGACAAAGCTAGAATTTGGTTCCAGGCCTTTGAATTTCTATGCCAGTATTCTCTACATTACACCAGCTCACGCTGAGATAAAGGCTGCACATAGAAACCCTGAAGCTATATTGTTCTTGAAAACTGTTAACTGACCGTAGAGTCTGAGGAGCTGGCATCAGCTAAGGAAGTGGGAGATTTTACAGAAAGGTCAGAGAAGCATCATGTGACTGTTAAATGATTAGGTATTAGAATTCATGAAGGAGAATAGGAGATGTGATCAGATTAATGGTCTGCCAAGCTATGCTTGTGCCTCTGACAGTGGCTCTGTGGCACATTTTGTGAAAGGACATGTTTGTGTTCTGTGACATTAACTTCAAAAGGTTATGGTTGTAGCTGAAAAAATTTCTAACTTCCCTTAGTCGATTTGTGGAATCATCCGTGAATTTAACTGAACTCTTCGAAGGACCTACTTTTTGTCTTGTCTTTAATGGTCTGTACTACTTTTGGATCTCATAAGTATACTGAATAAAGTTATTTTTATGTGTCCTAAAAACACTATTTAAAGATTTAACTATGGTTACAGAGCACTTGCCTAGCATGTCGGAAGCCCTGGGTTCAATGCTCAGCACTGCAAAACATAAAAACAGAAACAAAAAAAAGAACCTCGATGATGGGATAACAATATACTGTCACAGTGGTACGCTGACAATGATGTACGGGCTTAACTCACAATGTTAAGTCAGAGGTTGCACAAAATAGTCACTGTCTCCCCCAAACTCATCTCATCTTGCTTGGGGGCCTTAATTCATATCTAAACTTGAGCGGGGCTGTCCAGCAATAGAGTCAACATGCCAATTCAAGGTAAACCTGCTCTCCTTCCACCTAAGACAGTCTCTGAGATGAACAAAATGCCAGTAAATAATCCTCATACGCAACTCAGAGTGTAATTCCCTGCCAACTAAGTTTCTCCCCTTTCCTGTGGCATCCCTCTTGTCCATCCTCCTGTCCAGGCAGCAGCGGGGCACAGGAAGATCATAGACATCCCCTGTGCATTGGCCTCTGACCTCGCCTTTGAGGGTATGTCTTGCACTCTCTTCACAGGGTGTGGGCAGTGCATGGTGACTGTTCCAGGGATTTAAAGCCAGGTCCCTATGTCTGCTCTCAGCCATGCTGCAGATCCATGTAGGTCTGCAGATTTCTTGTCTGATTGCCCTTCACTGTATCACTCATTGGAATTTCATTTCACCCTGTCAGAGGTAATTCCTCATGGCACCCTGGCATTTCTGCATGACCTGTGAGCAAGGAACTAATAGAAATTCTTTTGGAAATCTTCATTTCCAGTGACTTCGTATGCTCAACAGTCTTGGAAGGTAGAGATGCTGTCTGCTCCTCTGGAGTCAAGGGCAGATATGTTTACTGAAAGAGTTGACTTCCTTAGGGGTATGCAGTCATTGTTCACTCTTCTGTTTGTTTTCCTGTGAGTCTGGGGCTTGAAGAACCAGGACAGGAGATACTGATATTCAGGCTACTACTGTACTCTTGTTGCTGTGACTCAACCCATCTTCCATCTCTGTCCCAGGAGTTTGGTATATTTTTCCAGTATTTGTGAAACAGTGGCAATTAGCTTTTAAGGAAGATGACATCAGCTCTCAATACAGCCCTCAGGGAGGACCCTGTGTGCCCCCCAAAACACAGCCAACTCCTTCACCTTTCTCCTGAGTTCTACATGGGGAGGGAGGCTCCCTCCCCACCATTCACAGTCCCTTAGTGGCTAGAAAGTGCTGTGTCAGGTCCCTCCTTGTCTAAAGATGCTACACCACTATTTGTGCTTCACTGTGAGTCACTGCGCTGTCAGCACGGGTACGGCCAATGGGAAGTGGAACTTCTGGCTCACTGGTTTATCTGGACCCTTGATTTATAAAAGGAAGCGTGTCATTTAGAAGCTCTCCTTTTCAACAAAGTCTCCTTTGTTTCAAGATTGTAACATGACTTTGTGCCTTTGATTACTGTGTTGCAGGTCAAATAAATAAGTCAAAGAAATAACTCCTTGCATGTCTCCTGTCTCTTCCTCCTCCTCCTCCTCCTCTTCCTTCTTTTTCTTTTTTCTTTTCTTAAGGAAAAAGAAGTTTTATTGCTTTGCTAGCAAAGGAGAAACACAGGAGACTCCTGTCTAGAGTCTGTGATTCTTCCCATCGGGGGAACAGAGGGTTTTTAAAGAGATGATCCAAAGGAATCCTGTTTGCCCCAAGATTAGGGAAGAGATGATTAGGGAGGAGAGATCAGGTGGGGAAGATTATGGAACAGAGGGGTAAAGAAACATGTCTGTTTTAGAGCAGAAAGGGCTATATTCCAAGTATGAACTGGATCCTGTTACATTTCCCCACTGTCAATTTCTACATTCCATTTCTATGGGAAAATGGGTGATGACATCTCCAGAGAGGGTGAGGTTGGGTGAAAGTGACCTATAGTCCTTGTTCTCTATCAGGTAGGGTGTGGACAGTTAGAAGTGATCAGCATCAGGGCTGTCCAGAGGTCCACAGTGGCAGTCAGTGGGTGACTGGACACAGCATACATCAGGCAGGGATGAGCTAGGCCTACAATAAACAAGACAGCAAAGCATTACATTTTTGTAAACAATTAGCACAAAAACAATTAGTATTTCAGGAGTCCCTGAAACTCAGGACACACTTGTGACTCTAGAGTCCTTTGTGATAGTTTCTGCTCAAAAGATCCTAATTCTCCTTGAGTAGATGGATAGGGAAAAAGCATTTTGATTCCTGTAGCACACATATGTATTTGTAAAGATAGATATCGAATAGACACATTCAAGCTTCCTTAACATGTCAATAACAATAAATCAACTCAAAAGTACATCAGGTTGCAATGACTTTAGTCAATTCTGTTCATATGCATTAGAAAGCATTGGTGAATGGATTCAGTAAACCTATTCATTCAGTGGTATTTAATATAAATAAATATTTTTCCTCATTTAAAAAACACAAGAAAACCCAAAATGATCCTGGGATTAAAATTGTCCTTATTTCCTTGGGAAAGAAAATTCTTGGAGATGAATTATATTTTTTCCAACACAGGTTAGCTGTAAGAGGAGATAGGTTAAACTGTCACATAACTGCACCTCATGGTGTTCTCAGCACTTTCTCTCTTTTTATTTATTTTTTCTGTACTGGGATTTGAACCTAGGACTTTGCACATGCTACTTAAATGCTCTACCACTTAGCTACATCCCAGTCCTTTTAATTTTATTTGTGAATATCTTGCTACATTGCCCAAGCTGACCTTGAACTTGCCTCTGCCTTCTCTTGGCACTTTCTTGAGTCATTGGTACAAGGAGGGACTGAAGAAGGGAAGGAAAATTTCTGCATGATTTGGGCATGCTCAAAGGAGCTTGCAGAATTTGTTTATCTGGAACACCTATACCTACATGTGTATCAGTCTAAGCCTGTTTTTATCTATATCATTTACTAGAAAGATACTTAAATAATTTAAATAACTTTAAGTAGGAAAGTAATTGTGAATGAAGTGAAAATGGTATCCTTCTATATAGAGCCTGATTTGCTACATGTAATATTTTTAAAAATAAACTTTTTGTTGGAGGATAATTTTAGATTTAGACAAAAATTGCAAGGATAGTGTAGAGAATTCCACACATCGCACAGCCTTTTAGAAAGCAATCATTTTCAAACAAGAAAGTCTACACTTCTAAATGCATTGTATTTTTAAAATAATGGTCTCAAATAAATGTCTTAAATAATAATCTAATGCACCCATAAAATATGAAAAAATAATTAATAATCCTAACAATTGCATTAAAATGGTTTTGGTAATGTGAATTCAAGTGTATAAATGTCTGAAATGAGAGGGTTGAGCTACCTCATAGTTTGCCTCCAGCTCTGACAAACTGAATCCATGACACTATATATTTCGGAACCTCTCTGTTGGGTGAAGTTAGTTCTTAATCTCTGTTATGATTTAGATATCAGGTGTCCTTCAAAAGCTCATGTGTGAAACAATGAAAGAACTTTCAGAGAGAAATGACTAGACTGTGAGAGTTGTAACCTGTTCGGTGTGTTACTCCACTGAGATGGATTAACTGAGTGGTCACTGAAGGCAGATAAGATGTGGCTGGAGGAGGTCGGTCACTGGGGGTGTGACTTCTGGGTTTATATTTTGTTTGGTAAGCAAAGCTCTCTGTCTGCTTTTAGTTGCCCTGTCCTGAGCTCCTTTCCACCACCATGACCTTCCCCATGACACTTTTCCTTACCCCAGGCCCAGAGCTATGGATTAGGCTGACCGTGGACCAAGCTTCTGCAACAGTGGACCAAAATAAAACTTTCCTGCTCTACATTGTTTTTCTCAAGTCTTCTGCTCACAGTGACAAAAAAGCTGACTAAAACATTTTCACTGTTTTACACTTCTCATAATCATTTCACTTCTGAAATTGTTGCTTTGTCTCACACATGAGCTTTTGGGGGCACCTCATCTTTAAACCATAACACACTAGTAATTAGTTTCCTTTAGGATGTAGTGCTCACATCTTTAGAACTTTGTGCAAATTTTTGGGTTCAAACCAAAGTGCCTTTGGCATTTTTTTCTTATCTAAGTTCTGTTAAATTCCTTTCCAAATTGCATATTGATCTGAAATATAGAAGGCTATAAATATCTATGATTTACTTATACTGCACCTTTTAACCCATGGATAGGTCTATTGATCCATCTGTCACTTACACTGGGTAAGCACTAAGCCAAGGTGGAATGCCAGGGAAATGTACTTTTTTCTTGATTATTCACCTCACTTTTTTGACTTCTTCTCTCTTTTTGTTTCCTATTGTCCGAAGCTAAGGATTTACTGATGTTTTGTTTTCTCAGAATTTCTCCTTGTGTGCTTGGACTTCTATATCAAGATAACACAGACTGTGGGGCTTAAATAATGGACATTTCTGGTCACATTTACAGAGGCTAGAAGTCTAAGATCAAGGCGCTGGAGGGTTAGTTTCTGGTGAAGCCTCTCTCTAGCTCGTGGAGGACTGCCCTCTTGCTGTGTCACCATGTGGCCTTTTCTCTGCGTGCACGTGCAGAGCTGGGGAGGATGAGCCAGCTCTGACATCCCTCCTCATGTAAGGACAGTAGTCTGACTGGATGTGGGCCTCACCCTTTCGACCTCACTTAATGCCATTTGCCTCCTGGAAGTCCCTGTGTCCAAATAGAGTCAATCACATCAGGGATTGGAGCTGCAGCATGTGAATTTGGTGAGTGGAGAACACAATTCAGTCCACAAACCCCACCGTCATGCCCTGCTTATGTGCTATAGTTATTTTTTCTCATCTTCTGTCTTCATCTCTTCTCACTCTCAGGATTATTCTCTTTGCTCATTAGATCTCCTAGTTTTCAGTGATTATTAATGGGTCAAGACATTCAATATAGTCGAAGATGATAGATTTGCATTTTAAAAAGAAAACTTCTGCCAACACTATCTTCCGACGAGGTGAGTAAGTTAAGCATGACTGCTGCTTTAGCCACAGCTGCGTGGAAATCAGAACGCCTTCAGCATCACCCTTCACACCGCTCTGTTGTAACTCTGCTGTACCTGTTGATGGACACAGCTGAAGCCTTCTGGTGGGTCAGTCTGCCCACAGTGGAAGGGGAATTAAAAACAGGATCTCTCCAGTTAACCAGGCCTTAATGAAAAGTGATTATTCTAATGTATTATCAAGAAACACCAGTCAAGACATTATCAAAGGTAGCAGAATCAAAGGATTGCACATAAACATTCAAAGTCATAGGAGGAAAGACTTTTCTTGACCTAGTGACTTGGATGAAAGGAGCTTGAAAATTTGCTGCCATCAAAACAAAGGTCTTTGTCATTAACATTCACTCAAAATGGATGAAATATTGAAAAACTGAAATACACTCAATTTTCTGGCACCTGGCATCAAAGGATGCTTTGAACTTTTGTTCTTGTCACTGATTTGCAGACATTGTGTTTGAAATGATAATGTTCTGGTGTCCTTGACATAATGATAACTATTAATTATTGATGATTAGGCTTCATTAAAAAATGATACTGATTGGGGCTGGGATTGTAGCTCAGCGGTAGAGTGCTTGCCTCGCATGTGTGAGGCCCTGGGTTCGATCCTCAGCACCACATACAAAGCAATAAAATAAAGACATTGTGTCCAACAACTAATAAAATATTAAAAAAAAAAGATACTGATTGGCTTTTAGCTATGCTTGTGGATTTCTCAGAAAGTAGTATTTTCTAAGGAAGAGTAGTATATTTCACTCATAATTCTCAAACCTAGGTTTTTCAAAGGAGCTAACTAGGTTTTGCCACAGACAGAATCCAGGAAGGCATTCAACATTGGGGAATCTTTCTTTTCTGCAATTTATATACAATTTGCCTACTGAGTAACAATACCTGTGACTCCAGACAAACCTGTCATCTTTCACAGGGCCAACTAGTAACATCATATTTGGAAGAAAGCATCATGGCTCTTATTTACATCCACAGAGATCTGTGTGTGCCCCTGTCATTCTGATTCTGTTCAGCTAAGCACATGACTCTCCTATTCACCCTAATCATTGTCCCATGACCCCTAGAGTTACTGTAATTTGAGTCTCATGAGCCAGATAGAAGAAGCATAATTTTTTATTATGGTTAACATATTAATTATTGGGTTTCATGGTGATATTTCCAAACTTGCTTATATTGTGCCTTGATCATGTCTTTCCTCCCTTCTTCCCTCTCTGTCCTCCCCCCTCTGCCTAGTCCCTTTCCCCTTTCCTAATAGTTCTTTCTATTTTTAGGTCATCTTCCCCCCCCCCACTTTGTTCTACATATGAGAGAAAACATGATAATTGTCTTTCTGGGTCTCCCTTATTTTGCTTAACATGATTACCTCCAGTTCCATTCATTTTTCTGCAAACGACATAATTTCATTCTTCTTTATGGCTGAATAGTACTCTGCTATGTATTTTCTTTACTCATTTGTTATGGTTTGGATATAAAGAATCCCTCAAAGAGTCATGTGTTGAAGGCTTGGTCTGGGGGCAGATTTGGGGAACTGATTGGATCGTGAGAACTCTGACCTCATCCATGGATAAACCCTTTGAGGGATTTATATCTGATGGCATTATTGGGAGGTGGTAGAATCTGTAGGAGGTGGGGCCTCATTGAAGGAGGTAGGTCACTGGGGGCATGCCCTGGAAGAATATTTATTTCCCCTGGACTCATATCCTTCTGTGTATGTGTGTGTGTGTACTTTCCAGCTTACCATGAGGCAAACAACGTTCCTCCATCACACCCTTCTGCCATGATGCTCTGCCTCACTACAGACCCCAAGCAATGGAGCTGGTCAACCATGGATTGAAAACTCTAAAATGATGAGCTAAATGAACCTTTCCTTCTCTATATTGATTTTCTCAGGTATTTTGTCACAGTGACAGAAAGATGGCTGTATTAGTCAGCTTTTCATTACTGTGACCAAAATACCTGAAAAGAACAATCTCAAGGACAAAAGTTATATTTTGGCCCACGGTTTCTGAGATCTCAGTCCATGGTTGGCCAGCTGTATTGCTCTGGACCCAAGTAAAGCAGAACATCATGGTGGAAGGGTATGAAGGAGGAAAAATGCTCATCTCATGGCAACCAGAAAGCAGGGGAGAGAGAGATATATAGTCCCCAAGGGCACACCCTCAAAGACCTACTTCCTCCAGCCATGCACCACCTGCCTATAGTTTCTACCCAGTACGGTAGCCCTTATTCTGACTAGGTGGGATGGAATCTCAACAGTTTTAATTTTTCATTTTTTGATGAGTGAAGATGTTGAACCCTTTGTAGAAATATTTATTGGCCATTTGCATTTTGTCATCTTTTTAATGATGAGTTTGGGAACCTTGATCCTCATGCTCACTGGGCAAGTGCTCTACCATGAAGCTGTACTTCTTTGTTTGAGAAGCGTCTGTTCAGATCTTTTGCCCTCTTATTGATTGTATTACTCATTCTTTTGTTGTTGACTTTTGAGTTCTTTATCTATTCTTGATACAAATCCTGTCAGATGATTAGCTGATGAAAGGTTTTTTCTGTTTTCTATGTTTTATTCTTTTTGTTGATTTATTTCCTTTGCTGTGTAGAAGCTTTTTAAATTTGATGTGATCCCAAATGTCAGTTCTTGCTATTATTCCCTGAGCTATTACAGATCTCTTCAGGAAATCATTGCTTGTGCCAATATCTTGGTGTTTCGGCTGCGTTGTTCTCTAGTAGAAGAGAACTTCTACTAGTAGGATCTTGTTTCAATCTTCTACGTGTGGAAAACCAGTTTTCCCAGCACACTTTGTTGAAGAGGTGTCCCCCCCCACCCCTCAGTGTATGGTTTTGGCACCTTTTGTTAGGAATCAGATGGATGTAGCTGTGTGGATTTATTCCTGGGTCCTCTGTTTTATTCCGTTGGTCTGCAGGTCTGTTTTTATGCCAGATCATGCTGTTTTTGTTACTATGGCTCTCTAGTGTGTTTTGAAATCAGGTATTGTGATGCCTCTAGCTTTGTTCCTTTTGCTCAGAATTGCTGTGGCTATTTGGGACCTTTTGTTCTTCCATATGTATTTTAGGATTGGATTTTCTAGTTCTGTGAAGAAGTCATTGGTATTTTGTTGGAGATTGCAATGAATCTGTAGATTGCTTTTGGTATTATGGCCATTTTAATGATACTAATTCTCCCAATATATGAACATGGGAGGGGTGGGTCTTTCAATTTTCTATGCCTTCTTCAATTTCTTTCTTCAGTATTTTACAATTTTCATTGTAGAGTTTTTCATGTCATCAGTTAAGTATATTCTTAGATATTTTATTTATTTTAGAGTGGCTGTTATGAATGGGATTGTTTTCCTGATTTCCTTCTCAGTGAGTTCATTATTGATATATGGAAAAACTACTGATATTCATATGTTTTGTATCATGCTTCTTTACTCAATTTTGAAATCAATTCTAAGAACCTTTGGGTGGATTTTAGGATTTCCTTTATAGAATCATATTATTTGCATCAGGGATAATTTGACCTTCTATTTTACTACTTATATCTCTCTTATTTCCTTGTTTGCTTGCTTTGGCAACCATATTATTCCAACCATATTAAGAAAGAGTGGACATCTTAGTCTTGTTCCTGATTTTAGGGGAAATTCTTCTAGTCTTTATACCTTCAGTGTGATGTTGACTAGGGATTCATCACATACAATCTTTATTATATTTGTTCAGGGCTTTTATCATGAAGGATTACTGAATTTTATCAAAGGCCTTTACTGCATCTATTGAGATGATTGGGTAATTTTTATCCTTGATTCTATTTATGTGGTATATTGCATTTATTGATTTGTTTATCTTGAACCATCCTTACATCCCTGAAATGAAACCAAGTTGATCGTGGTATGTGATCTTTTTAATGTGCTGTTGAATTCTGTTTGCAAGCATTGTGTTGAGGATTTTTGCATATATGTTCATCAGAGATACTGTTCTATAGTTTTTGTTGTTTCCTTATTGGCCAGGGTGCTATTGGCTTTGTAGAATGAGCTTGAAAGGATTCCTTCTCTTCCTATGGTACAGAATAGCTTGAGTAGCATTACCATTAGTTCTTCCTTAAAAGTCCAGTAAAATTCACGATCTCTCTAGTCCTTGGCTTTTCTTTGTTGGGAAACTTTATTATTGCTACAATCTCATTGCTTATTATTGATATACTTAGGTTTTTAATGTACTCTTGGTTCAATTTTGATAGGCCATATGTGTCTAGAAATACGTCCATTTTTTGAGGTTTCCCAATATATTGCCATGTAATTTTTCAAAGTATTTCCCAATGAACTACGGATTTCACTGGTATTTATTGTAATGTCTAGAAAGAGATAGATCTTGAGCAAAGGCAATTGATATGTTCTTAGGTATTCAGGAAGAGCCTGATAACTTGGCTAAAGTCACTGGGAAGATTTTAGGCAGACAATATCTGATGAGTAGGTCTGACGGATGGATTGTGTTGGGGCAAATGGAAGAACAGAGTATACTTGGTGGATTCAGTTTTACAGAAATTTGGTAGGAAATCATTCTCATTGTTACAGAAAGTTTACTTCAGTCATCAGAAGAATACATTTGGTTAAGTTCAGGAAAACAATATCAGGGCAAAAAAGCACTAAGGCTAACATCTCTTATGAAAATGTTTTGTTTTCTGAGTCTGAGATGATAAAACAGTATCAATCATACTCACCAATTCTTTTAATACCAACTTTACTAATTTTCTAAGTTTTAAAAACAAAGAATATTTTTTAGAAAGGAAAAAGTGTTCCTAGGCACCCTTAGAAACTTCAGACTTCTATCATTCCTTTCAAAGAATCTAACAGTGGAGAGGGATGAAGGAGAATCTCTTTGTCTTGTGCATTGTTTACTTGGATGCACCTGTTGAAGGAAGGTGTTGGTTCTGATATTGTGCATCTACTTGATTTCTTTCTATGTTCATTTAAATTCTGGCTTACCAGTTTCATTTGCTGGTGTCTGCAAGCCCATTACTATAAAAATTTGTACTGTTAAGAATTGTAAGGTATTCTTTTTGTCAGTTAAAACAAACAAACAAACAAACAAACAAAATAACATGGACTCAAGCTAAAAGACGTGAGGCACTTGGGAGAAGTGTATTTACATATCCTAATCTGCTCCCTTGGCACATGGCTTCTCTCACCCCCATCTCATGGAAGCTCAGCAGGTATGTGCAGAGCTTATTAATTTGTTGCATTGCACTTCAGCTCTTTTCCAGAATTTCAAAGAACCATTAATCTCCAACTTTTCTTGAGCATGATAGATAATTCAGACTGGATGCTTCAACTGTCTCTCTCAAATATGCACTGTCATTATAATAGGAAAGTATATTAAATTATTGTGTTTTTTTAAGACACTTCATTCAGTCTGATGTTGTTTCCAGCAGTAGCACATAGCTTTTTGTTGCTGTGACCAAAACTGGGCAAGAACAACTTAGAAGAGGAAAATTTTATTTGGGGCTCATGGTTTCAAAGGTCTTAGTCCATAGGAGCCTTACTCCATTGCCAAAGGTGATGAAGCACATTGTGGAGGAGGGGCCCAGCACAGGAAGCTGCTCCCCTCCTGGTGTTTTCAGGAAGCAGAGGGGGTGGGAATGCATCCTTCCAGGACATACCCCCAGTGACACACTTCCGCCAGCCATGCCCCACCTGCCTACAGTTACACCCTGTCAGTCCATGCAAACTAGGAAGGACTGATTAGGTCACAGCTCTCATAATCTAACTGTTTCACCTCTGAATATTCTTGCATTAACAGGAGCTTCTGGGGACAGCTCTTATCCAAATTATAACAAGTAGTGTGTCATTCAGATCAAGTGAATTTATTCCTTTTATGTTTAAATGGCATAATGTCCTTGACTGAAGTAGTGGAAGAGTTGATCAAAATTGACTCTAGCTATGGCATAATCGTTTTCTCATGTAGTAAGAAGTCCAGAGGTTAACGTGTTCAAGTTCATTTCAGCATTCAATAGTATTACAAGGGACCTGACTTTCCTTCAGTCTGTGAGCCCCGCCATCCTCAGTGTGGCAGTGTCGTCAACTATTACGTTCACAAGATTGCTGCAGCAGGCTGTAGCAACCGGTCCTCAGAAAATGGCCTTCAAAGAAGTCAGGAAAGAGGATGGGATTAACATTGGCATAAGGGAAAATTGTTGTCAAGAGGGCTCCTTATACTCCAATCTGTTTTTTCTTTGTAGTGGAGAATCTTTGGCAAAAAACTTCTATCATTTTGTATTTATTGGCCATAGTTGGGTTATATTCCTATCCCTAGTTTAGGAAAAGGCAGGCAAGTATCTGGTGGTTTAGCCTATTTCCAGAACCTGGCCTTCCTGTGTGGAAGAGAGGTTGAGGCCATTGCTAGGGAGAGTGCCAGTGCCAGTGTGGCCTAGCTCTCTGGGAAAGTGGCCTTGCTCTCTCCAGGCTGTTATTCTTCATCATCTTGGTATTTCTCCCAGTGAGGCCCAGGCTACAAATTCATGCACGTGATATGGAAGAAAAAAAGGCATGTCTTGACAAAACTGTTGAGACACTCTGTGTAAGTAAATCATATGAAAATCGTTCTTTCTGCTATGTTCAGTAATTTTAGAGAAGAAATTTAGAGTTTTTTTTTTGTAACTTTAAAATACTGTAAGATTCATCATTGTTGATTAATTAGTACTTTCTTCTTGGAAGCCAATTAGAGTTTTTTGACAACATTTTCTTTTGGTTTCCTTCTGATTTCATTTATCCTCCCTCCCTCCCTCCCTCTCTCCCTCCCTCCCTAACTACCTACCTTCCCAGTAGTCCCAATCTATCTGTAGTTTTGTGTTGTCATCATCCCAAAAGCACTAATGGAAAATGCCAGAAATAAACAATTGGTAAGTGTTAAAATTGTGTGCTGTTCTGAATAGGATGATGAAATCTTGCACTGGTTAGCCTCATTCTGCCCCAGATATGAAACATCCCTTTTTCCAGTGCATCCACACTGTGTACCCTACCCACCAGTTGGTCCCTTGGTAGACATCTTGGTTTTCTGATTGATTATGGCAGTAATGCAAATGCTTGTGTTCAAGTAGCCTTTCTTGAGAAAGAGACCATATTAACATAACTTTTATTACAGGATTTTTTTTTTTTTTGGTACCAGGGATTGAACTCAGGGGCACTCAACCACTGAGCCACATCCCTAGCCCTATTTTGTGTTTGATGTAGAGACAGGGTCTCACTGAGTTGCTTAGCACCTTGCCATTGCTGAGGCTGGCTTTGAACTCGTGATTCTCCTGTCTCAGCCTCCCAAAGTGCTGGGATTACAGGTGTGTGCTACCAGCCTGGCTGGCCTTTGCCTTTTTATGGTTCACAAATATCTTTCCATTTCTGAGGCAAGCTGTGACACCTCTGCCTTCCTTATGTGGGTCTTCTCTTCGCAGGCCTGTCTCCCCACTGTTTTATAAGAACATTGAAAACAGTCTAGTCTTGTGTGGCTTCAGTACACAACATGTCTGATACATTATAGCCATTTAAAAAGTGTTTGCAGAATTAATTGAAAATCTCTTTTCTGTTTGAAGGTCTGTGCTTGTGGTCAACATAGTAAATGGTCTTACCATGTAGGTCACTCCAGAGGCCATGCCTGCATCTGCAGTTCAGCGCTGCCCCATGTTCCTCATTTCACAGGGGTTCTCGTTGCCTGCTTTCCATTCAGCAAAAGCATCTGAGGCTCTGACAGGATTTTGGGCTAACCATAGCACTTGAAATTTCTGTTACAAATTTTCCAGAACAAAGTAATAATTACTTGGAATTGGCACAGTGAAAGCCCAGAAGAGGAGCACTGATACTCAGTTCTTGGTAATGTCTATAAAAAAAGGAGTAAGTTCACTTTTGTATCGATTCTATTTCTTTAAGATATTGAAACAAAGAAACACAAGATATTAGTTGCATGGCTTCCCTCTTTTTTCCCTTTATATGTTTCCTGTATAAACAAGTATCCAGAAATCCTCTTTTTCTCTTGACAATGCATTCATTCAATTATATATTTCACTCTGTGAAGGCAACTTTGTGGGTTAAATCATTTTAGGTTGTTAGGAAAATTACACTGGCAAATTTCCCTAATAGTATGAAGCTGAACTGGATATTTAACTAAAAATAGCCTGAATGATATTCAGAGAACATCCTATGTAAATAATCAAATGGCCAATATAGTTTTAAGGCAGATGATAAGTGAACTGCATTTAAATGATTACATGGAAATGTGCATATTGAATATGACAGAGTGAAAAATGAATGGATGGATATTCAAAAGCAAAAAGTGGAACACAGAGGCCTTTTCTAAACACAGAAAATTGAGCCATTTCTCTTATCTTTCTTGCATAGGTAACAGCTGTGATTTCTTCAGAGCGCTCACCTTGCATATTGATTTGATCTAATAGACAGATACATGTCTTTTGTGTCTGAGAGCATGACCATGTTTTAATGTTGCCACAGGAATAGCCAGAGTGAAATTTTAAAGAGTGTGCATTCTGGAACTGGAGCACATGGATCCAAATTCCAGTGCTGCAGTTTACCAGCTATGTGCCTCTGGGCAAGCCATTCAATCTTCTTACACTCCAGCTTCCTCTTAGGTAAACTGAGGATAATAACAGTATTTACTTGGAGTGGGTAGGAGGAGGATTCAAGGCGTGAATTGTTGTTAAGTGCTTAGGACTGTACCTCGCCTTTCTTTCTTTCTCTCTCTTTTTTTTTTTTTTGGACCAGGGATTGAACTCAGGGGTACTCGACCACTGAGCCACATCCCCAGCCCTATTTTGTGTTTTATGTAGAGACAGGGTCTCACTGAGTTGCTTAGCACCTTGCCGTTGCTGAGGCTGGCTTTAAACTTGTGATTCTCTTGTCTCAGTCTCCCACAGTGCTGGGATTACAGGCATGTGCCACCACGCCTGGCTTGTACCTTGTCTTTCTTAAGTGGCTAGGTATAAGAGGTGGGACATCTGCCATTATAATCAAGGACACCTGATACTCATTGGTCACTGCAAAGATGCCAGCACTCTGCACCTACTTTGTATATATCATATTATTTAATCCTAAAATGCTTATTTAAAGTAGGTCCCCCCCATTTTTTAACTTGCTGTTAAAGTTTGGATATGGATCATTGCCGCAAAGCCCATGTGTTAAAAGCGTGGTGTTCATCTTGGTACTCTTGGAAGGTGGTGGAAACCTTTAATATGTGGGGCTTAATGGAAAGTTTAGGTCATTGAGGGGAGCATGCCCTTGAAAGAGATTGTGGGATGCCAGTCTCTTTTTCATTCCAGCCATAAGGTAGATGGTTTTGTAATGCACTGTTGTCCTGATATGCTGGCTTGCCATAGACCCAGAAGCAACAGGGCCAACCAATCATAGACTGAAACCTCTGAAACTGTGAGCCAAAATAAACCTTTTATCTTTTTAAGTTGATTATCTCAGTTATTTGTTGCAGTAAAGGAAAGCAAACAGTTGTATTTTACAGATGAAGAAATTGAAGCTGAGTGATTGTATACTTGCCCCAGCTTAGTATATGATCAAGCTGGAATATAAATCACTGTGCATGACAATAGGACTTCAAGGAATTTACAAAGAAAATTGTCCATTTCAACATCTGATATTTGAAGTTTATTCTTTTTTGATAAAGTAATCTGAGTTATTGAAAAATGCCTTTTGGTGAAAGACATGTTTGGAATCATGATAACATGATAAGAGAAGGAATCATTTGTGTTTGAGTATGTTTCTTCTGCTGTTGTGTATCCTGGTTTATTCAGCCTTTGATGTGACAAAATCATAAACATGTAAAAATTTAGTTAGAAAGGACTCTTTTGCTTTGCAACCAGCACATACGGAATAAAAGAGCTTGTGAAATAACTACAAGTGAAGTGACTTTTAATAGGTGCTACCACACAAGGAAAGTGTACCAAAGATTAACCTTGCATTTAAGATAATAAGCAGTGAAAGGTAACTATAATTTAAAACTAAGTCTGGCCAGGCACAGTGGCACACGACTGTAATCCCAGCACTTTGGGAGGCTGAGACAGGAGAATCGTGAGTTCAAAGCCAGCCTCAGCAATGGCGAGGAGCTCAGCAACTCAGTGAGACCCTTTCTCTACAAAAAAAGTAAAATAGGGCTGGGGATGTGGCTCAGTGGTCGATGCTCCTTAGTTCAATCCCAGGTTACCCCCCCCCCCAAAAAAAGAAAAACAAACTAAGTCTGGATAAATATACTACTACATGTCTAATATTTGTTTCATACACTAACATAGATGAAAGTCATTCATAATGGTATATGTCTAATTGGAAGTAACAATTCCCCTTGATAAGCACTGTTCATGGGTTTGTTCTGCCCAGTATCTTGTAAGTTTGCCCATAGCACTGAGGAGTTACGCTTTATTCATAGGTTTGTGCATAGTACAATATGTGAGGCCTACCGCAGGTGCGCTCTGTGCTGGATGTGCTGAAGAGATCATGGTGAGTTCAAGATCCTGCTGTGGCTCTCATCAACGTAGAGCTTACAGTGCAGCCAGCAGCAAGTAACCGAGTACAACAGCGCAGCTTCACTCCGAAGCATCTGCTGCTCAGTTAGCCGTGACTTCGCCGTTCTAGGAATGCGTGTATATTTACTGAATATTCACTTGCCTAAGGAGTGTTTTTGACTCATTTTGCCAGAATTAAGGACTCTATTCCACAAGTAAATTTAATTCTTAGAAAAAAACCCTACCTATACCTTAGAGATGTAATTTTCCCACAATTTTACTACTAGATGGAGACCTTATAAGGGCACTCCTTCCAAGTGCACCCAATTTGATTTGCTTTCTTTCTTTCTTTTTTTTTTGGTACCGGGAATTGAACTCAGGGGCACTCGACCACTGAGCCACATCTCCAGCCCTATTTTGTGTTTTATGTGGAGACAGGGTCTTACTGAGATGCTTAGCTCCTTGCCCTTGCTGAGGCTGGCTTTGAACTCGCGATTCTCCTCTCAGCCTCCCAAAGTGGTGGGACTATAGGTGTGCACCACGGTGCCTGGCTTGATTTGCTTTTTAATATTACCTTCTTCAATAGAAATTTTATGCTTTTCAAATTTCTGAGTGCTTCATTTCTTTTCAAAATCTTGAATTTTTGACTTTTTAATATTTACACTCAGACCGCATCACCCCTCTCGTCAATTTTGTCTGCCTTAAGGCACCATTTTGCTTAGCTGTTTTCTACCAGAGCTGGCTCGTGGCTCAAGGGAATGGCAGCCATAAGACTTTTAATATCTGCTCCCTCTCCTTTGCTGGATGCACTCAGGGCATCTCCAGTCCACTTCCCCTCTACGGAGGAGGGACAAAGGCACTAGAGTTGGCTGAGTTGTGGAGCAGCAGGAGACTGCAGACAGCCAGCAGAAACTGAGAACAGAAACAGCAGTAGTGTGAGCTTTTGGGAGAGGAAAACCGAGATTCATTCTTTGCCCAATGACAGTAGCCGTGGCCACAGAGCTGTGAGGATGGCTGAGTCCTGTTCTCTGGCTATGAAGCAGGTGCAGAAATGCCGTGGAGCTAATGCTCTTTTATATTATTAGATTAGTTACAGTGCTTATACATGTTGATTTTAACAAGTTCCTTTAATTTTTCTAAATCCAAGCAGGGAATATCACATCTGACACCATTTCCCTGGTAGGGGACATTCTGTAAATTATAATGTATCAAGGGGACACCAATAGGAGATGCTGAGCTCTAATGCATACACACATTGGTGTCAAAGGCCAAGAAATATCAAATAATATTGCAACTATATGTTGTAAGATTTAAAAAGTAGAATGTTTCCTAGAGGCAATTATAAAGGTATTTTGCAAAATGAAGGATTCTTAGTGTTGATATGAGTAATATCAAGTATTTTGGGCTTGTGTAATTGTCAGGCATTTGGTTATGTGCCATAGCGCCTTCTGCAGGCAGGTTGTTATATAACAAAAGAACCATTGAATAAAGGTGTCTAGTAATTGTCTTATTTCACATATATCCACAAATATATGTATTTAAACAATATTAGTAAATAATATACTCTGCACTAATTTTTTTTTACAAGAAGTTTCTATTAGCATCTCATAGAACATTAGTTTTTCAGGAAATGCACCTTAGACCATAGTAATATAAGGAAACAGGAACTGTGCTTATGCTGTTTTTTTTTCTCTAAGGTATTAATTAATACTATAGTTGAACGAAGATTATGTTTTGGGTATAATTTTGGAAAATTACTGGGATTCAAGTGGCCTGAGTTCTAGGTGTGGCTATGTCAGAGATCAGTGATGCAACTGCATGGGCCACGTCAGTGGATCTGCCTGTTTTCTCACTTTCCTTGCTGGTGTAAATTTCCCTAGCAGTCTTCCCTGCTCAGAGAAGTCCTAGGCTGTTCTCTGCACAGAAATGGTTTCCTGAGAGGACCAGAAATGACTTCATGTTGTAAGAGTGGACAGACAGTAGTATCCTGGTTTATCCCCAGAGCCATGATCTCACATAGAAGAGATGAGGGATTCATGCACCTTTTAGGTTCCTCTTTTGATAATACAAATTGGAATTACAGAAAGATTCCCCATTGGCAGTGCAGTGGAAAGCCGTTGACATATACAAATATGTCATAAGCTTTATCTTTACTAATTTTCTTTTCAACAATCTTACCTTAGGTCTATTTTTAACAATAATCAAATTAAATAGCCCCTATAATTCTTATTTATTTGCTGCTCTTTTAAACCCCCTCTTTATACCTTATCTCAACACCCAATGCTAGGCCAAGATAATTTGTATGATGAGATTACTTTAAGGAAGGAAATTCGCATATATAAAATTTTGGGTAGAATATACTTGTAACATTGGAAACCCTTCAAATTGTTCATTCCTTTTGTTAAAAATAGGAACCAATACTCTATAAATGTGCATTGTGTTTATTTTTTAGTTTCATACTGACTTTTCCTCTTGATTTAAAAATCTCAAGAAGATATTTTTTAGGGCTAGTTTTTGAGTGACAGCTATTTAAAAGAAACTGAAGAGACCACCTGTCATCCTCCCACCCACTCTGACCCTGCAAAGGTCTTTTCTGCACTATGTAATTTCCTCAAGGGAGGGAAATTGAGGAGAATAAGAAGAATAATCAACAAAACAAATCAAGCATGAATTTAAAGAAATGCTTTTCTTCCTTTCTTTAAAACACAAGAATGATAGACTCACAGAAAACATGCCCTAATGTATTTTATTAAGTTTCCAACTGCAAAGTCATGTCTGGGCTGTCAATCTAAATTTCAAACTTTTAGAAAAAGAACTATTCCACATCAAGCCATTTGTTCCTATTCAATTTTACATGAAGAAGCTAATTTAGGGAACTCTGGGGAAGAGGCTTTTTGAGTTTGAGGGTTCAGCTCCCTGGCTTAAATTCTTACTCTGTTGTCCACTAAAATCCCTGAACAGAGTGGGGGATTTCACTAGGGCACCAACAGCAAATACTAAGTGTTGAGCAGTTGCAGGGCTACTGGAAGCAGAAGGCTAAGAAACAGCATTGTTTATTTCCTCCAGCCACAGTTCCACATCTGAGGCAGCTCAGCCTCAGTGTTCTGCTTTTCACAGTGT
Source organism: Xerus rutilus (assembly GCA_028644305.1). Classification (NCBI taxonomy): domain Eukaryota; kingdom Metazoa; phylum Chordata; class Mammalia; order Rodentia; family Sciuridae; genus Xerus; species Xerus rutilus. The sequence goes on along the minus strand of CM053412.1, from coordinate 13,912,075 downwards.
GCTATGGGACTTCAAAAGCCTTTGAGAGAATACAACACTGATTCTTAAAACTTTATGTGCGCATCAGTCACCTGGAGGGATTGTGAAAACACAGGCTGTTGGTTCTTTCCCCCAGAGTTTCTGGTGCAGTTGTCAGACCTGAGAATTATCATTAGACAAATTCCCAAGTAATGCTGCTGTTATGGGTTTGGGGACCAAATGTTGAGAACTTCTATATTACAGAGTTCCTCTCTTTCATGGTGACTGAGGTGAAATCGAGGGAGTCACCTGAGCTACCTAAAATTAGAAGCCCCCTGAGATCAGTGGGTCTCAATATTGGCTCTTTGTTAGAATCCCTTGGGGAGTGTTGAAAAATATTGATGACAGTATCTCCAACAAGCCCGGGGCTCTGATAATTTTTAAAGCTCTTCAGATATTTCTGATGTGCATACAGAGTTGGAACTCTTCCTCATTTCCTAATTAGGTTACCAAGGATGGTCAATTCTTCTGTTTCAAAGGGCACTGGTAGTACCTGGATGACCTTTGGGAGGCAGAAGAGAAGAATTAATGACAAACCCTCTCAAAGTATCTTCTAATGCAGGGCTTGGAGTAGGCATAACATTGATAAATCACAGGTCTTTACCACATACCTTTGTATTCCAAGTTGGAAACCAATGAGAGATTTTTTTTAACTACATAGAATTTTCTGGGTGTCTTTTCCTAGTCAGAGTATAAAGATGGGCCCATGTACCTAAAAAGAAAGGAACTTTTCTCTAAGGATTTCTGTTTTACTGGGAATATACTAGGCATTTTAGGTTACATGATGTCCTCCAGCATGTGAACTGGGAAGTAGACTTGTCTGCAAGCAGGGAACTTGGAGATTTCTTGCTGTGCCCTAACACTAAGCTTGGCTAGATTGTATTCTGCTCAAAATGAGTCAAATGAGAGAAGCAGATCAAAGCTTATAAAAACAGTCTGTAGCCCAAGAACAGAACAGTTTTCTAAAGTGCTCAATAGAACATCTTTCCCACCAAATAGAATTACTACATGACAAGGAGAAGAAAAAGCACATTTAAAATACCTGCCTGATAGGCCAATTTCCTTTAGGAGAACATTATATATAATAATAAATAGGCCAAAACAAGCAGAGACCAGCTTGTGATAAGAAGAAGGTGGAAGGAATCAAATAGTCCTAGAAGTAAAGATAGGAAAGACACAGTATTACAGGAAATTGAATCATTAACACTTTGTTTTATCTGTATTTTAAAATTTAGCACAACAAGAAAAGCGAAAATAAGTTAGTTTAGGTTTTTTTTTAAAAGGCTACATCTCTCCATAAATAAAAATAAAAAAAAGAAGCAGAGTTTTATATAGCGTAGTGGTATGAGAGTGTGATATCCAGGGAAATAGTCTGAGGAGGATTCATTTTTAAATATGATCTGTAAATACTGTATCTGGTGTATCCGTCACTCTACCACTTGTTGAAGAGTGGTGTGTTCAGGGATAGGGACTGTGGAAATTCCGTGGGTGGTGAACACTTTCTTATTAACCAGGCCTCTGTCTTAAGTCCCTGTCTAGAGTTTTACTTTGATGGGAAGATAAGAAGGAAACCTGGTTCCTTTGGCCTCCCTCCTGGAAGTCTAGACCCAGTACCTGTTCCAAGCTGCCAGATGATCTGAGCCCTAGTCCTTGGTCCCTAAGTAGTCCTTTTTAGCTTTTGAGAGATTCCAGAGGCCCAAGGGAAACGAGTTTCCAAAATGACCCAGTCAAATAAATAATTACGTTAAATAATTCCAAAGGAGAGGGAAACGCTTACTTGGGCCTAACTATGTCCTTTCTGGCTGTCCCATAAAGGGGAGGGCACCATCCCTGGTGGGATAAAGAAAAGAGCCCTAGGGACTGAGTGCTGGTAACTGCACACATGTCCATCTGTACAGCTTCCTCTACTCATGCTCAGTGTGGCGTGGCCTGAGTGCCCAATATCAACTGGAAGTGCTTCTTGGTGGCCAAGAAGTAGGCACCAGTCTTCCCAAGAACCATTGTAATGTTGCCCCCACCCCAATGCAGGGTGAATTTGGATGGAGATTTAGAATTTGAAAGGTCAGGTAAGCATAAAGATGTGCCTCACGAGATGCTGACCTCTAAAGGTGATCCTTGTGGATGTATCTTCAACCTCCAATACTGGTTCCTCAGTTTTCCCTCATTCTTCTACTCTGCCTTATAAGTACTAATTTCCATTCCTTGGAATCCCCAGAAGAGGGATTCTGGCTACCTTCCTTTCTTGTGCCCTGCAAATTTTTATCTTTGGAATAGAAATGATGCTGTGGAGTGTTTATTTTCCAGGGTTCTACTAGATGTCAAAGTAGTGGGCTCTTGTATCGTGAAGTGGAAGGATATCTCCAAGTCCATTCAGATTCTTTCCCCAGTGATGGTACCAGAAATTATTCCCCTTGATTAGGACCAACACAGCATGTCAACTTGAGCATATTAAGTTTCTTTGGTTTTAAGTGTGTAATACCAGGCAGGCTTGGAAGACAGAGAAAACAGGCAGCTTCTATGCCATCTTTTTTTTTTTTTAATAATTTTTTAGTTGTTGATGGGTTTTTATTTTATTCATTTATTATTTATATGTGGTGCTGAGGCTCAAACCCAGTGCCTCACACATGCTAGGCAAGCGCTCTACCACTGAGCTGCAGCCCCAGTCCCCTAGGCCATCTTTTTGACAGAGACTTCTATATTGTCTCACCTACATACTTCCACTGAATCAACGGATTCTAATCATTTTTTTTTTCTCATTCTTGTGTCACCTGCCTGAGGGTCCATATCCAGAGAGAGTGTGTTCAATTGGTTGAACTCAAATCACTTGTCTCTCCTTGGCCCTGGCAGCAAGAAGGACTTAGTAGAAAAGATAAGAGAGACCATTACTCTTGGAGTGGTACTTGAGGCTCTTTGGATATTTAGTCTGTGCATGACAAAGACTGCATTCTCTATATGGAAAAATGAAGTATTGGGAAGCAGTCAGAGAGGTTGACTGGCCCTGAAATGGTGACTGTTGTCTCTGTAAGAAGCAATTTTCTCCAAGAGACAATGCAGTTTATGCTCATCTGACAAAAGCATATTCCTTTTATTAATATAATATTGACCCCATTTCCTACAAAATAATAACTTTTTTCTTTTACTGTGCTAAGGAAGTTTTTGCCTTATTCTTGGGTCCTCTTTCATTACAAAGGGCCTTTTTGTAATTCTTTTAGCATCATCTCAGATCTCTTAGAAAATTTCTCAGCTCCTGATCCTTTGAGGTTCTCCTAAGGAGAGAGGACAAGAAAAGGAAGGGTGCCAATGACCTCCTTTGTCCTCAGAGTGAGGTCATGTCCTACTTGAGGATTGAATGTCTCATGTCAATGACGTCCCTCCATTGCTCAGAGGGATTGATTTACTCTTTTCTTAACTGTATCAAAAGTTTTCTCTCTTGTGAACTGCAATAACTCTACCTGGACTAGTGGTCATTCCCACCAAGTTTTAGACTTATTTATTATCAAAATTGTTAATTTTTAGAACCATGATTAGTCCTTGAATTAGGGCATCCAAAAAATGATTAGCCTTCCATGCTTCCCTGGAAGCAAAAGAAAACATTTATTATAAATTACATTATTCCACTGTTTTTAAATCATGAATCTGCACAATAATTTGAGTTAAATTTTTGACTTTTGGCTATATAACCCTTCAATAAGATTAAGAAAATCTGATAAGTATTTCATGAAATCATAAACTGACTTAATATCCTGTGTGTGTCAAACCTTGCCAGATCTAATGTTATTCTTATTTTTATTTGATTTCTACTTCCTTAATCTAGTTTAGATAGATGTACATTTCAAAGAACATTCTTTTTCCAGTTTGTACTCTGCCCCCCGCCACCCCTTCATATCTGTAGTTTCCCACTACTTAATCCTCCACCTCCACTGTGGAGGGGAAAATGCATTGATAAATGAATCAAAGGGCATGGATGTATTTGAGTTAATCATTTAACCTTGAATTTGAGTCAATCACATAAACTTGCTAGCTGCAATTTCCTCGTTTGTTCAAAGAGATGACAGTGGTTGCTCAGTCTACCTAGCCATTTATAAGAAAAGTATGATGCAAAGACTCCCACCACCAGACATGGTTCATGTTATGATTATATCGTATATCGTAACAACTAAGGTTTGTTAAACATTTCCAGTGTTCCAGGTAGGGATGATATTTTAACCATTTGTTATAGTATCAAACTCATATACTGATGGCTAAGTAGCAACTGTCCTTTACCAAAATGGCCACCTTGGTCCCTTCTTTAGGACCCCGGACTTCCTTTCTAGTCCCACAACAAAGGCAGTGATGCCCAGCACACCACAGACCTCCAGCATCCCATTCCAGTAGTACATTCTGATGCTCAGCGACCAGAAAAGTCAGCCCCTCAAACATTTTGTCTTTTGAGCGTCTCTATTGGCTCTCCAAGGGCTGGCCTACATCTCTCACTTGTATCTGAGCTGCCTTAGGGAGGTCCAGAGGGACTCGAAGAGCCTACGCACTCTTTTGTCTGCCGCTCACAACTCCTGGGTGCTGACCCCTGTCCCTGAGTGTCCCTGGAGAGTTCCCTGGACTGTGGTGGTGGGGCTGGCACCCCCTAGACAAATATCTGGTGCTTGCCCAGCCCTTTGAGGTTGTGACTGTCTGCTGTTGGCTGGTATTTTCCCTGTTGCGTGTTTGTGGGAATTTCAGCCATGTATAGATTTGGTGTGTGAGAACCTAGGGGGACACTGAGTGAGCTGGCCAGGAGGTGTGTTAGTCAGGTTTTTGTCACTGTGGCCAAAATAACCACCGAAAACAAAGAAGGAGAGATTTATTTTTTGCTCACTTTCAGAGGTTCTAGCCCTGGAGTGGTTAGCTTCATTGCTCTGGGTCTGAGATGAGGACATCGTGGTGGAAGGGCCCGATGCAGCAAAGCTGCTCAGCTCATGGCAGCTGGGAAACTGGAGCCCAGGGAAGGTGTCCCCAAGCGCACATTCCCAGTGACCTACTTCCTCCAACTCTGTTCCACCCAGTAGTCCATTCAAATTATTAATCTATCAAGTGGATTCACCCACTGATGAGGCCATGGGCCTCATGATCCAATCATTTCCTAACTGCCCCACCTCTTGACATTACTGCATGAACTTTTGGGGGACATTCTAGAACCAGACCATACTAGGAGGCAATAGTGGCATCTCCCTCAGATATTGACCAGGTGCTGCTGGTAGGTATCTCTGAGACAGAATGGTGGGGTGGGGATGGTTGGGCTTGTGTGGTCACTTTGAGTTTGAAAATACTAGGGTATAGATGGATTTTTTTTTTTTTGTACCAGGGATTGAACTCAGGGGTACTCGACCACTGAGCCACATCCCCAGCCTATTTTACTTTTTATGTAGAGAAAGGGTCTCACTGAGTTACTTAGCATCTCACCATTGCTGAGGCTGGCTTTGAACTCGTGATTCTCCTGTCTCAGCCTCCCAAAGTGCTGGGATTACAGGTGTGCTCCACTGTGCCCAGCTTAGATGGATTTTTTAAATCATTGCTTTGAATTTGGGATTCATTTAGAGGCACATGTCTTTTATAATGCATGCCTGTTCATTACAAAATTCAGTATTAACTTTATTAATTATTATCAAATGGATAATTCCCGGGAAAAATTTTATTTTATAAAAAGTTAATATTCACGAGATCAATACTAGTATTAAAAGTTATCAGCTCATAAAATAATTCTTTACCTTTGAAACTAAATGCTTAAAAAAATTCTGACTATTTTTGGTGTCAGAGAATTTAATGAAATTTCAGCATACCTCTCACTGTCAGAAGTACAGCATCTCAATCATGTTCGCATAATTAAAGCTCAAGTTTTTTTTCATAAGCCTGTTATTTTCTTCAAGGTTAAAAGGAATTTCAGAATATTCCTACCAAAATATTATCACTGCCATTTAAAATGTAAAAGATGCATCTGATAGTGATGTGGTTCTAGTGTTCCCACCACCACTTACTAGTTACACAATTAGTAAAATGTGAGACTAAAAAACAATGAACAGAGTATCTTTTCTCTTAGATTGTTAGAATTCTCTAAGCCCTGTAGAGCTAACATCTATGATGAGATCACATTGTCATGGTAACTGGAGAGTCTTAAATAATAGTGAACGTTCCACTTAAAATTCTTTATTTAATAGTGTTTTTGGTCAGTGAGATGAGTAGCAAGTTGTTATTTTTGATATAAACTAATGAATCACCAGTACAGAGGGACTCAAAAGAAAATAATAAACGTACCTCACCAAAGAAATACATTATCCCAATTTTTAAAATCTAGCTTACATTGAAAAATTCTTCACAGAGCAAATAATCAAGGTCATTGTGACTTCCCTAATATACAGACTTGCACTGCTGAAAGGTTTATTTCAAGAAATTAAATGCCAATGAACACTTTTTTAACTTACTATGTACAATTTCATTGTAACTGTTGCATCTGATTTTCATGTAGCTAATGGAAGTAATAGTTAACATATGTGCTTTTGAATTTTCCTTTATATTTACTAATAATGATGATAATGTGGTTGCTCAGTGTGGAATTGATTTACATATATTGCACTTTCTGGTTATTCTAATTAATCTCATGCTCCAGATTAACAATTAAAAGATACTTTATTATACAAACTGTAGCACTCATTAAATATAGTGCGTATTGACACATGCTTCCTTTGTAAGTCAAAATTTTATTATCTACATGCAAAATAATAAATTTAGATTCTTATCTCATAGCATATACTAAAATTAACTTAAAATGAACCAAATCCCTATATATTAGAGTTAAAACTTAAGTTCTTAGAAGTAAATTTTTATTACCTTGGATTTGGCAATGGTTTTTAGTGATGATACCACAATACAACTAACAAAAGAACAAGATAGACTATACTTCATCAAATTAAAATCTTTTGTGTATCAAAGTACACTATCAAGACAGTAAAAACAATCTGCAAGTTGAGCACGGTGGCTCAATCCTGTAATCCCAGCACTTATGGAGGCTGAGACAGGAGAATCGCGAGTTCAAAGTCAGCCTCAGCAATGGTGAGGCACTAAGCAACTCAGTGAGACCCTGTCTCTACATAAAACACAAAATAGGGCTGGGGATGTGGCTCAGTGGTCAAGTGCCCCTGAGTTCAATCCCCGGTACAAAAAAAAAATAAAACAATCTGCAGAATTGAAGAAAATATTTACAAGTCATATATCTGATAGAGCTTTGGTATCAAGACTAATAAAGAACTCCAAGTAATGGAACAACAAAAAGACAACCTATTAAAAATGGGCTAACCTGTAATCCTAGCACTTAGGGAGGCTGAGACAGGAGAATTGCGAGTTCAGAGCCAGCCTCAGCAATGGCGAGGTGCTGAGCAACTCAGTGAGACCCTGTCTCTACATAAAACAAAACAAAAAAATAGCGCTGGGGATGTGGCTCAGTGGTCGAGTGCCCCTGAGTTCAATCTCCAGTACCAAAAAAAATGGTTTAAATATTTGAGTGGACTCTTTCCCAAAGAACTTTTACAGCCAAAAAGCACATGAAAAATTATTCAGCATCATTAGTCATTCGGGAAATGGAAATCTAAACCACAGTGAGATGCTACTTCATAACTAGGATGGGCACAATTAAGAAAAGGAAGTGTGGTTGAGGATGTGGAGAAGTTTGAACCTTTGAACATTGTGGTGGGAAAATAGTTTGTTGGATCCTCAAAGAAAAGAGCTAAACATAGAGTTACCACATGATTCAGTAGTTCCACTCGTAGGTATATACCTCAGAGAGTTAAAAAAGGTATTCCAACAAGAACTTGTAATGATTGTTTATTGCAGCCCTATTCCCAATACCAGAAAGTTGAAAGAATACCAAAGTTTATCAATTGACAAGCCATAAACAGAATGTGATATATCAATACAGTGGGACATTATTCAGCTGTATAAGGAATGAAGTACCTGTACATGTTTCCACACGGATTTCTCTGCAAACATTAAGGTAAACAAAGAAGCTAGACACTAAAGAGCCACATATTTTATAAAGTGTGAACCATCCAGAATAGGCGAATACTCAAGGAGGAAAAGCAGACAGCCCGTTGCCAGAGGCCTGGGTGCAGCTGTTGCTGAAGAGGACGTGTGTTGTACCTGCCTAATGGGTGCAGTTTCTTTTTGAGGTGAAAAAATATTGTGGAAATAGATTGATTGTTATGATAGTTCCACAACACTGTGAAAGTACTGGGTAGCAGTACGCTTTGAAATGGTTGACATGATGAATTTTATGTTATATAAAATTTAGCACAACAAAATAAGAAATGGAGGGATTGTTCTAAAAAACAGTCTATTTAAAAAGTAAAATGGCCAATTTAAAAACCTGAAATTTAATTTATACTTTTAAGCAATCTCTTAGTTCACTTTTGTGCAAATTTGCCCATGAGGCTCATTTATCTAACTTATTTCTTAGTGTATTGGCTAATCCAGGTTCTAAGCAAATGAAAAGTATCAGATCCATTTACTTGCAGTGGTATATAAAGAAGTGATTAAATCTTTTTGTAATTGAATCCAGGAGGCTCAGATGTGCTGTTCTACTTTGTGAAAATCTTCTCTTGTTAAATTGTAAAAAGTATGAACCTTTACTGTGTTTTATTGTGAATTTCCTGAAAAACTTTTATATATTTATTGTGCATATGTGTACATGCACATGTATGTGTTTTAAAAGAATTTTTCTGCCTCTGCCTCTGCCTCTGTTAGAAAGTTTCTTTGCCATGGTATTTGCAGGCAAGTGGCTGGGAAGAATGAGGCTATTTCCTGTGTTGTAATTATCAAGATGATTATGTTACCCTGACTATAATTTAAAAGTTATTTGACTTCATTTAACCTTTAATTAAGTAATAGGACACATTTATAAAAATACAAAGGAGTTATAAGAGGTGTCCTGCAGGAGGTTTTCTTTCTCCCATGAGGACTCATTCAGATCTCTACAAAAAGATGGTATCCTTCTGCAGATTTTAGTGCACATTCAAACAAAGGATTGTGTTCTGTACAAAAGGATCTATGATATATGACTCTTCTGAACTTTTTTCACCAAATGTGTATTTTTATAGATTGTTACATACTTGCTATTATTTTTATTTTTTGTGATACTAGGCATTGAGCCCAGGCTTGTTCCACCACTAGATATATCACCAGCCATTTACATTTTATTTTATTTTGAGACAGTGTCTTGGTAAGTTGCCCAGTTGGCCTTGAACTTAGGATCCTCCTGCCTCAGCCTCCTGGGTGAGCCTTATAAAAGTGAGCCATTTTACCTGGCCACACTTGATTTTAGAAATCTGCCTTTTTTTTTGTTTTAATAAAAAAAGGACATCATTGTATCTGAATATTTGTTTAAATCTCAACACAAGTGATTAATTTCAAGTGTAACATTTACCACTGAATTGTCCAGGACAGATGTCATTGTTCCATACTTGTAAGGTCATCTGATACTTTAGGTACCTTTTGTTCTTAGATTAAATATTTTAGTTTTTGATCGATTTAGTGTGAAATCATGACAGCTGTTTCTTCCAATTTATATTGACCTATTCTTTGCGTAATGATTACATTATTGTGGTTTGAGGTTTCAGCCCTATGTGTATGAAATAAATACTTAAATTCTCTTGTTTCTATTGGCTGGAAACCAACTCTGACTTTTATTTTAAATGACAGGTTTTATGCCATAGTGTAACTCTCATGAACATTCAGAGGTGAAATGATTAGATTATAAGGGCCTTAACCCAGTGAATTAGTCCCTTGGGCATTAACTGAGTGGTAACTGAAGATAGGTAGGATGTGGCTGGAACAGGTGGGTCATTCTGCTTTTGGGTGTACATATTTGTTGAGCTGAGCTTAGTCTCTCTCTCTGCTTACTGATCATTATATGAGCTGCTTCCCTCTGCCACGCTCTTCTGCCATGATGTTCTGCCTCACCTTGAGCCCCAAGGAATGGAGCAAGCCTCCTATGGATTGAAACCTTTGAAACTGTGAGCCCCTAAGTAAACCTTTCCTCCCCTAAAATTGTTCTGGTCAGTCTTTTAGTCATAGCAGTGAAAAAGCTGACTAAAACAAACAACCAGAACTATACTTTGTAAGAAGAAAAAGATAAAATAATAGAATGCCTAAGATAAACATAGTAAAATGATGTAAGTTAGTGTGTAAGAGATTACAGTTATTCAGGGTATAAATCATCTACCACACATGAGATACAGAAAGTTATCTTGAGACTCTTGTTGATTTATACAATCTTCTTGTAACTAAAGCAGTTTATTTTATTATGTTTTCATTTAAAAATATACGTAAGAAAATTGTGTAATTTAAAGCTAAATGATAATGTATATTTTATTTTTATTGTCACAATCCTGTGGTAGTTCCCTAATGTAAAGAAATTATTTAGTCTCAGAAAAATGCACCAACTTTTAACAACATTGTAGTTTAGTTTTCCATTTGTTATAGATATTGGTGCTGTGCATAGTCATGCAAGTAACAACATAAATGAGAGACATAATTTTAAATAATAATAATAGTTAACTTTTATCGAGCACTTGATATGTGCAAGATACTGTTCTAAATGTTTCACATGTAGTGACTCCTTTAATATTTGCATTAGTTTGCTAGGGCAGCCATAGTAAAGTATCATAAATGAGTGGCTTACAACAGAAATTTATTGTCTTTCAGTTCCAGAGTCTAGATAATCAAGACTGAGTTGCCATCAAGGTTGGCTCCCTCTGAGCTGCGTAAAGGAGGAACTGTTCCAGACCGCCCTCGAGTTTCTGGTGGTTGCTGGCAATCTTTGATGTCCTTTGTCTTGTTGAAGCATTGCTGTATCTCTGCCATCACCTTCACCTGGGGCTTTTACTGTGTGCATGTCTTTCTCCTGAGTCCTCCCTTTAAAGGACACCAATCATATTGAACCAGGGCCTACCCTACTCTAGTATGATCTTATCTGAACTAATTATATCTGTAGCAACCTTAATTCCAAATGAGATACATTCTGAGGTATTGGGGTCTGGGACTTGGACATATTCATGATAAGCAAACACAATTCAATGTATAAAAATACTCAAAACAACCCCACTGGGCATGCCTTAGTCCTCTCAGGTTGATATAAGAAAATATCATGAACAATAGAATCTTTAGTTTTCACAGTTCTGTAGGTTGGGAAGTCTAAGACCAAGTTGGAAAATTTAGTATCTAGTCAATTAGGCAATGTCTTTTCACTATAATCTCACATGAGAAAGGTGTGTGTGTGTGTGTGTGTGTGTGTGTGTGCATGGTATATGTGTGTGTTTTCTCGTCGTTTTCTTTTATGAGGGCACTAATCCCATTCATGAGGGCTCCATGTTTATGTCCCAGTCACCTCCCAAAGAGTCCCACTCCTGATACCAACACATTGGTGCTTAGGATTTTAACATGTGAATTTTAGGAGGACACAAACATTCAGACCATAGCAGGGAGATACTGTTATCCCCAGTGATTAGATGGGAAAAGTGGGGCAGAGAGAGGTTCAGATACTTGCGCTGGCTTAGGTGGACAGAAAGGCACAGTGTTTGGATCTGAATGCAGCCAATGTAGTTCCAGAGTCTACTACATTTTTTTTCCTAGTTTGTTGTACCTTCAATGTACTTCCAGATATGTCTCATTAATATTTTAATTTTTACATCAGTATTCAAATACAAGTTTATGTTATTTAAGGTCAACTTTCCCACAAGATCAGTGTAATTTTTTACCTCAAGGATTTTCTGCATCTTCTCATTCCATGAGCCGCCCTGTCTTGTAAATGTTAACTCATGTCAAAGCTTACTTTGCTTATGATCTCAGTAACAATTTTTTTAGATGACATATTAACCTACGTAAACTATATGTATCATCAAGTCAAACTAAAAATATTCAACCATATGAGCTTTATCAAATCCATACTTGGGATTGCATCAGCTTGTGTTGTCCCTGAAGACAATTTTGAAAAGGAACAAAGAGCAGATGCTACCTCTGTTCTCTTCTGTGCCTTCTTCCTTGATATGAGAATGAGAATTCACTTTATGCTCCCAAGAAGAAGAGAGCAGCTGAATTACACTCCATAGTCACAGAGGCCTACTGTATGCAATATCGAACAAACTGCCTCACTGTCATGTGTATTTCAATACAGAAACTCTCAGAAGAACAAGGGAAGTAAGTGAGGGAGTGGCTGTTTCAAACACCAGAAAAATACATTGGATGATGAAGAGTGGTTTTGGTAGGAAAAGATGCTCCTCCTGGGGTATCGCCCTTGTCTGCATGGTCCAAGTGAATTCCCTGCAACCTCCCTGATCTAAATGGCAGGCAGCGGGGTGGGGAGGGCTGGGCACAGTCAACATTGCTTAGATCACTTTTGCTCACCTTTCGTTAGCAAAAACTTTGTCCTGTGGCCATTGCCTAGCTGCGAAAGAGGCTAGGAGAATGCTGAAGTGAAAGTTTTATTATGAGTAAAAGGAGAGAAAATGGGTATCGTACTGCAGTCTGCAGTTCAATACAAGTGGTAAAAACAGACTCTGGAAATATAACTCGACAATAAAGATCATTCTACATTGAGTGACAGGAAAAATGAAACAAATCCAGCCTGTCTTTTATAAAAGAGAACAAAATATAGTGAATGTTTCAAGTACCTATAAAAATGGAGAAAATGGCATAATACACCCATGTGCCCATCACTCATCTTCAACAATTATTAGTTCTGATCTGAGTTTATCTTTACCCCTACTCAAGTACCAGCTGCTTCCCCATTGATATGGAGCAAATTCCAGGCATTGTCTAGGATTATTAATAAATATGTATTTCCAGAATATTAGTCTTAAAAACATGATCACAATATCATTGTTAAAATTTAAAAATAATAATACTTTAATAAAACATTTACTCAGTATTCAAATTTCCCTTATTGTGTCATAAATGTTTTCTCATTTTTACATAGTTTTCTGTTCAATGTAGGATCTAAATGGAGTTTGTAACTTGGTGAATATATCTTAATTATCTTTTAATCTATAAAGGGTGCTTCTATTTTTTTATTCTTCTTTTGTTTGTTGAAAATGTTATTTGACATAGAATTTCTTATGTTCTGAATATTTCTAATATTCTCATAGTGTTACTTAACAGATTTATCTCCTTTGTGATTTCTTAAGTTAGGTTAGATAATTAAAATTTCCTTTATTATTTTCTGGCTTAGGAAATAATGAGTTGGTTTCCTAAGTTTGTCTCAAGGTAGCTAATGAGATTTTCCTTTGGAGTATCATTACAGACTCATGGATTTAAAGATACTTAATATGTTTATTAATGCTCAGAAAGTTCCCCTTTTTGCCAGTGGATGATGCTCAGATTGTCTCAATTTTTTAAAGACCTTTATAATTTATAATAATTTCTTGTCTTCTTCATATAGCAAAATGTTCTGGGCTTATTTTGTGTATTTTCTGCTCCCCACTTTAAAATAAATGAATAAATGGTATCAAATTTATTTTATTTCACTCTTTGTAATAGTCTACACATTTTTATTAAATATCTCATAATGTATTTTTGTAATATTTTTTGATATTTGCATAGTGTTTGTACTGTGTGACATAATTTATTTAAATAACCATTGGTTGGTTCTAATTCAGAATTTCCACAAATATCAATGAGTGAATTCCTGTGTGTTAGATATTTGCAATTATCAATACTGATTTTACTGCTCCAACAGAATGTGCATTTTAAAAGACTTTGATAGATATTACCAAATTGTTTTCTAGAATGTTGGTATTAATTAGCATTTCAACCAGCACTATTTTGAGTGTCAAAATATTTATGTATTTTTGTACCATGAGTTACTTTTATTTAAAATTTGTGGCAAATTTGATGGATACAAAGTTCATTCCAGATATTAATCAAGCTAAAAACTTTTCATTGTTCAAAACATTTTGAATTTTTATTCTTTTGTGAAATGTCAGTTGTACTGGTTTTTGTTTGTTTGTTTGTTTTTGGTACTGGAGGATTGAACTCAGGGGTACTTGACCACTGAGCTATATCCCCAGCCTCATTTTGTGTTTTATTTAGAAACAGGATCTCACTGTTGCTTAGTGCCTTGCCGTTGCTGAGGCTCTTTGAACTTGTGATTCTCCTGTCTCAGCCTCCCAAAGTGTGTACTGTTTTTAAAATAAGGTTTAGGTAAGCACCTTTAATATATTAACTCATGGTCCACATTATAGTTTGATAACATTTTTTCTGTCATTTGATTTTTTGTTTTATTTTTCATAATTTTAATATCCAATTATTTTTAATGTTGATGTTAATATTTATCAACTTTATTTTTTGCCTTTTTTAAAACTTGAAAGTATCTTCCAACCCTAGAGCAATTCTTGACAAGTGAACTAGTATGAGATAACTGTATTTATGTGGATTTATGTGGATTTGTCTCTGTATCTTCTATTTTGTGTCATTGATCTACATGTCTATTTTGGTACCAATACCATGCCATTTTTGTTATTATTTTTCTGTAGTATAGTTTAAGTCTGGTATTGTGAGGTCTTCTGCTTCATTCTTCCTGCTGAGGATTTCTTTGGCTATTTTGGGTCTCTTATTTTTCCAGATGATTGCTTTTTCTAGTTCTATGAAGAATGGGTTTTTTAAAAATATATTTTTAGTTGTAGATGGATACAATACCTTTATTTTGTTTATTATTTTTTTTTAATGTGGTGCTGGGAATCAAACCCAGTGCCTCATGCATGCTATGCAAGTGAGCCACACCCCCAGCCCATCATTGGGATTTTTATAAGAATTGCATTAAATATATGTAACAATTTTAGAAGTATTTCCATTTTGACTATATTAATTCTGCCTATCCAAGAGCATGGCAGATCTTTTCATCTTCTAAGATCTTCAATTTCTTACTTTAGTGTTCTATAGTTTTCATTGTAGAAGTCTTTCACCTCTTTTGTTAGATTAATTCCCAAGTATTTTATTTTTTTGAGGCTATTGTGAATGGGGTGGTATTCCTTATTTCTCTTGTAATGGACTCATAGCTTATGTATAGAAATGCATTTGATTTATGGGTATTGATTTTATATCACGCTACTTTGCTGAATTCATTTATTAGTTCTAGAAGTTTTCTGGTGGAATTTTTTGAACCTTCTAAGTATGGAATCATGTCACTGGCAAACAATGATAGTTGAGTTCTTCTTTTCCTATTTGTATTCTTTTAATTTCTTTCATCTGTCTGATTGCTCTGGATAAAGTTTCAATGACTATGCTGAATAGAAGTGTTGAAAGAGGGCATCCCTGTCTTGTTCCAGTTTTTAGAGGGAATGCTTTCAGTTTTTTCTCCATTTAGAATGATGTTGGCCTGGGGGTTAGGATAGATAGCTTTACAATGTTGAAGTATGTTCCTATTATCTTTAGTTTTTCTAGTGTTTTGAGTATGAAGAGGTGCTATATTTTGTCAAATGCTTTCTTCTGCCTCTATTGAGATAATCATATGATTCTTGTCTTTCAGTCTACTGATGTGATGTATTACATTTATTGATTTCCATATGTTGAACCAACCTTGCATCCCTGGGATGAACCCTACGTGATCATGGTGCACTATCTTTTTAATATGTTTTTGTATGTGATTTGCCAGAATTTTATTGAGAATTTTTATGTCTATGTTCATCAGGAATATTGGTCTGAAGTTTCCTTTCCTTGATGTGTCTTTGTCTAAGGGTAATACTAGCTTCATAGAACAAGCTTGGAAGTGCTCCCTCCTTTTATAGTTCATGGAATAATTTGAGGAGTATTGGTATTATTTCTTCTCTGAAGGTCTTGTAGAACTCAGCAGAGAATCCATCTGGTCCTGGGCTTTTCTTGGTTGATAGGCTTTTGATGATGTCTTCTATTTCCTTGCTTGAAATTTATCTGTTTAAATTGTTTATGTCCTCTGATTCAGTTTGTGTAGATAATATGCCTCTAGAAATTTGTTAGTGTCTTGGAGATTTTCAATTTTACTGGAGTATAAATTTTCAAAATAGTTTCAAATTATCTTCTGTATTTCAATAGTGTCTGCCATGATATTTCTTTTTTCATCATGAATTTTAGTAATTTGCAGTTTTTCTCCTCTTTTATTTTTGTTGGGGTAACTAAAGTTTCATAAATTTTATTTATTTTTTCAAACAACCAGCTCTTTGTCAATTTTTTCAATTGTTTCTTTTGTTTCAGTTTCATTGATTTCAGCCCTGATTTTAATTATTTCCTGTCTTTTACTACTTTTGGTGTTGATTTGTTCTTTTTCTAGGGCTTTGAGATGTAATGTTAGGTGGTTTGTTGTTGACTTTTTATTCTTGTAATGATTGAGCTCAATGCAGTGAACTTTGCTCTTAGAACTGCTTTCATAGTGTCCCAGAGATTTTGATATGTTGTATCAGAGTTTTCATTTATTTCTAAGAATTTTTACATCTCCGCCCTGATGTCTTCTATTATCCATGTTTCTTTCAATAGTGTATTGTTTAGTCTCCAGGTATTGGAATAGCTTCTAATTTTATTTTATCATTGATTTCTAATTTAATTCCATTATGGTCTGATAGAACACAGAGTAGTATCTCTATTTTTTTGTATTTGCCGAGAGTTGTTTTATGGCATAACATATGGTCTATATGAGAGAAGGATCCATGTGCTGCTGAGAAAAAAGTGTATTCACTCAATGATGGATGGAATAGTCTATATATGTCTGTTAAGTCTAAATTATTGATTGCATTATTGAATTCTATAGTTTCTTTGTTTAGCTTTTGTTTGGAAGATCTATCCAATGGTGAGAGGGGTGTGTTAAAGTCACCCAGTATTATTGTGTTGTGGTCTATTTGATTGTTGAAATTGAGAAGGGTTTGTTTGATATATGTGGATGCTCCATCATTTGGAGCATAGATATTTACGATTGTTATATCTTGTTGATGTATGATTCCCGTAAGCAATATGAAATGACCTTCTTTATCCCTTCTGACTAACTTTGGTTTGAAGTCTACTTTATCTGATACAAGACTAGAAACCTCTGCTTGTTTACGTGGTCCATGTGAATGATATGTTTTTTTCCCATCCTTTCACCTTTAATCTGTGGATGTCTTTTCCTGAGAGATGAATCTCTTGAAGGCAGCATATTGTTAGGTCTCTTTTTAAAATCAAATCTGCCATTCTGTTTTTAATTGATGAGTTTAAGCCATTAGCATTCAAAGTTATTATTAAAATAGAGTTTGTATTCCCAGTTGTTTTAGTTTGTTTTGGTTTTTAACATGACTTGGTTTCTCCTTTGATTGGCTTTTCTGTTGGTGTAGTTCCTCCCTTTGCTGATTTTCATTGTTGTCTTTCATTTCTTCCTCATGGAATATTTTGCCGAGAATGTTCTGTAGTTGAAGGCTTTGCTGTAAATTATTTTAAATTTTGTTTATCATGGAAGATTTTTATTTCATCATCAAATCTGAAGCTTCATTTTTCTGGATATAAGATTTTTAATTGGCATCCATTTTCTTTCACAGCTTGGCATATGTTCTAGGATTGCCTACCTTTGAGGGTCTGGGTTGAAAAATCTGCTGAAGTCCGAATTGGTTTCCCCGTGTATGTAACCTGTAACTTTTCTCTTGCAGCTTTTAAAATTCTATCCTTATTGTGTATGCTGGGCATTTTCATTATAATATGCCTTGGTGTGGATCTATTGTAATTTTGTGCATTTGGTGTCTTATAATCCTCTTGTATTTGGTTTTCCAATTTATTCTTTGTGTTTGGGAAATTTTCTGATATTATTTCATTGAAGAGATTGTGCATTCCTTTGGTTTGTATCTCTGTGCCTTCCCTTATCCTGATAATTCTTAGTTTTGATCTTTTCATGTTATCCTATAATTCTTGGAGGTTCTGTTCATGGTTTCTATTCACTGTGTGGTCAACTTTATTTTCAAGATTATATATTTTGTCTTTATTGAATGAGGTTCTGTCTTCCAGTAATCTAGACTGTTGATGATGCTTTCTATTGAGTTTTTTATTTGGTTTATTATTTCTTTCATTTCAAGCATTTCTGTTTGTTTTTCTTTTTCCCAGAGTCTTTATCCCCTTCTTGATGTAATATTTTGCTACCAGTATTTGCTCTCTTATCTCTGTTGGAGTGATCAATTGTTGCCCGTATTTGCTCTTTTATATCATTCTTTGCTTTGTAGATCATTTTAATTATGTACATTCTGAACTCCTCTGACATTTCATCTACTGTGCTACCAATCGATTCTATTATTATAGCATGTTGGCATTTTCTTCCATTGTTTTTTCATGTTGTTCATGTGTCTTTCTCTCTAGCAGTATGAATCCGATATATTACAGTTTCTACCCTATAATCATGTAATGTCCCTGTAGGTTACTAATACATAACCTTGAAGAGTGAGATCAATATTTATAGCACCCAATGCAAGCAATGTGCAGCCTTAAACCAAAAAAATAAAGCTGATCTTCCCATCTACCTGAGGTTATTTACCCCTAGAATATCATCTTTCCATTATCCCCACCCCTGTCTCTCCCAACCACTATCTTACTTGTTGCTTCTGGGAGTTCATTTGCTTTAGGTTATGCACAAAAACAAGAGCATCTAGTGTTTGTCTTTCTGTGTTTGGCTAATTTAACTTAGTACAATGTTCTTAAATTCCATTCATGTTGTTACAAATGACAGGATGCCTTTCTTTTTAAGGATGAACAGTATTCCATTGTGTTTATCTACCCCTTTTTCTTTATCCATTCATCTGTTGATGGACACTTAGATTGATTTCATAAATTGACTATTGTGAATAGCACTGCAAAAAACCAAAGCTAACAGTTGTGTACTATATATTTCAGTGTCACTGAGAGGGGATCTTGAATATTTCATCACAGAAGATGTCAAGTGTTTAAGGAGTTGGATGGGTTCGTTGGCTTGATTTGGCTATTCCAGGTTTTATTAACAAATCATAATATTATTTTGTACTCCATAAATATGTGCAACTATAATTTGTCAATGTGTAATAAAAAATCAGCTGACTTCCCATCAAAAAACAATGGAGAACATAATATTTTTTAAGCACTGAAATAAAAACCAAAACAAAACCTTCTGTTAATTTAGAATGCTATGCTCAGCAAAATATTCTCATATAATGAATAAGAAATAAATACATTTTGAGACTTATGAGGATAGCTAAGAGATGGAAGGGCTTGGAGACTATCATGCTTAGTGAAATAAACTGGTCTCCTAAATCAAAGGTTTCATCTGAAATGTGGAAGCTAATCCAAAATAAGGGCAATGGGGAAGAAAAAGTAGAAAACTCAGTGGAGTAGACAAAGCGGAATGAAGGGAAGGGAAGAAGGATGAGATAGGGAGAGACAGCGGAATGAATCTGATCTAACTTTCCTGTATACATACATGAATATACCACAGTGAATCTCACCATCACATACATCCACAAGACACTAATTTTTTTTTTTTTAAAAAAACTAAGTAAATAGCAGAAATATCAATAGAGGGAGAGAAGTGAACAGGGGGAGGTAGAAGGGGAAGGAAATGGGAAATATTTGGGATTGAATTAGAGCAAAGTATTTTCCATGCTTTTATAATTATGTCAAAACAAATCTTAATGTTATATATAAGTAAAAAGAACCAATCAAAATTTAAAAATAATTTATAAAATTTATACCATTTCCTTTAAAACAAAATGATACCTAAATAAAAAAAATAACTAAGATTAGTAGCCAGCATAAATTTACTCTAAGAAATGCTAGAGGAAGTTTATGAGACTGAAGAGAAATGATTCCAAATGAAAATCTGGATCTTCATGAAAAGAACAAAGAGACCATTTATGGTCCACAGAGCATAAGATATTTATTATGTGGCTTTTCCCAGAAAAATTTTGCATCTCTTATCTTATAACAACCACTGTAAACTTTTGGCATAGCCAAAAAGAGGAGATAATATCCAATAGAAGATAAAATGGAATACTAAAAATATTAGATTAATCTAATATAACACAGGAAAAGGAGAACAAAGGAAAAAGTTCAAATAAAAAAGCAAGTAGCAAGATGGTAGATTCAAACCCAACAAGATGACTAATCACATTAAAGGTAAGTGGATTATTTGTTTAAAAGGCATAAAAAAGAAAACACAAAAACTGGGCTAACAAACAAGACTAGCTAGTTCTATTTACAAGCAACACACTTTAGAAATAAAGACACAGATTAAAAGTAGAAAGATGGGAGAAATATACCATGTACAGATAGTCCTCAACTTATGAATTAATGATTTTTCAACTTTACAATAGTGTGAAAGCAATTGCATTTAACAACTATACTTCATATTTTGAATTTTGATTCTTTCCTGGGATAGTGCCTTGAAATATGTTACTCTCCTGTGATGCTAGACAGGGACAGTGAACTATAACTCCCAGCCAGCCCCGTGATCGTGAGGGCAAATAACTGATACACCATGGGTGTTTGGTGGTGTTATGGTTTGGGTCTCGTTTTGTACCCCCTAAACTCATATGTTGAAAGCATGGTCCCCAGTGCAGCAAAGTTCAGACGTGGGGCTTTTAGGAAATGACCAGATTGTGAGGGCTGTGACCTTATCAGTGGATTAATCCACTGGATGCATTAATAATTTGTATGGATTACTGGGTGGTAACTTGAAGCAGGTGGGCTATGGCTGGAGCAAGTAAGTCACGTCTCCCTGGACCTTGGGACTGTATGTGCCTCAACCTCTTTCTGTCTCCCCCCTCTGTCTGCTTCCGGGTTGCCAAGAGCTGAGCGGTTTTCCTCCACCAGGCCCTTCTGCCATGATGTTTCTGCCTTGGAGCTTGCTGACGACAGACTGAGTTTTCTGAAAATGTAAACCAAAATAAATCTTTCCTCCAAGTTGTTCTTGTCAGGCACTTTAGTCATAGTGATGGAAAGCTGCCTAACACAGGGGTAGGAAATGAATTTTGACTTGTAATATTCTGCATTTATGATAGATTTGTCAGGACATAACTTCATCTTTAGTTGAGAAGCATCTGTATGCTGTAAGACATTAAAAGCATAAAAAATGATAATTTTTTTTCAAACCTTGTGAGTTTGGAGCCACTAGAGCAAGTGAAATCATTTACTAAATGATTTCAGATCCTTTGGGAGGACCAAATGTCTTTTGGGAATCTGAGCATAGGAATTCAACCAGTAACAGTTTATATTTTTAAAGGATGGTCTGCACTTCTCTTTTCAAAATTACTTCAGTGACACATTTTTTTCTCTGTTCATTACACATCATAGGATACTAAAAACTTGACTTTAATTATTGAAGAAAAAAATTTTGTGATAATGAATACAAGAGGCAGTATTAATGTGTTTTCTTTTGTTTGAGGAAAGTGCAGGGTGGCTTGAGAATTGAGATGTGGATAATGAATAATTTGTTTCCTGTATTGTTTTGACTCTTCTTTGATTTTTATTTTTAATGAATTTTTGTTATTATGGGAGTTATTGATGAATCAGATTAAGAAAATGTTTTACTTTTTACTTTAAGATATTCTGTAATTTTATCTTTGTAACAAAATAATCAGATGAGATTCAATTTACCAATTTTATTTTATTTACCAAAATCTCCACGTTAATTTACCAATTTGGTATTTGAATAATAGTTTTAAAAAGCATGTACATATTGTTGAGCTTTGTTATATTGATGTAATTCATGCTTCTTTTAAAGGCTCACTTTGGGGGTACATTTTTGAGACTCTTACAGATTTCTCCTGTACGTTTTTAAGATTTAGTTTAGAATGATTTTGCTTTGATTGCTAGAATAGTAGCATAGTTATCTCTACAAAGCTATCTCTGTATACCAGTTCAGTAGATGACTATGAAAATTATTTTAAAATGAAGATCATGCAGGTTCATTGTTATAGGTCATTAGAAATATTTAAGAAACTTAGGAAAATACTTTAAAGTTTTAACTCACTATAGGTTTGTTGTAATAGTACTAATAACTGTCTTCTGTAAGCTAAAATAATTATTTATTATGTATCTATACATTCACTAATTTTTACCCATATTATTCTACTTCTACAGTGTGGAGTAGAAAGGCATAAAGTAATGCTGCTCTCAAGGTGCTTCTAGTCTTGACTGTAAGAGAAGAAATGATTGCCAATAAGCAAAATCATAGAATAAATGACGAGCTCCACTAGAGAGGTTCATATGAATTCTGTGTCTGTCAAGAAAGGCTAGGTAATGCTATGGTCAAAAATACCCCCAAATCTTAATGCCCTCTCATAGCTTGTTTACTTTTGGGGCACATTCCATGCCTATTGTAGACCCACTGGAGACTCTGCTTTAGGTCTCCTTACTCTTGGACTTAGCCCAAGGCCTCTCCACCATCTAGAATGTCACTGGTGTGTGTCAGGGTAAATGGCAGGGATGGGGGACATGAAAATCATCCATTGGCATAGTCTCTGCTCACGTTCCATTGGGTGAAGACAAGTCCAGCGGCCAACTGATTTCAGCTGGATGAGCAACCATGTGCTGAAAAGAGGAGCACCAGAATGTGTGTGAGCATCCTTGATGACTACACCATATTATCATAGAAGTTCAAAGAAGGGACTGTTTGTATCTTAATAGAAACAGCAAGGAGGGCTTCATGAAGGAGGAGTCATTTGAGTTATATCATTGAGGGATATATTTTAGTATCTGGGATCAAGGTAGCTTTATGAAAATCTTAGGTCTTACAGAACTAGCTAAGAATTTAAAATGAATGTTAGCTAAACATAGTTGGCCCTTTCTGTGATGTATCAGCATGGCATTAAAATAGAAAGGATCATTAGTTCTACATTGGAAATACTGAAGCCTTTTATATAATACAGTTATGAGAGCTGTCTTTCAGAATACACAGAGTAAAACTTAAAATTCTTTCTAATTCTGTCTCAGGAGCTCAAAATGCACAGAAGCTGCCTTAGGAAGATCCTTTGCCTCCCGCTCACGGAACTGAGCCCTGTTTTCCCCTGACTGATTGCACAGGGGATCACACTGATTTCACATGGACTTGCTCATTTCACACTTCACATTCCAAGACTCTGTTCTCTTTTCCTGAGCTTTTCTCCCTAATCTAATACAGATGAATCTAGCCTTTCTGCACTTTTTCAAGTCTCCTGGCTATTGGTTTTGCAGGTAAACACAGTAAAAACATTAGGGCCATTTGTTTCCATGCAAAAAATTCTCCTTCCTTCTGCAAGGTGAGGAAGAGAGAAGGATGTGGATATCCTTGACATCTTTATGAATTTTACATAAGTAATGTATCTGACTATGTTCACAGAACATGCTTCCTGGACTGGACAGAAGCCCAGGTTATCAGTTGGTCCTGCTCCTTGCTTTCAGATTTTTATGGTATTATCATTCTTGTTATTCTAGGTCTGGAAGAGATGGTTTGGTATGCCACGGGTTTATGTAACAGACATGGATAAACTCCCAATCATTGACACCTGATGTTTGTTTTTTCCTACCATACCACACTACTTGAAATTTCATTATTCTGGCTGTCTGGAATTGTCATTCTTCTAGAATAAAAATTTAATATACTTCAACTATTATGTAGCTGGCAAGCAGTCCACCAAATTCTGACTGCTTAACTCAGAATTAGAGATGTAAAAAGTTGATTTCTTCATGGTCCTAGCCTTCAAAATATTCATAACCAAGTGGAGAGGCAGTTGCTCACCCCAGTTTTAACACAATCCAGTGAACAGATAACTCGCAAAACAAAAACCAAACAAACAAACAAACAAAAAACAAAAGAAAAACAATGGAATGGGAACACTGGGGACAAGATTCTATCTGAGCATTGAACAGCAGTCACAAAAGTGAAGTGATGTGATCTTGTGGCATTCATACCAAGTCCCTTTATTCCCAATGGAAGACGTGTTCCAAGTCTTGGCAATGCCACTTAATGGTGGCATCCCATATTTTGTACTTCAAGCATATCTCATGACTTTTCTATTCTTTATTTTGTCCATTATTAAAATGGGAGGGTGAGACAAAATTATTTCTGAGTGACATTTCATAGCATTATAGCATTTTAATGAAAAGAAATCTTAGAGTTTTTTCCAAATTCCTCAGTTTGAAAAAGAGATTCTGAGACAGAAGTTTGACTTGCTAACACCTTAGTTAGGTGAACAGCCAGACTAAGACCTCTTCACCTTGCCTAGCTGCTGCTTCTCAAAAATAATATGATTTTATTCATAAAAATAGGCTTTTGATGGGGTGTGATAGGGGGATAGCACATGCTTAGCATGCCTGAAGCTGTGGGCATGCTAAGGGGGCATTTTATAAAAGAAGCTACTTGAAAACTTCTAACAGTGAGTTCAAGTTAAATTTTCTTTCTGAAAATATTAAAACTGAATTATTTTAAATACATTATAGCAATGTAATTAGGTAATAAAAAGAAATTAAAAAACAATTCAACTTGGAAAGAAATTTTAAAAAATGTCTCTGACATGATTGACTATGTAGAAAATCCCAAAGCCCAAATGGAGTAATGATATCCTCATGGATTAGAGGACTCAATAGTGTTAGGATCAATTCTTAACAGAAGAAAAAAAAGATATTAATGGAAAAATTGGTGAAATCTTTGTATAATTTAGTTATAAAGGAAAAAAAGAGTCATTTCTTAGAGACAGTATAAATAGTATCAGAATACATACCGAACACTAAGTTGAATGCACATTTATTTCAATTATTTAATTGATAGAATGAGTTATATATTAGTAAATGGAGACATGTTGTTTATAATTTTGCTTTTTCTATAGAGTCAGCATTACCATCAAGGTAAATTAATTTTTTGGAACTCATGTCTCTAACTGTGCCTTGGGAACCAATACCAAGTACTCTTCAGTCTGACGCAACCTTTTCTGGTGGTTGGAGTTGGTGGTGCTGTAACCACAATGGCAGCTGCAGGAGTGCCTGGTATAGCAGGGTGGGTGGCTCTAAACATGGGGATCCCTGGCTACTGGCAGAGGTGGTTGCAGTTGTTGATGTAAATGTCACCTTTCAGATAACAGCCTAAACATTTTTATCACTGTTTTCAACCTTCTCTGAGTAAAAATTCTGGCAGGGGCCCTACTTGTCTCAAGGAGTCTGTAATATACATTTACAGAGAGCTCCTCCATAGTTCTGGAAAGTACACTAGGACCCTGGGACACTTGTGTACTGGGCCAAGATCTGAAAATCAGTCCTCTGCTTCTTTGTTGATCACAGCAGGAGATAAGGTCCACTTCCTTATTTAAATATCTTATGTGGAAGGTGTTCAGTTCAGTAGTTGATATAGCTTAGCTAGGGAAATTTAGAAAACACTGTTTTTCTGTATTATTATTTAGAATAGGGTATTTTCCATTCAGTCAGCCAGAAGAGCAGGGTCCCCGAGGGAAGCACACAAGTGACAATCAAGGGAGACTGTGTGGACAGCAAGCTGCTTTGTGGCTCTGATGTCTCTTTCCAGTTTCTGAGGTAGTGAAAGAGATCCAGGTACACTTGTTTCTTACATGTGTCAAGATGGTACTCTGCCCACAGCAAGGCTGTAAGGGCAACGTGGTGCCAGGGTCAAAGAAAGGAATGTCATTACTTCTGAAATAAAATTAGAAACACAAACCAGGGGCTGGAGTTATGGCGCAGTGGTAGCGTGCTCGCCTAGCACGCGGGAGGCACTGGGTTCAATCCTCAGCACCACATAAAAATAAAATAAAGCTATTGTGTCCACCTACAACTAAAAAATAAATATTTAAAAAAAAAACACAAACCAGCTTCCATCTTTAAAGCCTTAAGAAATTCATGTCACCATCTTCCCCAGTATCTCTAGCAGATTTCTCTTTTCCCTTTAAGCAATCTTGCCTTTCTTTAAGCATTAGCATTTAGTTTAAATTTAAAATGAAACTCATGATTGCTTATTAAGCTTGGTTTGGGGTATAACGGCACTGCAAGAACCTGCTCATTTTCTTTGAAAGGGCATGTTTGTGTGCCGCTACTGGCAGCAGAGAAAATTTTGTTTTTTTGGCTTATTGCTAAGTGGTCTGGGTGAGGCAGCCACAGACCTACCGTGGACACCTATAGGAAACAGGATGCAAGGCTCCAGCTGCTGGATTGCTGCCAAACTTGTGATGCTCACTGGGTATCGAACTGAACATTTTTGTTTGTAATTAAACACTGCATTGCTCAGTATAGTCATGAGTGATGACAGGAAGGTGACTAAGAATTCACAAAGCCTGGAATGTCAGCAGAAGACTTCATGAAGGGTCATGAGTTCCTCTGATCTTTGAAGGAATAATTATAATTTAAAAAATTAGATGGAAAGCTTGAAAAGAAGTGTTTTTTTTGTTTGTTTTTGTTTTTTTTTGCAGTTGGGAGAGATTCAAGGCAAATAACTAGGATGAGCACAGCATTTGTTTGGGAGTTAGGGAGAATTCCCTGGCTACCCTGGAACATTTTTGTAGAGAGGTGTTGTGAAAAAGGGTTCATGTTTGAATAGATTATGGTGAAGAAAGATGGTGTGGGGACTTTGAAATATTTATGTTAACGAGTATGAAATTATCTGTTCTTTAGCAGAGAAATGACATGAAGAATGTGATTGGTTTAGGAGGATTGATCATTTTAATGGGTGATTCAAGGAAAAGAAATAGACAAGTGTTTTGGTCAGGTTTTTTGTGGCTGTGACCAAAAGTCATGACAGGATCAATTAGAGGAAGAAAAGTTCATTTTGGAGCTCACAGTTTCAGAGGTCTCAGTTCATAGATAGCCAACTCCATTTCTTGGGGCTCGAGTGAGGCAGAACATCATGGTGGAAGCGTGTGGCAGAGAGAAGGGGCTCAAGATGTGATGATCAGGAAACAGAGTGGGGTGGGGGCTTTGCTCAGCAAGGAAAAACATGAACCCCAAAGGCACACCCCAGGGACCCACTTCCTCTAGCTACACCCTACTTGCCTATACAGTTATTCTCTATCAGGGGATTAATTTACTAATAGCCAGTCTATGTCTTTTGATTGAGGAATTTTTGACTGAGGAATGATTTTTAATCCCTATCATTTTGATTTATTTCTGGTTTTCAAGTTGAACTAGATTCTCCTTTGATTGATTATTACTCTAGTGTAGTTCCTCCCTTTCTTGGTCTTCAGTTTTATTTTTCATTTCTTCTTCATGAAATATTTTATCCAGTAGGTTTTGCAGTGCAGGCTTTCTAGTGTGAATTCTTTTAACTTCTGTTTATCATTGATGGCTTTAATTTGATCATCAATTTTGAAGCTTAATTTAGCTGGGTATACTATTCTTGGTTGGCACTTATTTTCTTTCAGAGCTTGTTATTTATTATTCCACACCTCATAGCTTTGAGGGTCTGAGCTGAGAAATCAACTGAGATCTGGATTAGTTTTCCTCTACATGTGACATTCTAAACTCCTTCTCTGTTTTTGCTTGTATTGTAGTGTTGATGGATTCCGTTACTGAAGTATCTTGGTTTATTTGGAGTGATTTTTTCCCCTTGCTTTTTCATGTTGTTTGTGTGTCTCCTCATCTAACAGTATGGATCTGTGGTAGTGGAGTTTCTGCCCTGTGGACTATAGTGTCCCTGAAGGTTTCCAGTGCCTCACTGTTCAGGGGGAGACAAGTAATAACAGCTAGACAAATAATATACAGCATTAATTCAAATAGTTCCCACTATGATGTCCACGATGTTAATTATCACAATAAACAGAAGTTACATGATCAGTTATTACAATAAAAACAGCAGGTTTGCAAAAGCTTTTAAAATTTGAAATCTTGGACAAGGAGAGAACAGAAGTGGTATAGGATGTGATTATTACGAGGCAGGAGGAGGAAACAGAAGTGAAAAATTGAAAGAAGAGTGAAAGAGAGAACTATAGAGATTGGCTATTAGTGGAAAAAAAGAGAAAGAGAATCAAGGGAAATACGTAGGAGGAAAAAATGTAGAGAGTAAAATTTAAAAAATTAAAAATAAAAGAATACAAAACAAAACTAAAATATACTAATCAAACATCCAAGTCCTTGAAAAACTGGTCCATGAAGTATAACTGGTTTCAAAAATGCTAGAAATGAGGAAAAAAACCCGCATGAGTATGTATAAATGTTCATGTATCATTAAGGTCACAAGCAGAGAAAAGAATTTAAAAAAAAAGGAAGAAAGAAAAAAGAATTCTATTGAAAAGTTACAGAATTCTTTCCATTGGCTATCAAAAGATTCTCAGCTTTTCTTCTCAGCGTTTTAGGTGGGTCATGTGGAGCATGATGCTCCATCCTCTGGATTACAGTAGTGTGAGGTAATCCCATAGGTGGAGCTCCTGGAGGCAGGGTTTAGGTTTAGGTGGGATCCAGGCTATTCACTGAATGCCAGCTGGTCTGGAGATTTTAAATCCGTGTACCTCTAGGGCCCAGTAATCCCCAGTCCACATTGGCAGACTGTATCCCAGGGATCTCCCCTGCTCCACTGCTGTGATGCAGGAGCCAATTCTTAGTCCTCTAAGTCACCTGCAGACCCTACATTTCCTGGTCTTGTGCTCAGTCTCCAAATTCAAACTCACCTGCCCCTACTATTCTGAGTTCCTGACCAGTCTCATCTCTCCCAGCAGGTCCTGCAAGTAGCCAGATTGAAGAGTCAGGGGTAGAGTCGGTGGGTTTCCATGACCACTTGTGCCCTGTATAAACTTCCCTCCACATCTGATTTTCTTCCCGGTCACACTCATATACTAGGCCTGTATTTTGGGCCAAACTGGTTTTCCAGGAATTAGTTCCCTTAGCTGCTGGCCCCCTGTGCCACAGCTACAAAATGGTTTCTTCCTTTGTTCTCTACACACCATCAGGAGAGATGGTGGCTTTTTTCCTGCACAAGGATATTTTGCAGTGTGCCTTTGAGTTTAGTCAGGCAATGTCCTTTGTCTCTAAATGCTCCATACCCAGGCACACCTCAGGCCTCCTAAAAAATTGTGGGTTCCTTTAATTCCCTTATCTCTCCACTTTGCTCACAGAGGGACCACTCTGGTGCTTTTGGCCCAGCCATGGCAGTGGCTGTGCCACCGGAGATTTTTTCCTTATTTATTACATCCAGCCTCCTGAATCCCTGGTCTGCTTTGCATGTCCAGTTTTAAATTCCAGTAAGGTCATCCCCTACCTTTTGTTTGTTTGTTTGTTTGTTCACCCACCTTGCTGAGAAGCTGCCTATCTGCTTTCTTGGTTTCATGCATCCGAGCAGCTAGGAAAGCAACTGCCTCTATTCTGCCATCTTGAAAACCTCATTTTTGTTTTGATAAATTATGAAAAGGGTGGAATTTATTCCTAAGAAATCTCTACTGGGTAATTGATTCCAATACTGTGTTAGATTATTTGCAAGCATCATCTCACTGAATTCTAGTATGTTACCTCCTGTTACAGATGACGAAACCAGGATTAGATGATGTACTCCATTTAGGATGCTATAAAAATACCTTGCACTGGGTATTCCTAATAGAAATTCACTTCTCTCAGTTCTGGAGGCTGAGATGTCCAAGGCCAAGGCACCAGCCCATTGGATATCTGGCAAGGACTGGTTCTCTGATGTAGAAGTGGTACGTGGTAGCTGCATCCTTCCATGGTGGAAGGGCAGGGAACTGCCTATCAACCTCATAAGGGACAAGTCCCATTCATGAGGACAGCGTTTTCATCACTTCTCAAAAGGTTCTGCTTCTTAGTATCACTATGATAAGGATTATATTATAGCATGAAGTTTGGAAGGACATACTAAGACCATAGAAGAATTCAACACATGCCACAGCTGCCAAGTGTGAGAATCACAATTTGAATATAGATTCCTCCTTCTCCTCCTCCCCCAGCTCTTCCTCTTCCTTCTTCTTTTTATACCAAGGATTGAACTCAGGGGTACTCAACCACTGAGCCACACTTCCAGCCCTATTTTGTATTTTATGTAGACAGGGTCTCACTGAATTGCTATGTGCCTCACCATTGCTGAGGCTGACTTTGAACTTGCAATTCTCCTGCCTCAGTCTCCCGAGATGCTGGGATTACAGGAATGTGCCACCATGCCCAGCTTCTCTTTCTTTTTTGTAAAAGTCATGATATAATTTTCTAATGGGAATGTTCGCAGTATCTTTTTTATTTGACATTTATTTTGTATAGCACTTTGGTGAGCATTTAGACTAAATATTTAATTGTACAAAGGCTTTTATTTCCTCACTTAAAAAGTGTTTTTTAACTTGATTATTTTCTTCTAGAGACTAGATGAACATTTCAAGTATCATCAGGAGTTGATGTCTCCCAAAAGATCAAGTTTTAGGCAAAGGAGCAGTGCTTAGTGGTGAAAAGATTGAGTTATGAGAGCTGACTTCATCAGTGCTTTAATCCATTTGATGAATTAATAATTTGAACAGACTACATGTGGTAACTGTAGATAGATGGTGCATGGCTGGAGGAAGTAGGTCACTGGGGGTATGACCTTGGGGACTATATCTGTCCCTGGCCCCTTCCTCTCTTGCTCTGCTTCCTGCTTGCCATGCGCTGAGCAGTTTTCCTCTGCCATGCCCGTCTTGCCACGATGATCTGCCTCATCTTGAGGCTGAGAAACAACCATGGACTGAGACCTCTAAAACTGTGAGCCAAAATAAACTTCTCCTTCTCTAAGCCATTCTTGGCAGATATTTTGGTCACAGTGATGAAAAGCTGACTAGCAAACTTAGTTCTCTTTAGATCAAGGTATTTTTATTGAATATTGGTACAAAAGAAAGCATACTTAAAGAGAAGCAGGGAAAGATGGGAAAATAAGCAAACTAACATTGATATGAGGGGAAAGGTTGCATCTTCTGAGTGAGGCTATGTGTTCACTAAGGGTCAGTATTAAAGTCTGAGTTGACTAAAATACCCATTTAATATTTTTATATTAAATATTTAATATAAAATAAGCATTTAATATTTTTATATTAAGTCTTAATATAAAATACATTTTATATTAAGATTTCTGTGTGGTTTAGGGGTAGAAAGCTCCCTGATACATGCAAGCACTGTTGTTCTGTGGATTTTAAATATTTCATTTTAATATTTTTAATGCAAAAAAACTTTTCAAGAGTCTCTTTAAAAAAATAAAGGCAACTAGTATGTATAAAAGTACAGAAAGTGATTTAAGGAAAACTTCAGGCAAATGTAATTCTTAAAACAAACATAAAGTTCAACCAATATAGAAGGACTTCACTTTGTGGTCTATTTATTTTGAAAATGGTTAAATTAGGTTGCAAAAGAAATAACAAAAGCAAAGGTAGGTATGTTGTTTATTTTACTGTTGTCAAAGACATTGGCCACTGTAATCTTCAGGTTTGAATACTTATATCCTTCTAAACTGATATGAATAAATCATAATATATGAAAATACAGTTGTGTCTTCTCTTTATTGGTATCAGGTGCTGGTTTTCTTTTTTTGTTTTTTCAATTATCTAATCAGATGTATAAACACAACCTATTTGAGTCAGTTAGGAAGAGTTAGATAGAGACATCGCCATGTGGCTTCATGGTTTATGTATCTTTAATCTCTGTAATTTAGGACAATAATGAATACACACAGGATTGTTGCTTTGGCCTAGAGGTATTCATTGGATAGAAATAGTCATTGGAACTGCATCTGCATTAATTAGGCTCAGACTTCAGAGACTTGGTAGACAGAAATATAATCATTGAGAGTTTAGAATACAAATTTTTTGGTTTACTTTAAAATATTTGTAAATATAAACTTGTATAAATAAGTATAAGGAACAAATATCATTGGAAAAGCAAGTTTATGAAAACATTTTTTACTGTTTTATTAAAAGAAAATAAACCCCAGGTAGCATTTTTATAGGATTTGAGGAGGTGGTAACCTGAAAATCTAGCTAAACAACACAAAGGTCTATATAACTGTATATAAATAAATGAGGAAAAATTTAGATACTCAACGAGTTGATAGAGTCCTATAAAGACCAAGCATTTGTAGTTAAACATTTTTCTAAATAAAATGGTTATTGCACACACACATACACTCATATCTTGATGTGTGTATAATATATTCTTCATCAGCTAATAATTTGAACCCCCAGCATATATAAGCACATGCATAGTATGTGTATATTTGTATGTATAATATGTATATATAAATTTACAATTTATAGAATGTTTTGTTGTACTGAATTTTCTTATAAAACACACAAATAGAGACGTTTAAAAAGCATAAGGTAAATTTTTAAAAAAATAGTATTTAACTGACTTTTAATTTATTTCATAGTATAAAAACCATTTCTCTCCCACTGAAATCTCATAAGTAGTGTCCTGGTGGGCTGCTACTGGTGCTCAGGGTCATGGCCTCATGCTGCCATAATCTAGTACTGGAGGCAGAGCATGTACTTACTATGAGGCTCCAACTGGCTATACTGGAAGCAAATTCATACTTAAATACTCTTTTTGATAATATGAGAGGTTGGGAATCCTGTCTTCTCTCATTATATGTTATTATTTTTACCCTTTAATGGGGGTGATAAAGGAGTTTATCTTCTTAGTAGGAGAAATAGCAACTCCGATGTTTTCTTCTTGATCACAGGTACTTACATTATATTATTGACTACCTGTAGTTTCTTTGTGGTCATCCAATGAATTAATTGTATTTATTTTTATATCAAATTAGTTTTGTATCATGTTTATATCTTGTTCCCCAGATTTGATTTTAAGTTTTCTTGAAGACAGAGACCCTAAATTATACATTATTGACCAACAGACATAGTGTAATATTTTGTAATTAAATTCTTGGTTTGTGTTGATTTAGTTGTCAAGGTGATACAAAACTATGTTCAGCAGTATTAGCCTTTTCTCATTTGAAATAAGGTGAGCCTGGGCATGTATTGGTAATGATGGAGGAGGAAAGTATTAAAGGACAGGGAACATGGGCAGAAGTTATCTTTGTGGCAGCACAGAAATGTGAAGAAATAAAGCCCACGTTGTAGGGAGAAGTCCAGTTTTGAGCAGCTGGTTTCAGCGGCCTGGCATATTCTGATATCCTGGTTGGGAGAGACCTGTCCATATGGTCTTCATAGAGAATATTTAATATTAGGATCATTTTTCTTCTGTGCAGGTATCTTTCTTTCTGGTATCATCTCTAAGATTAGTCTGTACAGGTATCACTTATTAGCCTTATGATTACCATAGAAGGGCATATTCTCCCACCTCCAGCCCCCGTACACACTTACATTTCGTTTCTTTGATATCTGATAAGACACTCAATGGACCTGGTGATAAAATGGTCTTTGTTACCTGATGTACCTCAGAGTGAATGAAATTATTTGGTTCTTTCCTGAAGCAGGTTTTCATTAATGAATCCCTAATTGGTCATGGAAATGCCATAGAGGAGGTGTATATTATAGGAATTTGCTTTATAAAGTGAGCAATGTAGTATTAATCTTTTCCCTCAGGGCCATTCTGTCTATTAGAAACTTCCAGAAAGGTCAGACACAGGGGCATAAACCTTTCCCAAATGTGGGGGCTAGGTGGAGGAGAAACA
Source organism: Xerus rutilus (assembly GCA_028644305.1). NCBI lineage: Eukaryota > Metazoa > Chordata > Mammalia > Rodentia > Sciuridae > Xerus > Xerus rutilus. The sequence goes on along the minus strand of CM053412.1, from coordinate 13,878,477 downwards.
CTGCTTTATTTATTGAAATTGCTTTCAGAAAAATAAATGTAGTTTGTTTTTGCCTGTCATGGGTACCTATCACTCACTGTGTGGCATCAGAACTGTGGAAGTCAGATTCAAATAATATAGAAAGAGAACTCAGGAATTCAGTCCTCAGGTCTCCACATAAGGCAGCAGAACCATTCTTCATAATCGACCTTTTTTGTCATTGCTAGAGCTGGAATGAGACCACTATTCTGCTGCTGTTATGAAATCTACCCATGGGTCTCGAGGCTCAAAAATCTGCCAATCTTTTGTTTTGAGACAATTTTAATATTCATGATTTGATCAATAAGAAACATTTCTTAATTCTCTTGTCATTAAGTTTATATTTGTTAAGTAGTTATTGTAAACCTATATATTGGGTCTGGTTTAAAGAGAAGCTGAGGTCATATGTAAGACCCACACGTCTTTGAGGCTTAGCTTCAACCTCAAAGCCATTTGGTAACTGTGGCTCCATTCTGTCAATTACATGGTCCTTATAGTTTATGCTACTTTTCTAAAAAGGTGTACTTACTGAGCTTTTTCCATGTGGCAGGTATTATTCCAACATGGTAAATTTTTTCATCTAATCCTATGAGATAGATACAGTTATTACCACAATTCTAGCTGTTGATGTTATTATCATTTTCTGAAGCTAATTTGACCCAGGCATGGAATTTCCCTTGTCCAAGCTCCTACAGCTACTCTGTGACAGAGCCAGGAACAAACTGAGTCTCCACAGAGCCTCTGCTTTTTGTCACGATCCTTGCACAGATGTACACTGGGGCTTGGTGAAGAGACAGTCATGACTAGGGGTATGTTTTCTCCTAAAATGTATTTTAAAAATTTTACATGGAAATGCCAAAAGCATTCTTATGGTTGCTATGGTGCTGTGATTACCCATCTGCCTCTAAGAAACATCATTGTTTATCTGCTGTCCCATTTGTGGTCAGGGAGAGCAACGGGTAAAGCATGGGCGAGTGATGTGAGGTGTGAAGCTGACCACTGGCGGGAGGCTGTGCTGACTGTGTAAGCTCCGAGATGGTCTACTCCTTTAATTCCTAAATACTCGTCAATGTTAAGGACATTGGCTTATAAGTTAGCATATTTGTGTTATTAAGACTTTTCCCCATTTCGTCTTATAAACTCCTTTCGGTGTCAGCATACTGAAATATTTACCATGTATTGCTGTCAGATAAGTTCAGCAAACTTTGGTTTGTAACATATGTTCCCACACATGACTATCGATCAGGAATTATTTATTGAGAATTTAATATATATTTATACTTATGACAAATACTCAGGAGGGTAAAAGATTTCCTATTTTGCTGGGAGCAGCGAATACTGTTCGCTACTCATCTTTTAGCCATAGAGATTTTCCCCTATCTTTGAAGGCAAGAATGATATTTCCTACTGATTTATATTTTCAAGCAATAGAGGACACAGTATTGGCGATACAGTGAACATACAATAAATGTGTTAATTGTAGTAAGGGGCTAAAATAAACAGAAATTGATTCATTTGTTTTTTAAAATTGCCAGCCATTTGTTCAGCATGACTACGAAAATGACTTTTTAGCTACATTGAATTATTTTAATTAAAACTCTGTCCTCACTTCAGCCAGGTTGATAATTCGGCCTAAATTGACTGGCTCCAGTTAATGACATGTAGCCACAGTCAGTGGCATTTTAATTTAGAATTATTTCATAGAATTTGAATGATGTCTCACCAAGATTTGGATCTCAATCCCTAAATTGCTTTTTAATACTATCACGTCTCCTTCTCCAATACATAATGTGAATCTTAAAAACAAACTAGCGGCAGTTTGATTTTTGCATTGAAGTGCTGATGAATTTCATAGAACATTTTTCGCTCTTTCTTAACAAATGATATATTATAGCTTAATGAACCCTCCTTAAAGTCTTAGTGTGTCACACTACAATGATAAAAGAGAATACTAATAAGAGTGGCTATTTGTGAGTAAAAGGACAGGGAGAATAGGGCTGGTTTCTAAACAGAGTCCATGCTGACCAGGCCATTGGAATATGCTCTCTGTTCTTTTTCTGTACCTCTCAGCATGAAGAATGGCAAAACAGAGTTTTTAGAATAAATGAGGAGGCTGTTCAAGTTGATTTGTTTTACATTTGCCTGCTGGATGTAAGGAATAGAGATATGGTCCATTACCAGAGCGAACTGATTTGATGAAATACTTCACTGTATGGCCTGAATGTTAGTCAATATTATTTTGGTTTTAAACAACAGATAACTGATTCTGGCTAAATTAAGCCTAAGCAAATAAACAAAAATGCTTATCAGACGATGAGAGTGAGTACATATGTTTAAAGCAAGACAGGTCAAGCCTCAAAAGGGACAAGGCCAGCCAGCACCAGTGTCTCCAACACCATTGGCCTCTACCATGTCCCCTTTCTGTATATCTTCCTATGGGCATTTGGTTCTTCCAGGTGTAGTAGAAATCACCAGCAGCAGGCTGACTACCGTACAACTCTGAGTCAGAGAGAAAACACCCTCTTTCCCTAGCTCTGTTTCAAGACCTCCTGAGAAAAGACCCTGGCTGGCTTATCTTCGGTCATGTGGCCTCCTTCACAGTGCAGTCAAGGAGGGTTGTGGCTAAAGCACAAGCTGTGGAGCTGGACCACCCGCCTGCTACCTCTGGGATCCTGGTAATGTTACATAGTCACTCTGCACCTCAATTTTTAATCTGAAAAATGGGTATAGTTTTTAAGTGTAGGTATCATTTGTAGATCTGAGCAATAGAAGCTCCTGCTTGTGACTCACACCTTAAGATAATGTGCAACTTCAAAATTTAAATTACATTATAAATGTTGTGCTGAACTGTGTTCTCCAGTTTTTATGTTGAATTTCTAGCACCTTGTACTTTAGAATGTGTAGATAGGGTCTACATTTGGAGACAGGGTCTTTAAAAAGATGATTAAGTTAAAATGAGGCTGTTAGGGTGAGCCTTAATCCTAGACAACTGGGAGCTTTATAAAAAGAGGAAATTTGGTTGACAAAGAGATATCAGGACACACATATGCAGAGGAAGTGAGAAGATGGCTGTTCTATGAGCCAAGGGGAGAAGGCAACCCTGTTGATGCCTTGATCTCAGACGTCTGCCCTCCATGACTGTGAGGAAAAATGTTTAAGTCACACAGTCTGTGGCTTAATTGTGTTAGGGCAATTCTAACAAGCTAATACAACAGTTTTGCATATACCAAACCTTGAAACTTTCTAAAGTTTATTGTTTTAATTTCACAAATTAAAAATTCTGAAATATCAATAACCACCTGATCAATTAGGAATTATAAGGGAGGACCCCAACATGGTGGTGGGGATGTGGGAAAGGGTGGAGCTCTGTGTTTCAAGGTGAGGGGCTATGAAGCCACAGTGACTGCTTTTGTTTAGCCTTGGATGCCCCAAGCAGGGCGACTAGGCAGGCACACAGGGCTTCCATAGGACCGTGCAGTCTCCTCCCTGCTAGGATGATACGGTTTTGGGTTAAGTCCTTCCAACTTGACGTTGTCCTTATTTATAACATCAAAAGTGTACACAAAAAAATGTGGTCACCATTTTTGTTTGTGCCTGGGATCCCAAACATACTAAAACAACACTTGGCCCAAATAGCATTGGAGATTGGAGGTCTATGGTGGGCACAGGTTCAGTCACCATTGCACTGTCTGGTGCAGGACTTGATTACCATGATTAGCCATCCCCATCTGAACTTGTGGATGATAGAACACTTTTCTACAGGAATGTGGAAGCTTTTATTAGATAAATAAGGGAATATTTTAGAAAATGACATAAAATGATATTCTCTAAGATAAGGAGTTTATTTTCTCTCTCCCATGATGTACAGACATGATTTTACATTTGTTTTATTCACATTTTATATGTCGTTCTTAAGAATAAGTACCTTAAGATAATGTGCAACTTCAAAATTTAAATTACTTAAATTGTACTTAAAATCAAAACGTTAAAATGTTGGCAAAGATGAAGTAAATTGCCCAATTTACTGTAATTCCTCCTCATCATTTCCCAGAACATGTTATTAAATGGGAAAAAAAAACTGTACCATAATCTAGACTAAAGTTCCTGAAGTCTAACACTTCATACTTCTGGAGAAGAAAATAAAAAAGGGAACAATCTTATAAGAAGGAGAACAAAGGTATGCCTCCTGATGAAAGAATTAGGAGTAGAGTTTTTTTTTTTTTTTTTTTTTTTTGGTACCAGGGATTGAACTCACGGGTACTCAACCACTGAGCCATATCCCCAGCCCTATTTTATAATTTTATATTTTATTTAGAGATGGGGTCTTACTGAGTTGCTTAGCACCTCGCTGTTGCTGAGGCTGGCTTTGAACTCGTGATTCTCCTGTCTCAGCCTCCCAAAGTGCTGGGATTACAGGCATGTGCCACCATGCCAAGCAAGAGTAGAATTTTTTGTGTGTCATTAACATTTACCTCTGGCACTCTATTATAGATGATTACCTTGAATTTAATTTCCAAAGTATAAGTGCATTCCCACAAAGTCTCTGAGATATAGACTGAGTGACTGGAGGGGGGCTAAATGACATTTAGATTTAGTCTGCAGTGGTATAAAACTTAAAATAGATAATAAACTATAGATTGGATTTGTTAAGTTATAAGAGGCATTTTATTCTATGTCAAAAGAAGGTAATTCCTGTTATCGCCCACGTCAAAATTGTCCTACAAAAGATTTTTTATACTTTAATTTGACAGTTTATTATTCTAAAGTACTTTTTTGAAACTGATGGCCCCAAATACATAAGCTAGTGATGCTTTTCCTCTGTATAAGCCAGCAAAGCTCAGCGATATTAGGTTCAGTTTAATTTCACTTCAAAATGGGATATTTATTCTTTTATCCTAACCATAGGAGCAAGGTGTGAGACAAGATCTTTAGGGGGGGAAGACTTTTAGAGTTATACAATTGAAAATTGAGTGTGTCCATTAAAATTGAAGCTTTGTTGATCTGTGGGTTTGTATAGTTTATAAAAGTGGAATTTTGAAGCTTCAGTTTAATCTACTATTAAGTTTGTCCAGGGAGGGATTGTAGGGAGAAGCCAAAAAATAATATTGACAGTAACAGTGTAATTTAAAAACTGGTATCACAGTGTGTCATAATAGGGTATGAAAAAAAAGAGTATTCTTCCATTCAGAAGTACTTATCGAGGGCCTCCTTTTTGTCAGCTAGTATACAAATGATAATCAAAACCAGGCTTGAGCTCCACTCTCCTAGAGGTGATGGCCCCAGAAGAGGAACAGCACTGATTTGTTTAAAAAGGCATTTGGGGCCCCTGTTACTAAGAAGTTTACATCAATATGTGTGCGCAAACTGTAGGAAATAGGTGTAGATAGACAGTCTCAGAAAGGTTTCCCTGAAAAGGTGAAGCTAGAGTTGCGATCTGAAGGAAGAGAAGGAATCAAATAAGCCAATGGGAAATAAAGCCCTTCAAGGTGTCAGGAGCAGCACGCCAGAGACACTGAAGTAGGTCTGGAGACTGAGGCTGATGGAATCATCAGAGGCTGGAGGATTTATTTCAAAATGTTGTTAGAGTGTTAGTGAGAAGTCTTTAAATGTAGATGATGAAATTTGCTGCACATTCTGCAGCCTATAGCAATAGTTCTAAATGCATACAGGAGTAATATATTAAATATTCTGAGCTTGAATTTATTTTATTTTTGGGTCTTCTAGTATATAATCAAGTACTTTATTTTTAAAATTATTTTATTCTATTTTTATTTTTAAACTATTATTATTATTATTATTATTATTATTATAGTTTTATAGTTATACATAGTAGGGTTTATCTTGACAAATTTGGATATACAAGGATATCAACTACAATTCATTTTATTCTATTTTATATATATATACATATATATATATATATATATATATGTATATATATATAACTAATGGACCTTTATTTTATTTATTTATATGTGGTGCTGAAAATTGAACTCAGTGCCTCACATATGCTAGGCAAGCGCTCTACCACTGAGTCACAACCCCAGCCTCTTATTTTATTTTTAATTGACAAATAATAATTATATATATTGATGGGGTACAATGTGATATCTCAATACATGTACACATTTAGAGTGATCTACTAGCCTGACTTCATCATACCCTGAGCTTTTAAAACAGCTCACTCTCTGCTGAACATATTAAATTAAATGTTAATCCTGGTGTCTGCTGGATCTAGATGACCCTTTGAGCCAAATGATTAAAGCAATACATGGCTCATTTTTCTTTGTAATGATACATGATCTTCTTTGAAAGCTCTAGAATGTTAGAGACAGACAAATTATAGGAATGACTTAGGGAAGCAATCTTCTCTTCTTCAGTTAGAGAAACTGAGGCCAAGAGAAAGGGGACATTGTTTATGCTTTCATAGCAACATAGTTACACAGTCAACACTAAAATATAAATTACTTAGTTTCTATTCTATGGCTTTTATCCATAACACACAAGTTACAATTACAATGTGACCTATATTATTCAGTATTCTCAGATGAGCTTCTGTGTGTCTGCTTCTGCATAGCTTCCAAGAGAATGCCATATGTGTGAAAAGTTTAGTACATCTGGCTCTGATAATGATATTGATGGCTACCTGTTATAATATTAACAGTACTTTATATCATGGTGGCAGAGATCCAAATAGACAAGAGATTTTGGATACAGCTTTCTTAAATATAAAATAAATACCTTATACAAATGGAAATCCTTTAACACCAGCTTTGAAAGCAGCCAGAATGGGTTTTTGCTGCCAATCACTGTGCGTAGGCAATTTTGATGAAGTGTGGTACAGAAAATTAATCCTCGCAATCAAAATCTAACTTGAAGATACCTCAACTTTGATTCTTCTTAAAGGCCACATGTAATTGTCTGACATTCACACATATATCCACTCACACCTACACACAAAAATCCTTTTCATCATGTCTTTCAAATTAGTGACATAATGTGGCTTTTTGGAAAGCTGAGCTGGAGCTGCAAACTATTCCATTAATTGCATGTCACAGATCCACTTTGCTGGAAGATCCTCTGTGCTGTGTGTGGTAAGATGATATGTGCATTTAAAGTGTTTTGATTGTTTATGTTTATAAAGGTCACAGATTGATTATTTCAGTTTGGTCTCTTTTTCTGGGGCTGGGGGAGTGTTCAAAGGAAGAGTAGTGTCTTCCAGTGGTGACACTAGACCTGATAGGAGAAGGTACTGAAAGATGTACTGGATGAGACTCATTTCCACAAATGAAGCACTTGAGTTCCTGTTTTGTTTAATGATAAGAATTGCTTTCTCTGATCTTCCTTACAGCGTTTTGGTGAGATCATCTGTTTAAAGCTTTGCTGATCTGAGCTAGATTCAAGAGCCCCTCTGTGTGAACTTCTCTCATTTCCAGTCTCTCAGAGGACTCTGTAATATTGATCACACTGCTGCAGTGGAGTTTTAAAGTAATTTATGGAACTCTGAGACTACTGACTGATTTAAAGTAGAATTCTATGTTATTGCATGTCCAGTGAGCAGTAAGAAATTTCCTTTCTTTTTCATTCTGGATTCCCCCAATAGTAGATATATATCTATGTATTTATATCTCTATCTATCTTTATCTAAATATATAAATATAGCTATCTTTGTCTGTCTTTTCTACTATGGGATAAGACCTTTGAGAACAGAAACTATGTCTCAACTATTTCCTTCCCCACAGACTAACCTATCAAATTAATTTCAAAGAAATATATGGTCCAAAATCCATAGTTGGTCTAAAAGCAAACTTGCAGATTGAACCATCTTTCAGTTTAGAGCTCATTGTATGTGTGTGCACACATACATCATCACACAATTTAGACAATCTAGGTTCTACAAAAATATGAATGTACAAATACAAGTGTATATATACTTGTGTATTTTATATTTAGAAATAAAATACATTATTTCTAAAATATATATATTCAAGTTGGCAAAGATATGAAACAAAAGTTAGTGCTTACTAATTCATTCTACTTGAATTAAAATATAATTTTGATTTTTGTATTTTACCACTCATGTTTTTAATTTTTTATGAATTACTTTAGGACATGCATTTCTTGCTTCATCTGCAGCAAGAGGAAGTGGATAAACCTCAGAGCAGTGAAAATAGCAGTTAGAACTCAGGGTAAAAGTAGGTGAAATTTAGATGGCAGCCTTCCCCAGTGATGTCATGGTTTGCTGCTGTTGGATGCTGGTTTTATTAACTGGTTGGTTTGAAGGGATACACATTTGGTTCTGGGGTTGGAAGAAGGTGATGGTAGGAACTGCAGTAATAAGTTTCCATTGGTTCCCTAGTCCTGCAAAGAGCTATGTAGTAGATTCTATCATGTGTTGCCTGAAACTTATCTCTAATAATAATTCCTAAATTTAAAAAATATGGAGATATTTCATTCAGTATTTCATTCAGCATCTACTAAGCACCAACTTTATGCAAATGCAGCCTTAAACTCTCAGAATACAAGGATGGATCTGATACAGCTTCTCATAAGGAACTCTCAGTTGAAAAATTTATTCCTGCAGATCAAAGTAAAGGTGTGTGTGTGTGTGTGTGTGTATGCATGTGTGTGTAAAACATGTGTTTTGTCCATCTCATTTAATTATTAACGTATTGTAGTCATATCATTTTTAAATTGCAATATATCCTAGGGAAAATAGATTTTTCCACATTTTTTAATTGGTGCATTATAGCTGTACATAATGATGGGATTTGTTGTTACACATTTGTACATTCATACAATACAACAATATAATTTGGCCAATATCATTCCCTAGCACTTACCCCCTCCCTTCCCTCCTCCCACTCCGTAGTCCCTTTCCTGTACTGATCTCCCTTTGATTTTCATTACATTCCCACTCTCAAGAAGGTAGACTTGAGGAAATAGACTTGAGGCACAGAAAGGGCTTATTTATTTAAATAATTAAATATTTTAATTGACAAATAAAAATTGTATATGTTGATCATGCACAACATGATGTTTTGAAATATGTATATATTGTGGAGTGGATAAATTGAACTAATTAACATTCAGGTGTGTGAAGACTTGGGTTCTGAAGCCATGGAGACCACGGTTGAAACATAGGACCTGGCAGCCACTGTGTACAATGGTTTTCTTCAAGTCTCTCAGCCTCTGGGTTTTTCCAATGACCTGGGAATGATAAAACCCCATTTTCAGTGATGTGACAATGAATTGAGATAACTTAGGTAAAGTATCTGGCATGTGGTTGACACTTAATAGTTGCCTAGATTTGTTTCAGTCCAATTATAAATTTACACCCTCAGCATTTTAATGTGTGAGAGCCAGGCTCCCATTATGGTCAAGAGCTCTATTTGGAGCCAGCTTACTTAGGTTCTAATCTGGGTCCTGTTGTAGTTTATTAATCCTGGGGACATTATTGAATCTCTCTGGACCACTGTTTCCATTATGGAATTATGGTAAGAAGTAACCATAAGTGAGTTAGCATTAAGAATAGACTATTAAGAATAGTTACTGGCTCAGACTGATTACTACATGAATTTTTGTTAAAATCAAATGCATGTGCTTTATTTGACTCTGTATCTAATTTATGATTGAGTTAGATATAAACATGTTTATGTATTTTGAGGCATTTTTATCAAATTTTCAATAGTGAAATGACAAATAATAACAAAATGAACTACTAACTAAATGATCTCTTGTCATGTGTTTGATATGTCCCTTCATAATAAAAATTACTAGGTAGACTAAGATGATTCCTTATAAATTTTTTTATTTCTTTCTCAGAGTAGGTGCCATTCTTTTGTGTGTGTATGTGTGTGTGGTATTGGGGATTGAACTGAGGAGCACTCTACGACTAAGTTACATGCCCAGACCTTTTTATTTATAATATTTTGAGACAGAGTTTTGCTAAGTTGCCTAGACTGGCCTAGAATTTGCAATCCTCCTGCCCCAGAGTCCCAAGTTGCTGGAATTACAGGTATGCACTATCGTGCTGGGCTTTTGGTACTATTATGTGTTTTGTTTATTTTCTATTTTTGTTGCTAAATGTCTTCAAGCTTATATTTTAAGAAAAGAACTTACTAAAATACAGATTTTCAGAATTAGTTATATCAACCATCATATTTCATTGCTAAGGTAATAAAATTGCAGGGGGATTAATCTGCTGGCTACTCAGGAAATGTATGAAGGTGAGAGATTTTAAAATTAGCAGATAGAGTGTGACTTTCAAAATTACTGTAGCGGATGCCAGGAATTCTGCAACCTCTATTTCTCATTGCTCCCAATACTGTTGGATTGTACATAGTTTTACAAGCAACTTTACCAGTGTGACTCACAGGCAATAAACATTGACATTCTCTAATGAAGAAGTTACAGCTGTTACTGTGACACTGGCGAACCAACTGTCATAACTGATAAGTGACTGAAGTTATTTGAGTAGGAACAGTATTATTGCTTGGGTACATAACTAAGGTCAAGGAGATATTTATCTATAAGTTCCAGTAAAGCAAATGCCAAAAACCTAATATATGTTTATGTTTCTTCCTGTCAAAGACTTAGAGATATTTTGTGAAGTATCAATACATGAACATATATTCTGTTAAAAGGAACATCTAGAAAAGAGAATATGACATGTGCTGTGTATTCTTTTTAACATTCTAATTTCTAACAATAACTCATTCTTTTGTTATTAATGTTGTCTCTCTCCACACTTACTTTTTGAATGATATTAATAAGTAATTAAGATTATGGGAAAAATGGAGGATATCCATTCAATTTTAGTTTCAGATCAATAGTAATCATACTTACACTATAAAGTAATTTGTTCTTTACCTAAACTTAAAAATCTAACAGGTGCTGGAAGTCTAGCTCAGTGACAGAGCACTTGCTTAGCATGCACAAGGCCCATAGTGGGATTCTCAAAATGAAAAAAAAAAAAAATCTGAGAGTCCCATGCTTTTGTTTGTTAAGTCTTGGAATCCTATAAATAATGTCTCAAGTCCAAGAAGTAAGCCCTTGAAGTCTTTGGTTCAAAAGTTTAACAAACATTTCAAGATGAAGATCAACCATTGCTTTTGTGAAATACTCGTTATCTCTAGGCATCTCTTGAGTTTCAGATGCCTGCAGTGTGCCCATATTAAAGCACACAGCACAATACATTATCATTTGACTTTGGTGAAGTTTCACATGCTAACCTATGAAGGCAGAGGCTTTGTCTTATTCATCTTGGAGTCACTGGAATCTAGCTGTGTGCCTGGCAGGTAATACAGATCTTGATGTATTTGTAAATGAATGATGGAAACTCATTGGTGCCCAGTCTTCAAGGTCCTACAGAGGTCTTGAGAAATGGGCATCCGGTGGACCTCAAATTGCTCACAAATACTTGCAGTTTCACATATGCCAAACTTAATTTGTCATCTTTCCATGAAACCTGATTTTTATCCTAGTTAGTGGCAGCACCATTCATGTGATCAGCTGTACTACCAACCTGTAGTCATACTAGATACATCCCTTCCTATTCTTACTTTGTCTATAGTACATGAGGTCCTTAAGGCTCTATTTTAATATCTCTTGAATACAGCCCTTATTTCCAATCTCAGAATAATAGGGAAGCATAGTAGAACCCAAGACTGAGTAGAACTGAAAATTATTTAAGAATTGAACATCTTTAGTTCAACATCTGTGCATGATTCTAAGAATAAGCACTACCCCCCAATTTCTCATACCTGAGTTAAAAAAAGGAGTCTTATTAAGTCTGTAACAGTAGAATTTTGGGTGAAATCTATGGTTAGTTTGAACTCAGCCATGAAGGCTATATAATTTAGGCACTGAAATATTGATCTGTGAAGATCGAACTACATTTTAGTATGGTATATAATAAAAGTTTATTTTAATGAACCAATTGAATGCATCATTATTACATTAAATTACATTTGTAAATTTCCTGAAAAAGTTGTGTAAATCCATGGTGTGTGCTCATCATAGGCTGGCAAAGCCTTTACGAACTGACTAGCAATTGCCCTTGTGAACGAAATTAATTATTTCTTTCATTAATGCTAAATTAATCTTTACAAATTAGGATTCTGTGTGTCAAAATCCTCATGAAGTGTAAACATTGATTTACTTCATTAGACTGGAGATAGAAACGCCTCTGAGAATGAGAGCTTCCACATAAATGTATTTTCTAGCTTATTAAACCTCTACAATATTTGCATTTCTATAATTATGAGGAAGATTAAGAAACTTTAAAAAGTAGTATGACTATACATGAAAAATGGGTTTGAACTATACTTCACTGAATACTTTTGCTCGTACATGTAGTTCAAGAAATGCAACATTACCAATGAAGCTGAAGATCTGAGTGTCCTCTTTTCCACCATGCTCTCCCTGATTATCTGAAGTTTGGAGCTCATAATATGATGTAGTCTTTTTAAAATATAATTTACTCTATAATTTTGCATTCCTAAATTTTATATGCAGTCTAGAATTGAATGTTTATAAATGTATATATGTATACATGTAACATAAACAAAGTATGTTATATATATGTTATTTATGTTATGCTACTCTTCTTTCTGCTCATTTTGAGTTTAGAGAGGGCCATCTATATTAATACATGTATCTCTAGTTTATTTATCATCACCGTTAAGTTTCTCATTACTCATTTAAACGACAGGTTGAATTCAGATTTTTTTTTTGAGTTAAAAATTGCTTATCTCTGCACACAGGCATGCATTTTGTTGGGCAATGTACATATACATGAAATTTCTAAACCATGGGATAATATGTATTTTTAACTTCATGAAACATGGCAAAACTGCTCACCAGTATCATGGTATCAATTTACACTAGTCAGCAATGGATAGAAAATTCCTTTCCTTCACATTCTTTTCAGTTCATGGTTTTGTATGACTTTTGCTTATATAGTAAGATCAACTTGTGGTTTAATTTGTATTTTACAGATTACTAATGACTTCAAAACCATTTTTATTCATGTTTATTGGTCATTTGAAATTTGTCTTCTTTGAATGGTGCTTTCTTTCTCATAATTACAATTCTTGTTTTCTCTTTCCTTATTGATTTGTAGTGGTCCTTTGTATGTTCTGGACTTAAAGCTGTCTACACCTGCCATTTCTGTTATGTATATGTGTAATTGTTCATCATGCTTTTTATTCTTTTATGTATAGAAGATTAGAATTTTTACATGGTTGATATCTTCTTTCATATTTAATTTATTTATTTGTTCTATTTAGGCTTACATGATAACAGTGCAATTTGATTCATTCTACACAGATAGAGGATAACATTTCATTTCTCTGGTTGTGATATAGAATCAGAACATACATGCAGTCACACCTAAAGTTAGGGCTATGATGACCATCATATTCCACCAACTGTCCCCATGCCCCTCCCCCCTTACACCCCTGTGAACAGAGATCCTCCATTGTTGCCCTGTCCTTCCCACATTATGGATCAGCATCCACTTATCAGTGAGTACATTTGGCATTTGGTTTTCTGAGACTGGTTTACTTCACTTAGCATGATATTCTCCAACTCCATTCATTTACCTGCAAATGCCATCATTTTATTCTCTTTTATTGCTGAGTAATATTCCATTGTGTATATATACCACAGTTTCTTTATCCAGTCATCTATCGAAGGGCATCTAGATTGATTCCACAGTTTAGCTATTGTGAATTGAGCTGCTATAAACATTGAAGTGGCTGCGTCACTGTAGTATGCTGTTTTTAAGTCTTCTGGGTATAGACAGAGGAGTGGGATAGCAGGCTCAAATGGTGGTTCCATTCCAGGTTTTCTAAGGAATCTCCATACTGCTTTCCAGATTGGTTGTGCCAATTTGCAGTTCCACTAGCAATGTATGAGCCTGCCTTTTCCCCCACAACCTCACCAACACTTATTGTTGCTTGTATTCTTGATAATTGCCATTCTGTCTGGCATGAGATGAAATCTTAGGGTAGCTTTGATTTGCATTTTTCTAATTGCTAGAGATGTTGAACATTTCTTCATATATTTGTTTATTATTTGTATATCTTCTTCTGAGAAGTTTCTGTTCAGCTCCTTGGCCCATTTATTGATTGGGTTATTAGTTTTTTTGGTGTTAAGTTTTTTGAGTTCTTTATATATCCTGGAGATTAGTGCTCTATCGGATGTGTGTGTGGCAAAGATTTGTTCCCAGAATGTCGGCTC
>CM053412.1:13805069-13863712 GCA_028644305.1 Xerus rutilus | reverse complement strand
CTTAAAAGTGATATAGAGATGATTTAAAGTGTGTGAGAGGATCTAAGTTATATGCAAATACTGTGCCATTTTATACTGAGGGACTTGAGCATTCTCTGTTTGGCATTCTGAGAACATCCTAGGACTACTTCCCTGAGGATCCTGAAGCACAACGGTATTTAGAGTCTTGTATGCCTAATTTCCATGAGAATAGGGATAGTGTCTATATCGTTTTCTGCTTTCTCACCAGTATCCTGCAAAATACATGATACATGGTCCCTACTATGTACCTCAATAATAAATGTTTAACAAATGGGTACCTTGAGCTATTATTTAAGAATATGAGAAAGGCAGAGGTGCTAGCAAAGAAGCAAATTAAAATTAGCGGGGAGGAGGCAGTGTTGTGATGTTAATGAAGACCACTTTTAACTGCATCAAGTGACAGAGTGGGAGGGTAGTTTCAGTCAGTTGAAATAGATGTCTGATTTCAGCAAGTTGGGAGTGATAGCAATGAGGAAGTCCCGGCATGGTAAAGACAGACAATGTGACATTGTGGGCAAGAAATAGTTTTGTACTTGGTTCCTGGGGATGAGTGTATATTGGTGGATTAATCCAGGTCTGTTTAAGTCAGTATCAGTAAAGAGATTAACTGATAACACAGGAATTGTCTGAAAGAATAGCTTAGAAAGTGGAAAGAAAATGAATGATAACATGAAAGAGGGCCAGAGCTGAGCAACAGGGAAATCAAACAATGAAAATGTGAGGAGCAAATCACAGCTTGGACTGGGGAAACTACTCATGAACAGTTTGCTAGCAGCATGCCATTTTTGTTTTGATTGGTCAAGTTATTTTATTTAATTTTTTGATTTTTAAATTTGTTTTAATTAGTTATACCTGACAGTAGAATGTACTTTGTCACATCATATATAATGGAGTATAATTTCTCATTCTTCTGGTTATACATGATGTAGAATCCCACCAGTCATATAGTTGTATGTCAGTACGTAGGGTAATAATGTCTGATTCATTCTTTTATCCTTGCTACCTTCATACCCCCTCCCCTCCTTTCTCTCCCCTCTACCTAATCTAACTCTATTCTTCCCTAGCTCCCCACCCATTGTGAATTAGCATCCACATACCAAAGAAAACATTTGCTTTAGGTTTTTTGAGATGGGCTTATTTTGCTTAGCATGATACTCTCCAGCTCCATCCATTTACCTGCAAAGCAGCATGCCATTTTCAGGGGCCACGGCAAAACTTCAAAGGGAATACTTTAAGTCTTTTTATGAACCTCAACCTCTGTTTGATTAAGGTAGATGTTGGGTCAAGCAAAGGTAGGTTTTACATTAGAAGACATTCAAGTATGATTAGTGACCAAGGGAGATGTTTTGGTAAGCATGAAACAGATTCTCCCCTAAATCCTTTAGAGTGACCATCGCCCTACTGGCACTTTGATTTTAGACTTCTGGCCTCCAGAACCAGGAGATAATAAAATTCTGTTGTTTAAAGCTACCCAGTTTGTTACAGCAGCCCTAGAAAACTGATACAGATATCATTGTGTCCTTTAAACAAAGGGCTAAAAGCCCCTTCATCTATTGCAGAGTTCTCAAATGTCCATTTAGAAATTCGGGGGATAGGTAAAAACAGAACTGGAAAGAGTAGTAAGGATCAGGGAAACATAATCACAGTCTTCTTAGATTAATATACTAATTTTAGATTGCTACCAAGCAATCAGAAACTTGTATAAATCAGGGTCTTTACCTGATTCTTTAATATTTACTGATTAGGGGATGTGAACTCCAGAACGATTACTAGAGCTGGCAATGTAGAGGTTTTTATCTTGCTGTGAAATTTTCTGGATTTGGAGAGAATGGCTAGGTAAACTGTCAAGATTGAGCAATTCTGGTATGAACTGAGATAGAACTTGGCTGATCATTTGAATCTGGAGGGAGAAATGGCAATTCTTGAATGAGGTGCTGTATTTGTTTCCCAGGGTTGTACTAATAAAACACCACAGACTGGGGTGGCTTAAAAACCAGAATTTATTTTCTCCTGGTGCTGGAGATTAGAGGTCTGAGGTCAGGGTGTCAGCACAGGTAGTTTCCTCTGGGGCCTTTCTCCTCAGCTTGCACATGGCTGTCCTCTTGCTCTCCATATAATCTTCGCTTTTTGCACATGTACCACTGGAGTCTCTCTCTTCATCCAAATTTCCTTTCTCTATAAGGATACGAGACAGATTGGATTAGAGCCCATTCTGATGGACTTATTCAAACTTAATCCTCTCTCTTTAAAGATCTTCCCTCTGAGTACAGTCATATTTTGAAGTACTAAATATTGGAACTTCAGTATAATTTTGGATGGACCTAATTCATCCCATAACAGGTACCTAGGAGGGCTAAATGTTCAAGGTAATTGTGGTGTATTTCTGTGTCCTATAATTGGGAAGACTTAAAACATTTTTTAAAAAAATATTTTGTTTAGTTGTAGATGAACACAATATCTTTATTTATTTTTATGTGGTGCTGAGGATCGAACCCAGTGCCTCACGTATGAGGGGCAAGTGCTCAACCGCTGAGCCATAACCCCAGCCCCAAGACTTAAAACTTTAAATGGAATAAAATTTTAGGATTAAAAAATATTGTAAATATTTAAAAAATGCCACTCATTGAAGATATCAGTTGAACACATCCCATAGATAAGAAAGTGTTCCTGAGTTGACCTTCAGAATTGAGAGATCCACCACTGAATCATCCACAGATAGCTAATCCTCGCACACGTCTCATAAATGAAACAGTGAACAGCAACTGAAGGTTTGAGATGAGATCAAAGCTACTGATGTTTTATTCAGGAAGAAATATGTTTCTTTATGACATTTTTCAAGCTTTACTCTTTTCTCTGATTTCTTGTCAGAATTGTTTTGTTTATCCACACAAATGCTCAGTAAGAACAGTGAAGGAGATTGTGCTCCTTGTCCCTACCTAGAGATGGAGCATCCCTGCAGTGTCTGTCCGTAGAGGACAGGTACTATTAAAGCTCCTGAGGAGCAGATTAGACCAAGTGCTGGCCCGAGGGTAGTGAAATGTGGGTTATCCTGCTTCCTTACATGAAATGCATGCTGTGTAACTCTCCCTGAACTTCCTATGGTGATTGCTGAGAAACTGAAGGACAATTTTCTAAACAAAATGTTAGCATGATAGGAAATACAGTCCCTTATTGACTGTCCCACCAACATTAGGCCAGAATAGAATCAGTGTCACCTGGAGGCATTTAGTGACAATATAGAAGAAATGAAGGGGGGACCAGGAGGGCATAGAATTGGGACTCCAGCTGGTAAAGGATGTATAACACACACTGTAGGTCTAGGAGGCAGGAGGCCTTTTTCCTGAAGAGTGATACTAGTTGGTACTAGTGACACTAGGCACTGCTTTTTAGTACTTTACAATTATGAATTTTTTAAAGACAGGTATCTTATATCTGACGATAGAGGAGGGAATGGAACTAGAGATGGGCTAAGTAAGTTGCCCAAAGTTGCACATCTAATACATGGTAAATGAAGGGTTTGAGCCCAGCCAATCTGAATCTATACTTTTCAACCAGTCTGCCATTTTATCTCTCTGGAAAGAAAGGCTAAAAATGTCATGCTATCTCTATAAAACAGACAATGGGGGCCTCCAGTCCAAAACCAAAAAAGAATCAGAGGTGTCAGTTTGAGAACAATTCACTGAATTTGAAATTTGGGTGGTCTGGCAGTAATGGATTACTAACTTCAAAAAATCTAGTCAATGAGTACAGGAAACTCTCCATAGAAAAGAGGGTTGTTAAAAAATATTCAGAGTTCTCCTCTCGCTGTCGCACCAATCAGAGAAGATATTCTCAGATTGTTAAAGTATAGAAACCTGACTCTGATGGCAAAAGGGGATGTCTGGATGGAGCTGGAGTCCAAAGGGATGTGAGAAGAAATAAGTCCATACCCGGATGAGACACTTTCCACGTTTTTCAAATTTGACCATAACCCTTGGGGCTGGCAGAGCTCCTGATGGACAAAGATGTCAGAGGTTTAGAAATGCACCAGCCCTTGTAGAGGATTGGCTCCCTTCACCACACAGGTGAACTAACCTGTCCAGAAGATAAAACATGGTTTCTTGACATGATACCAAGTCCTGAGAAACTCTGTCTTTGGTTTGAAGCAGCTAATAGACTGCCTCACCAGTGGCTAAGCTGGGGCTCCCTAAAATAGCCTGGGTAACTAAAGCCAAGATCCTGCTTCTCTTGGTTGCTCTTTTACTAGCTCTGGCTCTAATACCTTCTGGTCCCACAATCCTCTTCCTGCTCCCACTGCTTGGCCTGGATCTCCATTCATCACTGGCATCTCAGCCCACACAGTCACACTGTCAGCCTCCATTGGGAACAACACTCTGCCTCTGTCACTTAAGCAATTAACTTTATAACTGAGTCTGACAATGCTTCCGACACCATGTCAACCCCCTTCACTCGCACAACAACAGAGCAGTGAGTGGCTCCAGGAACTTTTATTTTACAGCAGCTCTTTAGGTGGTTTTGTAGTTAATTATCTCCGTGTCACAGAATGTGCTCAGTACTCTGGTAATAAATACGAAAATTACCTCATGGGGGATTTAATCATGACAAGCTATAGTGTTTTCTTTCTAATCAGCTATTTATCAAGTTAAACCATGTTCTATTTTCAAATAAAAACCTATTTATTTTATTCATTTAATCATAGAAAGTTGGGCTCTAATTTCCACTACAATATTTCTTATAGGGAAGGTTTTCTTTAAAAAGTGGAGTTCAGTTTCCCACAAGTCATTTTGTAATTTCTTTTACTGTTCAAAGCCAAGTTCTATTTTTCTGTCTATTTTTCCAGAAACAAAACTTCTAAAGGTCGTGTCTTGCTCTAGTTAGTGTCTGGTACCTTAGAGTATAAGAGACCCACTCTTGGAGTGTTTCTTTCATTTTACAGCACCTTCTACATCATAGAATCAATGAAGGGCTCGTTTGTTTCAGTTTGAAACACAGATGCTCCTCGACTGTGAATGCTTACTGGTTTGCAGCCTCATAAAGTTGAAGATCGATAGGTCAAAGCCATGTGCTATCTGTGTATGATGTTGCCCTGATTGCTTCATAAGAATGCCTCATAAACATCCTCCAGTCCTCCTGTACCAAAATGTAAGAAATCTAGCAAATATTTACTGAGTGACGAACATGTGCATGGGACTTTCACACACTTCGAGCCTTATAAAAAGAGGAACTTTTTCATCTTTTCCCTACCCTTCTGTGTCTTAGAACATAGAACATACGACATAAAGCTTATTAGTTCTATTAACCTTGGCTGTTTAATATCTAATGGAAATAATCAAAGAAAGAAAAATTAGGGTTGTTAATATCCTTGGGAATCCTGGAAAGAACATTCATTGATTTCCTATTTTCAAAATGCTTTACAATTATTTGTTTTTTTTTTTTAAATCCTGCAATAAATATGAAAGGGTAGTGTTCATGTTACTGGAAGCATAGAGACACAGGAAAATGTGAACTGCCTGAGTGTGCAATGAATATCTTGATTCTGAATGGTATGAAGATTCTCATGGTTTGCTGCTGTACTCATTTTTAAAAAATTTTTACAAAATTTTTATTGGTTCTTTTTAGTTATATATGATAGCAGATTCCATTTTGATATAATTACACAAGCATGGAATATATCTTATTCTAGTTAGAGTCCCATTCTTTTCTTTTTTTAATTTTTTAAAGTTTTGGGGCAGTACCGGGGATTGAACTCAGGGGCACTCGACCACCAAGTCACACCCCCAGCCCTATGTTGTGTTTTATGTAGAGACAGGGTCTCACTGAGTTGCTTAGTGCCTCGCTGTTGCTGAGGCTGGCTTTGAACTCGCGATTCTCCCATCTCAGCCTCCCAAAGTGCTGGTATTTCAGGTGTGCGCCACCGCGCCTGGCTTAGAGTCCCATTTTTATAGATGTTCATGGTGGTGGGATTCACTGTGTTGTTTGCATGTATGTACAAGGAAAAACTATGTCAGATTCATTCCACTGTCTTTCCTTTGCTTATTCCCTCTCCCTTCCCTCCATTCCCCATAGTGGCTTAATTCCCAATAGCTAAGCTATGGAAGTAACCTAGGTGCCTTCAAAAGATGAATGGATAAAGAAAACGTGGTACCTATACACAATGGAGTATTACTCACCCATAAAGAAGAATGAGTTTATGACATCTGCCAGCAAATGGATGGATCTAGTGACTATCATGCTAAGTAAAGTAAACCATCCCCCCGCCCCCAAAATAAAGGCCACTGTACTCTTCACCATGCTGGATTGCTTGTACTTTATTCAGCTGATCCCCAGGGCATTTAGCCTACCTCTGCTGTTTATGTCACCTTCTTACCATCTAGAACACTTCTCCCATACAATGTGGAAAGGAATCCCAAGCACTGATTTCAGAGCCTTCCCACTGCTTTTCTAGGGTGTCTCTTTGTCTCACCTGTGTGGGATGCATTCTTACTGCTCAATATAAACATTCCAGCCCTCTCTTCTCCCTACATATCAATCTTCCTAGGTTTCAGGTTGTATCTCCTTAGGCAACGTTTCAAAAGCAGAATCTGCAGGTCGCCTTGATGTTTCCCGTCACACTAACCAGACAGTAGCACTTGAGTTGTTTTCAGATCTCCAAAATAATTTAAATACTACCTGACACCACTAGCTTACAATTAGAGAATAAAATAACAAAAAGTTATGGCCAAGAATGACTTAGATGTAATAGTTATGTGGTTATCATATTCAATTCATGTCTTTGTTCTTATGGTGGTTTAGTCTGCAATTTTTATAATCCATATTTATTGTTTAAAAAATTTAAAAATGAGGTGATTTGAACAAGATTATTTGTCTGCCAT
Organism: Xerus rutilus; assembly: GCA_028644305.1. NCBI lineage: Eukaryota > Metazoa > Chordata > Mammalia > Rodentia > Sciuridae > Xerus > Xerus rutilus. The sequence continues at coordinate 13,856,819 of CM053412.1, read as the reverse complement.
ATCATCTCAATCAGAAGAGAATGCATGCACACACACACACACAAAGTAAAAATACCCAAGGTTCAATGGATTACTAAAAGAAGCTGTTTAATATGTTTTAAACCATTTGCAATTAGTAAGGGTCCAGTGTTAATCATATCACACTGTGAAAGGAATGCAGTGTTTTCATCTAATTTTTGCTTGACTGGATATTTTAATGAAAAATATCATTGTTATTACTAGTGGAATTTTGGAAAAAAATAGTAAGCTATATGGTTATTAACATGCAACATTATGCAGTAAGATAATACTATACTGTTGATAAGTATTAAATTATCTTTGTAGTTCTAAATGATTAGAAAAAAGGAAAAATAATTTTTTTATTTATTAGATGCATTTGGAATTTTTAGAAAATATCAGAGTTATGGACTATGATAGAATATTAGCTTACATTAGATCTTAGCATTGTCATGAGGGAATTTGTCAGGCAATTACATTTAAAACATCTCATATTTAATTCAAATTGGAACATCAAAATGATTCCTAAACTTGAAAGGCACACTGAAGACAAAGTTGCAGGAACAAAAGATAAAATTTCAAAATACTGATATTTCTATCAGGACTTTTTAATACTTATAGGTTCTTAAAAATCTGATGAACTCTCTGAGCTAACAGCTCACGCTCTCTCACACTTTTTTCTGACTAAAATACATTTGGACACAAAAACAGGCACAAATTTGCAAGTGTGCATATGCTTTTAATTCATGAATCTTCAGAGGATAGACAGGTTATCTGGGACAGTTAACTATGAATAACTCAAAAAACATTAACCATGGTTTTGAAAAATATTTAAATAGACATACAAATTTAAACTGACAATTGATTGAACATTAGTTTAATAATTTTATTTCTTCAAAATAACTGGTTCTGTTGAGAACTCACTCATTTATTTAAACTTATTTAAAGGTAAGTTTTCTAGTTTTTAATAGGTTTTTAAGTAATGGAAATAAAATATATTTTTATTTTGAATAAAGAAATATATTTAATAACTCTCTTCAAGATAGCATTTAAAATATTATTATTTTTAATATATTATTTTAAGTTTATTTTTAAGACACAAAATAAACACGCACATTTAGGGTGTACATATTTCTTTTTTTTTTTTTTTAGGGTGTACATATTTCAATACATACATACAATGTATAATGATCAGATCAGGGTAATTGGCAAATCCATCGCTGCAAATGTTTATCATTCCTTTGTGTTGACAACATTCATCTTCCTTTGTGCTAGCTGTTTTGAAATGTACAGCTAATTGCTTTCAACCAGTTATCTTGCTGTGCTATTGAACATTACAAATCACTCCTCTTATGCAACTGCACCCCTGTCCCTGTCGCTGCCCTCATCCATTCCTGTCCCCCATCCTCTTTCCAGGCTTTGGCAGCCACTATTCTACTCTAAGAGGGCAATTGCTTATTCACAACGACTCATATCTTAAAATTTAAGTGGAACCTAATTGATGTGAGGATCAAGACTCACGCAGATCCCATAGTGGTGACATGCTCTGATTTCGAGGGGCAGTGGAAGACTGGAGCCACCTCCACAGTGCTTTGCTACTCTGAATACTGGATATACTCGGCTTTGAAATACCTACACACACAGAAAAGCTTGGACCCCGTCTGTATTCAACCCAGTATGATCTGAATTTATGAGCACTAACTTCTCAGAGGACAAAAGAGAAGATCATATTAGCAAACTGAATTAACTCTGCTAAAAATGTTCTTCCCACTTTTTCAACACATGATATCATTATAGCATTGTAATGTTAAAAGGAAAGAAGTGGTGAAGATACTGTGAAATTCTGTGGTTTGTAACTGATGTAAAACTTAAAATTCTACAGTTTTAAAGCAGACTAGACAAAGCGTATGGCAAAGTCATACAATTACTGGGAAAAAGAGCTTTTGGCTTTTGTCAAAGTCCTATACTGATTTTCCTTTTTCTTTTTATTAGCAGTTGGGAAATTTGCAGCTGAAGAGTAGCATGTCTTAATTTATGGTTTAAAACACAACCTAGGTGGCTATGTGGAAGAGGATATGTGGGTTGGGAGACATGATTCCAGTAAGACTCTGTAGGAGACCACTACACTGGTATAGTCCACGTGCAGTTAGCATCTGTATCAGGGCAGAAGGTTCCAGAATGGAGCCAAGATATGGAGAGGCATTTTGGAGATAGAATTTAGAAGAAATAACATCTATTGTTTTTAACATCATCATTAATATTAAACTATTTCTTTCTATTTTAAATTAATTTTATGTTGAAACTTTTGGTTTCTGGAGTATAGTGGTGGCTGTCTTTAAATCTTCTCAAACATCCTTCCATCCTCATGAAAACAAAGCCCAGAAACCAAGGAAAATAATTAAAGCCACCTCCGACTAACATCTCCAGCATTTCTTGGAGACAGAGAATACCATAACCTTCAAATCACTTGTGAAAAGAAAAGAAAAATAAACTCCAAGTCTGAGCACAGCTGCTGCTTCTGCAAACTTGTGGGTGTGGAGAACAGGGGAAGGGAGCATACATAAAGAATTTGCAGAAAAAGCATAGACAAACACACTCAGAAAGTCACAGTCTGATAATAGATGCCCGAATATGTAGTACATTTCTAGGACTCTGTAGATCACAATATTAGGTGTAGGAAAGGAGACTGAAAATAAGTCACAGCCTCAAAGAACATTGTTGTAGGAGTGAATCAGATAAATAAAGAAGAGGAGGTGCCTTGGAGATGTTGCTATGAAGGGAAATAAAGAAAGAAGGGCATGCAATTCCCCCAAACCAAAGACCAGATGTTCTCTCTGATATGTGGATACTAACACATGAAAAGGGGGAATGAAAGAATAGAAGTTCAGTGACGGAGATAAAGGGGAATGAAGGGAAGGGAGGGGAATGGGAATAGGAAAGACAATAGAATGAACTGGACATAACTTTCCTATATTCACATACAAATATATGACCAGTGAAACTCCACATCATGTACAACCACAAGAATAGGATCCTAATTAGAATAAGTTATACTCCACATATGTATAATATGTCAAAATACACTCTACTGTATATCTGAAAAGAACAAACTAAAAGAATTAAAGACATCGTACTGCAGTGATGCATGCATACCCATGTTTATAGCAGCACAATTCACAATAGCCAAACTATAAAACCAGCCTACTTGTCCATCAAAAGATGAATGGATAAAGAAAATGTGGTATATATACACAGTAGAGTTTATTTAGTCATAAAGATAAATAATTTTTTATGCCATTTACAGAAAAATAGGTGGAACTTGAGACCTTTATATTAAGCCAAACAAGCCAAACTCAGAATGTCAAGGGTTACATGTTTTCTTCTCACGTGTGGAAGCTAGAGAGAAAAAAGAGAAAGAAAGGTGAGGGAGAATCTCATGAAAATTCAATGGAGATCAGTAGTATAGAGGAAAGAGACTGGGGTAGGGAGGATGGGAGGGAAAAGGGATATTGGCCAAATTATATTGTTCTATTGTGTGCATGTACCAATATGCCAACATGAAACAAAAAATCCCACCCTTATATATGTAACTATAATGCACCCACAAAAAATGTGGGAAAAAAAAGAAGTAAGGGCATGATTAAGAATCCTGTAGAACGGAATGAGTAACATGGCCATGCAACCCCTCCCCTCCCACCACGGCTGCTGAGTGACCATCAATGAAAAAAATGGCACCATCCAATGACCAGGAAATTTTTCTTGCACTTAGAATGCTGGCCTCCAAATGGTTTGGAGGGAAAAACACCATGAATTCCATTCAAAACTAAGGTAAGAAGAAACCTAAAAATGGAATAAAAATAATTCAGCTGATGAAAATTCTCTCCAAATCATGAAGCAGAAGCAAAATGTAACAAAGCACTCCAAACTGAGTTAAATATCCTCATATCTGCATTTAGAGGTAGAGAAAATATTTTAAATCAGTCATTCATAGACTAAAATTATAAAACATCCTCCAAAAGAGGAAATGAAAATTATTTGAACAAGGGAAAGAAAAAGATGGCAAGAGAGTATAATATCAGAAAAAAAGACAAAACACAAAGTAATTATAAAGTGATCACTGTAGAGTAAATTTAAGAAATGATGAATAACAGACATTAAACAATAGGAGAAAAGCCAAGAGAATGAATGTAATACAAAGGACAGAATAAAAAAAAGAGAGGGTATTTTAAATCTAAGAAGGCAAGTAAGACCCAATACATGCGTAATCAGAACTCGTGGAGATGAAAGAGCAACATAATAAAACAGAACTAATCTCTAAAACTATAATTCAAGAAAATGTTTTGGGAAAAAGGAAATCTGAATGTTATTAGATTTAGCCTCTGTTACCTGGAAAAATTGACACAGAACAATCATCCAGAAAATATATTTTTATGAAATTATGAAGCTTTAAAAAATTATTGTTAGGTTTACCAAGCTAGCAAACCAAATAGTTTACAAAGGTAAGAGAACTACCCAGGCTGCAGATTTCTCAAAACACACGTTCAAAGCAAGGCTACAGTGGAGACTTCAAGGAAGTTAAGGGAAAAACCTGCAAAGCAAGGATAATATAATCGAATAAATTATATGTCTTCTTCCTCTGAGGGAACTAATCTGTATCCTTAATTCTTAAATTCCCCTAAAGTCCAAAAATGTTATTAAATATCTGTATATTTTTTTCTTTAATTTATCCCAGTCTCTTATTCCTACTGTGTGACGGGCCCATGCAGCTGAGAGCATCATGCAACAATGATCAATTCTTGATATATGTGCTGTTAGTACAAGTATATACTTTATCCAAATACTGAATTATTAGATATTTTGATAAAATTTTAGTTCTATAAAATTATAACTATTTATACAAATTTCAACATTAACCTTATGTAAATTACTAAGTTAACTGAAAGATAAACTATTCAAAGAGCTTTTGAAAAAACATGGCCTTGGTTTTTAAGTGAAAAGTCTGTTAAAGCAAATTTAAATATCCATTAAATTCTTTTGCAAGATACACATTATAATTCTTTTAATAACAGACATAAAACCTTTTATGAGTTTGGCTTTGAAGGTCTCTTTGGTACTCTTCTGCTTTCAAAGAGAAGGAATGTCAGTTTGTGATACATTTTTGATGGCTGCTTTCTCAGATATGGTGGTCATGGGAATAACATGATGTGCTTTGTCATGGAAACTATTTTTATGTTCTTAGAATTCTTGCAGGTTTTTTTTTCTGCAAGACTATTTGACATAGTCCACAAGACTGATTGAGATAAATCTAGAAGTGTTGGTGATTCTTAGAGGTTCATAGTTTAGAGAGAATATTCTCTTTAATTTACACCTTTCCTAAGCACTTCACCAGTGGTAACTCATTTAATGGTCACAGAAGCACTCATTATTATCATTTTAGTCTCATTTTATGGATGAGAACATGTATGCCCAAGAAACACAGCTAGTAAATGGTGAAAATAGGATTTGATCACAAATATTCTAGTTCTAAAATCTGTATTCTTCAAATAAATCAAAAGGTAGACTTAGAATTATTTTGTGTTTCTTTTTAGAAGTATGTTACTGTTACTTTTATGATTTAAAGTGCCTTATGCAAATTTTTCTTACACATACTATATAATAAGCAATAGAAATAAAATGTAAAATTCTAATTCTCATATTAGATGAACTGATAAAATTTACAGATGATAAAACATAAATCACTGATCATTCAGTGATGAAAAATCTGACAATTGGAGGCAGGTGAAAATGGCTGCCTGGAATCAGAGTTGAAATTTTACGCAAGAATGGTCAAAAAATATATGAAAAAAATGTTCAACATCTCTAGCAATTAGAGAAATGCAAATTAAAACTACACTGATGATTCTATCTCACTCTAGTCTGAATGGCAATTATAAAGAATGCAGTAACATGGGGCTGGGATTATAGTGCAGTGGTAGAGTGCTTGCCTCACACGGTGAGGCACTGGGTTTGATCCTCAGCACCACATAAAAATAAATAAAATAAAGATATTGTGTCCATCTATAACTAAAAAAATATTAAAAATAAAAAGAATGCAGTAACAATAAATGTTGGTGAGAATGTGGGGAGAAAGGTACTCTCATACATTATTGTTAGGCCTATAAATTAGTGCAACCACTATGGAAAGCAGTATGGGAATTTCTTAGAAAATTTGTAATGGAACCACCATTTGACCCAGCTATCCCACTCCTCGGTCTACACCCAAAAGACTTAAAAATAGCATACTACAGTGACGCAGCCACATCAATGTTTATAGCAGCTCAACTCACAATAGCCAAGCTGTGGAAATAGCCTAGATGTCCTTCAATGGATGGATGGATAAAGAAAACGTGGCATATATACACAATGGAATATTACCCAGCCTTAAAGAAAAATGAAATAATGGCATTTGCTAATAAATGGATCTAGCTGGAGAATATCATGCTAAGTGAAATAGCCAATCTCAAAAAACTAAAGGCTGAAAGTTCTCTCTGATATGTGGATGTTAATCCAATCAAGGGAGGATGGGTAGGGGAAGAATAGAAATCCATTGGATTAGATAAAGAAGAAGAAATGGAAAGGAATGGGGAGGGGAATAGGAAAGACAGTAGAATTAATCAGACATAATTTTCCTAGCCTTGCATTTGCATACAAGACCAGGGTAACTCTGCATCATGTACAACCACAAGAATGGGATCCTAAATAGAATAAGTTATACTCTATGTATTTATAATTGGCCAAGATACATTCCACTATCATGTATAATTAAAAAGAATAAATTAAAAAAAGAATGGATGCCAGTCATGGGAATTTGGATTCAGTTAATTTCTGATGATATTCAGATAGATGATGTTAAAACAATTTACCATATTGTGACTAACACTAAGACAAATGGGACAGTTTGGATCTTCAATGGAAGTTCTCAATATTAGTCTGAGTGTTCAGCTTGACCATGAATCCAGACAATCCGGAAGAATATTAAAGTCCCCAAAATTCTCTGGGATGCTTTCCACTGGACCATTAATTCAGATCTGTTCTTTCTCTTACCTAAGTCTAACTTAAAGAAAACACTTATTTACAAGAATAGGGAATTGACAAGTGAAATATCTTGAAAGAATAAATGTTGACAGTTTTTGGCCTTAGTAGACATTTATTCTTTTTCAGTAAGCTGACAGAATTTGTAGAATTTTGACAAAATTTGATCTCTTGCAAGTAAAGCAGAAATAAAACGTGTAGAAAATCTTCTAAGGAATATTTTAAAGTTCATATTTTATACTTTCTATTACTTATGAAGCATTTAGAAGACTTTATAACTACTTCCATGTGCAGTCTCATGAAAATTAGTTCCATTTTTTACAAGGCAAGAAAATATTGATCGAAGTGAGCGCCGATTTTAGAAGTATTGGTTTTAACTTGGTTCTGAAAACTAATAACTATGTGACCTTCAGAAATTAACATAAACCTTATGACTTTTATATAAATACAGGTCATATTGGCATCCTGCCTACTTCACCAGGTAATGATTTTTCTTTTTTAACATATGACTTTATGGGAATAAATCTCTTTATAAACTGTTTTATGTTTATTTCATAGGTATTTTTTTTCTGATTTTTATTGTGCTTTCTTTTGCTGTGAAATTATTTCCTTTATTTCTTATCCCCAAATATATAGGATTTTATTATTAACCTTTTGCTTTTACTTTTCAGCTTTGTGTATTGCAGTTTTTCTCTCATTATTTTAGTTCTTTGCTATTTCAGTTTTCTACCAAATATTTCTGATCCAAGGGAATTGCCTCTGAATGAACTGAGAGGTTCAAGATGGAAATCACATAAGATTAGTTTATAAAACATTTGTCATTATTTTACCAATAGTTCTATTAACAGAAAGATTCTGTAAAAATAATAGTGAGACCACTGGTTTAAAACAAAAAGTGAGATTTACTAGTGTGAAGACCTCAGTCTAGACAGAGTGGGTGGTACATACTTGAAGAGGAAAGAACCGATGTTGGGGATACTGTGAGCTGTGGGATGGGCAGCAACAAGACAATAAACAAGATTAAAATGAAAGGGCAGCACAAGGGAGTTTTAAGAGTTAAAAATCATAATTTTCAATCAATAGAAATTGCTCTTGGGAACATATCTGATTGCTCTACAAAGTAATCATAATGCTGCTGCATCTTCTCTTATGAAATACCTTGAAGGATGGAGCCTAAGTAAACCATGTGATTCTGTTTTTCCAAAGTAGACATCAAGATTTTAAAATTGGTACAATTGCTTGATTTTGTAGTCCTTAAGAAACCTTTGTTCCTATAACAAGCAAGCCAATAGAAATGTAGACATGTATGCAGTTATTCCAGCAAATATATTAGAAAACATCATGTTTCTGATGTTGTGGTAAGACAATATATTTAAGATATACAAAGGACCAAAAGAGATTTATAACAGTAAACTTTAAGTATTTACACGAGGATTCAGTCTTTGTGTAGAAATAAATAAGTAATTTCTATAATCAATCCTTGTTTAACATAAATATTTGCATATTTGTGTAAGAGCAAAAGTATCACATATATACCTGTAGATAACAGGTAAAATAGTATATTAGAATCTTTTTTAAACAGTTTGTTCAGTTAATAAGTACATGAGTGACTGGCATTCGGATTAGATTTGAAATTTATAGTTTACTACTATTTTCTGCCAATAACCTCGAAAGTATATTTTTGAACATTTAAATATTCCACCTGGCTTTTTCTATTCTTTATCCTTTAAAGCAAATATTTACAGATTGATCTACAACAAGTTCTAGATCTGCATAAACAGTACAACTCATATTTAAACATATATTTCTACTTCATCTTTAATTTTAAAATCTTCAGTATCTCATAGTCTTAGCTACATGTTAAATCCTCTGTAAGACACAAGTTGCTAGATGAAGAGACTCTGCTATTCTTCCTATTGCCTTCCTTCCCTCCTTCCTTCTTTCTTCCTTCCTTAGTTGCCCAAGCTCAGATCACTCAGGTGCTCTTTAATAATTTCCTGCTATAAGTAGCACTTTGGAGAAGAATTGAGGATCTATAATCCATGCATAGATCATGGCCTGAATAGGTTGGAAGCTGTAATCAAGACTCAGACACATCCTTAATCAGAGATCTTTGTTCTGATCAGGCCTTAGCCATAAGCACCAGCTGCTGGCAGTCTGCTGGGACTGAGGCATAAGCAGCCAGAAGCAGTGTCCTCTCCTTCCTACCTCACGAACTGTTCCTTTCTCCTCTGCTTTGGCTCCCTTCTCTCTCTTCTTTCCTACCTTCCTCTCCTGAATTTCTTCCTTTGTTTCTTCAATTTTGCTCCTTCCAAAGTTTCCCCCATTTTTTCCCCTTGTTTCTATCCTTTACTGAAATCATTTTAGTTTGGGCATTTGTGAGGGAGAGTGAGTAAAGATTGGCATAAAAAAGACCAAGCAAGGTACTTAGGAAACTGAAATGTTCCAAGTCTCTGAGATTGCTCTGGAGTTACCAGCTTACTATTCCCTTTGTAAATGCCTGAGTTTATATTATATATATATATTTATACACACACATGAACACACACACACACAATACACACATGTGTGTATATGCATATATTATATGTATATATGCATATACATATTAAACACACGTACATGTATGATATAAATATATATATAAACACATACACATATTGGTATTGGGGGTTGAACCCAGAGCCTCATGTGTGCTATACTGAGCTATTTCTCCAATGCTTTTTTAAAAATTATTTTATTTTCAGACAGGGCCTTGCTAAATTGCTGAGGCGGCCCTCAACCTTGTGATTCTCCTGCCTCAGCCTCCCCAGTAACTAGGATTACAAACATGCATCACTGTGCCTGGCTCTAGGTTCATACTTTTATTTAAATTTCAGATTTGAAATATTCTTTAAATTAAGCAATTTGTGCGTGAACTTTTTATAAAAAATACTGGAGCATGAAGACTTTTCTTATATTCCATGATATTCTGTGATGTGAATATCCCATTCTTTAGTTCCAGGGCTTATCATCTCCCTTCTTCCCTTCCTTTCTTCCTTTTTTTCCATAGAACATTGTCTAATGGACCTTCCCTCAAGGATGACATGTAGACAGCAGAATCTAAGCATCCATTGTGGGGGAACACACATATTATGATTCTATTGTCCAGTGTCTTGTGCATTAAAGGTTACTATTAAAGTGTTTTGCTGAATAGGTGCACTGAAAACATCATAGAAATATGATACAAAATGGGTTCTTACTAAAATAAATACAAGTATACCTGCAACCTGTTAGTTTTAAGAAGAATCATGTTTGAATGATGAAGGGAATGTGTATTCTGGATTGCATAAAGCTTGCCACTTTCAAGGCCAGCTTGATTGATGATTTTATTTGCAAGTGCTTGTTTCCAGAGTCAGAAAATATCACTGTGATATTATGGGCATTACATCATCTAAGATTTCACCTTATTTTCATAAATAAATGAATCTGCCTTTATCAACCAGATGGAAACTTCATAAATTTGTGATTGCTGGCAAAAATAAATTTGTCATTTTGAATTTGGATACTATAATAAAGTTGGGGGCAATCAGTATTATTCTTCTTGTAATGCTATTTGACTTTGTAATTAAACTTTATCAGAGCTTTCTGTATCTGCTGACTCTGAAGTTACTATCATTGTGATTCCTCAGTGGTGTGACTGATAGGTTTTATCACCATTATCAGGATATATTTCTATCTTGTACACATCAAGACCAAACTCCAAGTACATTTACACAGTTGATAAATGACAACACTGATCAATGGTAATCTCTTGTTTTTCGAGGTTGAAGTAAGTAGATGGAGGTTTCCACGTGTTTCTTAGAATAAGTAAGCTCTATCAGGATATGGCTTCAGAAATGGGATAATGAAAACGGAGCGTTCAGTTCTTAGAGCCAGCTTGAAGGACACAGGCCTAAGAATTTGTTATCTCCATTCTTTGGGGACTCAAAAGATGAGTAAACATTTCTTGTAAAGTAAATGTAACTTGTCAGTTTTACAGGGACAAAAACATATTATCAGTTGATTGTTTTCCATGATATTTATATTGTAAGCCAGATGATTCAATATTGTGTTTTCTAAAGACTGTAAAAGAAAACTGAGTTTCGTGCTTCTGATGATTCTAAAGCAATAGAAAAGTAGATGTAGATTTTTCGAGACCAGTGCATTAGAAAGTTCAAAACAGATTGTCTCTATTTATAGATCTCATCTGCACAGCTAGAAGGTGAGCGTATTGATTAGAGGAAACCTAACAGCCATCTGATTCTTGTCTTTCCTCACAAGGCCCTTTCACCCATAAATTCCAACACCACAGTGTTTGGGGATTATTGTTTTATAATATGCATCTTCTGCTATACATGTAAATATCTTAAGTATGGGATCTGAGATTATCAAACAATGTATCAGTGTACAGTGGAAAGACCTCTAACAGTCCTGTTTAGATAGATTCATCTTATTTCTTTAGGTGCTGGTTAGAAGTGACCAGTTTAGTAATAGTTTAGGAATAAAGCTACCATATTGATCTCTATTGTTTACTTCAAAATTTTTCAGGTCAAACATCCTAATCCTAACACGTATGGTTAAATAGATGGAAAAATTCTATTACCATTTAGTTTCATCATGTACATGTGTTTTTACTACTTTTTAATCTTTTTTTATTATATAAGAAATGCATGATTGTAGCAAATCAATCAAACCATTACTGAAGGATAAAAATGTAAAAGTGAAAAAAGTAATCAAAGTAACAATAGTAGTAATAATTAATAAAAGTTTGAAAATTTTACATCTCCCTATACACTGATGTATTTACCAAAATTCATAAATGCCTCTACATATGTAAAAATATTATATTGATTTCATGTGCATTCAGAATAATTATACCACTTACATAATTCTAGACCTTGTTTTTTATGTAGCAATATGTAAATAAAGAAGTCTTAAAAACTGAAACGAATATGTGTATGTAGAATACTGCAATTTTAGTCATTTTAAAACAGTTTTGATGTGCCTGATTATCTTTTAAGTCCATGAGCAAAGCTGATATCTGAGAATCCCTGAAACACTATAAGAGCTAATCTTGAGCTGGTGAGACAAGAGGAATCTATAATTTCACGTTTCTGAATTGTCAGAGGAATTTGAAATATTTCAGTAAGATGGGATATAAAAATGGAGAATGGGTTTGAGTAGAAAGATCAAGATATCAATTTTGACCAACCACAAATGATTGAAATTAATTTCCCATATTTTAATTTCACCATTTCATTTCTTATGAATGCTATTTGTGGATGCTGCAGGTATGAATGACTAGGATGGTCTAAAAGCCCATGTAGACTTCCTGAAAGAGAGACGGAAAAAACTGGAGAACAAGGAGAGAGAAGTATTTATGGTCCTGAGTAAGGAAAAATATCAATTTGGAGAGAGTGATAAAGGGTGACAGGTTTTACAGAGAAGTTAAATAAGGGCTGAATGTAATGGCAGTTCAGAAGTCACTGCTGAGCTTACCTCATGGTTTAAAGAGTAAGTGGGCTGGGGTTATGGTGCAGTGGTAGCGTGCTCACCTAGCATGCATGAGGCACTGGGTTTGATCCTCAGCACCACATAAAAATAAAATAAAGATATTCTGTCCACCTACAACTAAAAAATAAATATTAAAGAAAAAGAAATCTAAAAAAAAAGAGTAAGTGGGAAGCTGAGATATTGAGATATCAAGTATAAGCAATTCTTTCTAGAAGCTTGTCTGTGACCAGATTCATATTTTACTATGCCAGAGAATAAAGGGATGGTTTTAGCTTCATCTCCTTTTCACAATAAAGAAAATAATTATAGGGCTGGGAATGTGGCTCAGGTAGAGTGCTTGCCTGGCATGCAAAAGGCCCTGGGTTTAATTCCCTACAAAACACACACACACACACACACACAAACACACACACATACACATTATATGAGAGGATGATAAAAATGGAATGAAAAATTCCCTTGTGCTTATTGTTAGTAAATATTGATACCTTGCATTTAACCACAGTATTCTTGACTCTGGGCTTGCTATCTTTTTTGTCAATTTTGGAAAATTGTTAGCTTATATCTTTTCTAGTACTGATTCTGCTCTATTTTCTCTTTCATCTTCCCTAAGACTCCAAGTATATGTATGTTATGATTTTCTTTATGTCTCATAAGGGTACAAGGCATCCAAAAGCCTGGCTGCTTCCTTGCTCTTCAGGGGAGTAGGAATGGGGTAAGACCTGCCAGGTGTAGACTGTTCAAACCCGTCCTGGCAAAGAATGCACACATGCTTCTTCGAAACCAGAGAAATGGGGAAAGAACAGAGGTTGCCTTGAACTGTATTCCATTAATATGGCTGGAGTGACTGTGGAACATCTAGGAAAAAGAAGTGATTAGGTACCCAGGACTGTTAAAGTAGCAGAGTTCACCAGCCAGAAAGGTACACTTGTCTGCATCAAGGAAACTGGAGGAAAAGAGCTGCGGCATAGCAGGAAGGAAGATAACGACAAACCCGCAAGCCCTAAAGGGTGCTCCCTGAAACTGCTCTGAACACTGATCAAGCGCGGGGTTGGCTTACTTTATTTCACAGCCACATGCATAATTAAGAATCTTTGCTTTGTTTTTTGGTCTTGTCTCCTCTAAATTCAGTAGCAAATGGAGAAAGAGAGCAAAAAGAAAAAGAGAGGAAAAAAAAAAACCTCAATTAAATCATCCCTATTTATTACCAGTGGCCAATCCCCAGGAGGCCTGGGTGGAAGAAGCAGAGACACCATTAACTTAAATAAATCTAAAATATTTTGATTATTGCACTAAACTGGACATATAAATTATTGAACTGAATTATTGTGAATAGAAGTAAATATATCATTTTTTTACTTAAGGATAATAAGAAAAGTCATAGACCTTGCTTTGAATTTCATCCAAGTGTCAGGGAAAACTTTGCATGTATAAAATTAATTTTAAGGCACTGTGGTAGAAGAAGATAAAGTTGCATTATGTGTTCATTCCTGATCATGCTTGTTCAACTAAATCATTACATACATCACTGGAATCAATTAAAGGATATGGATGGCACTTGGGTTGTACCTCAGTAGTGGAGCAATTGCCTAGCATATGTGAGGCACTAGGTTCGATCCTTAGCACCACATAAAAATAAATACATGAAATAAAGGTAGTGTGTCCATCTACAACTAAAAAAAAAAAGAATATGGACATGCCTTTCTGTCATATCAACTAAAAATATCTGAGTTCATCTGAAATGGAAAATAATGATATAAATTCTTACATATTCCAGGCATGAATCTATTTTGCTTACAATTTTTCAACATTTTTTTTTTTTGGTATCGAGGATTAAAATCAGGGGTACTCGACCACTGAGCCACGTCCCCAGCTTTATTTTGTGTTTTATATAGAGACAGGCTCTCACTGAGTTGCTTAGTGCCTCGCTGTTTCTGAGGCTGGCTTTGAACTCGCGATTCTCCTGTCTGAGCCTCCTAAAGTGCTGGGATTACAGGCATGCTCCACCATGCCTGGTTAACAAAAATCTTAAGTTAAAATGCATACTGGTTTCTTTTAAAATGGCAAAAACCTTTCATTAATAATAATATATTATACTTTTTAATTGATAATTCTATTTCATACTACAGATGGGGCTATTGTAAAATAATCATTTGTCAAAATAATTTTTATAATAGAATCTATAAAAATTGAAATAGACATGGATGTGACAGTTTATCTGTGGAGATGTCACGGTTATGTGCTTTTGTTTGCTGTGTCATTTTCTTTCAAATTTCCATTTCTTACTGTACATCTATAATATGTTCTAATTAGAAATGATGTTTGTATGTAAACTTTATGAGAATATTCAAAACTTAAATGCTTCTGAAAGACCCATCCATTATATTCAGCTTTCCATCTGTCATGAATCTAGCTGCAGTTAACATAGCAGCTAGTTATAGGTGGCCTGCCAGATCACGGCATCCCTGTATGTCACCAAGCAGAACAAAGCATTCTTTAATAATAGTAATGGCATGATTTAAAATGAGGGATTATATGGATAAAATCTTTTTTTTTTTTTACAATTTTTTTTGCTTTCATAATTCTGAATTGATTCCCAGTTTGCACTGTCCTCATCGGTTTAAATTCTACTAGTGATAAATCAAAGTTTCAAGCTTTTTCAGAACTTTGTTTATGTTATTTGCTTTAATAGAAAACTCAAAATAGAATGAGTTTGGAAGGGTTGCCACTTTTTTCTTTCATGGAATAATTTGAGGAGTATTAATATTAGTTCTTCTTTGTAGGTCTTATAGAACTCGGCTGAGAATCCATCTGGTCCTGGACTTTTCTTGGTTGGTAGGTGACAACTCAAAATAAATCATCAAACCATATTTTATCTCTATGTATATATCTGTTTAATATAAAGCATATTTTAAATATTTTTACTTGTACTTCATGTCATCTCTGTGTCACAAATTCTTGACCTTTACAAATAAAACGTGTAGGATTCTAGTTTTCCCTTACTCCATTGAATAGAGAATTAACATTTATATACTTTTCCATTTCATTGTTTCTCACTTCCCTTTTAAGTGGTTCTACCAATATTTTACACTGTACAGATATATGAACTTTACTATTCTTTAATCACAATTCCCATGGTTGTTTAGTGTGTACTATTTATCATTATTCCCTGTCAATCCTTTTGACACAGCTTCTCTAATACCAAAGTCTTCGTTCATGTTATGTTGCTTTTTTTTTGGATATTTCTTTAATCAATACCAATGTGTGAGTTGAATTTGGACTTCATTCTTAATAGCTAAATTGAGCATACTTTAAATAATTTAAAATGTTAACTAATAATTCAGTATTTAGCTCCACAAATTGAAGAAAATCCAGACTAGAAAATAGGAAATCAAGTTGGAAATAAATAGCAAAGAAAGAAGGAAATCAGTGTTACTGTTGGTCTTTGTTATATAACATATACTAAAACATAAGGCAATTCAGAGCAATTTCCTCTCAAGGTCTGCAAGCAGAAAAATCAATTTAATAAGACAAATCTGTCAAAAAATGCTTTGATGGCTAAATCAAATGGGTAAGAATTTTTTCTATTTTGTTGCAAATTGTTGTAGTTTTGTTAGAGTGGTAGGAAATGCATATTAATTTCATATACTTTTAAACTTAACAGTAGGAATTATTAAATGTATATAACTTTGGTTATTCCTAAGTATTTTGTTAAATATCTTTATATTTGATCTATCTACTTTACTATACTTTTATTTAAAAATCTTTATAAAGTTGTATCTTTTAACAATTTAGATAATAGAATGAAGATTAAATAAAGATGTTGAGCTACGTGGAAGGGAGAGAAGGAAGACAGGGGAGCGAATCCTGAAACAGCAGAGACAAGAAGGAAAGGAAAGGCTTCTTCCACGGGAGGAAAGACTAGAGAAAAAAGCCGTCAGTGTCCACCTAGGTGGCCTCCTTTCCCATCCTCTGCTGTTTCTGTTGCTTGATCAATAGTTCTTCAATGTAACTGATCAGTCGTTCTTCAAGCTGATTGGCAGACTGTAGGGAGTCAGCCATTTTCCTCTGCTGGACCCCTTTGAACATGCCCCTGAGCTGCCTGGTGCCTTCAGGGGTGATCAAAGGCCAGACTTCCTTAGAGTCAAAGCTTTCACATTTGCTCATGCTGATCTAATCATGTTATCTATGAAATGTTCTCAGAAGTCCTTCTCTGTTAGCTATGTTGGCTCCTTTGGAGTAAACAAAATTTAGTTAACAGTAAATCAAAAACCAGTGTCCTTTTCCTTGGGCGTGTTTCATTTCTTACCTCTTCACTGCTAGAAGTTCTGCTTCCAACTCTGCCACCTCCAGGATTCTTCAAAGTTGCCTGGTGCACAACACACAGATACACAAGTAGCAGTTGCTGCCTTTGAAGTGTCCAGAATGTCTCTAGGTTGGTTGTCTTTTAGAGCTTCTGCTTACAGAGACAATTCATTTTCTAATACACAGAATATTTCCGAGATACTGTGGTACTTCTTGGGCATTCCTGTGTGTGCACTCTTCAAAAGTATCGTTGTCATCAAAGAGCTTGTATTTTATTTGGCAAAATATTTTAAAGATTCACAGAATAGTACAGTAATAGCATGCTAGTATAAGACAAAGATTAGCTAAGTGCTGCAAAAGAATAATGTTATAAGAAATATATATATTTTTCAAAACCTTTTTATTGGGGCATAATAATTACGCACAATGAGATTCATTGTGACGTATTTGTAACACAACATAGTTTGATCAATTTCATTCTCTAGTGCCTTCTTTTGCCCTTCTTTTCTTCTGCTTGATTCTCTGCCTCTAAGCTCTTGTCATTTATCCCCCTTTTTTCCTTTATTACTCTCTAGCTTCCACCTGTGAGAGAAAAGCATATGACTCTTGACTTTCTGAGTGTGGCTGTTTTCACTTAATGTGATGTTCTCCAGTTCCATCTAATTTCCTGCAAATGGCATAATTTTGTTTTTCTTTATGGCCAAATAAAGAGTATATATCACATTTCCTTTATCCATTTGTCTGTTGATGGACACCTAGGCTGGTTCCATAATTGGCTATTGTGAATTGTGCTGCTATAAACATGAGTATACATGTCTCTCTCCAATATGCTGACTTTAAATTTTGGGAGTAAATACTAGGGAGTGGTATAGCTGGGTCATATGGCAATTCCATTCCTAGTCTTTTGAAGAACCTCCATACTGATTTCCACAGTATTATACTGATTTCCACAGTGATTATACTAATTTACACCCCCTCCCAACAGTGTATAAGAGTTCCTTTTGGGAAAACTATATTTCTTAAAGAAAAATTCTTATCTTGCTTTTTCCAACTGTGGTAAAGGTGCTAATATTTTTGTTTTGTTTACCTCAGAATAATTGGATCATGTCCCCATTCAACTCTGGTTTTTGAAAAGCCAGATGGATTTTAGTAGATAGTGAAGGAGGATGATAAACGTGAGCCAAGTAGTAATTCCAATTCCTTCTGTGCTGCTGATTTAATAAAGATTTCTTTCTGTCCTGAGTATTTATGTGGCACATAATAAAATGGCGAGAGAAAGCCAGCATTAATATCCAGGGATTACTTTACTTTCTGGCTTATGTACTGAGCACTCATGCTAGGCACAGGGAATCCAAGATGAATGTGGGATGGTTTATGGGCTTAAGGAATGCCCAGGAAAGTGGGAGGAAGACGGAAATAAATATGTAATTATATCAAACCTTCATGTTCTGGGTTTTCTAAATAAAGAGTCGAATGCCAAGACATATTTATTATATTCTTACACAGCTGCATTGTCATAGGTCTACTAATTCAGTAGATGGTCTGTTCATCAAATCTCTAGGAAACAAGCTTGCTTTTGCTCAGATTAAAGATATTCAAAGCCATGTAATGTATGGTCCGTGCTTTCAAAGTACTCTAAAGGGAAAAAGAGGGTAGAACAGACTACAGAACAAAATAACTGTAGTATCATATAGCTTGGGGTATTTTCTTCTACGAGTAAACTGAAATATCTTAATAATTTCCTATGAGAATTAGTAGAATTATGTGAAGCATTTTGATATATATCACACAGCAAGGCAGGTTAAGAAAGGTGCTGTTGTTGTTTTAAGTGGGTGTGGATGCCATGGTAGCACAAAAGAGGGAAACTTGTACGAGTTGCCAGGGGACTGAAAGACTATAAGGAGAAGATACTTGAGAAGGTTGTTTTACTAGTTAGCCAATGAAAGAAAGGATGCAGAAGATATTCTGGGTAGAAACAGTAGCAGTGCGTGTGGTGGCACAAGGGAGCGAAGGCACGAGGCCCTTTAAAGAATCACTAGTGGCTGATATTATGGCTGGAGAGATGGAGACAGGGACGGGGAGACTGCTGACAGATCCTTGCAGAAAGTCGGCACTGACTGGGAAGTTTGAACTTATCTATGGAATATGGATGATTAAAAAACACAGCTTTTGGAGTTAGAATGATTTGGACCAAAACCCAAGTATGACACTCACCAGCTCTGTGTTCTTTGGAAGTTATAACTGCTGTCTAAATTACATTTTCAAAATATGTTAAGTAAATGTCATAGTATTGCTTAACTCACAGGATAGTTGGTAAGATAAATTAGATAATGTAATAAAGATACATTGAGCCGGGCATGGTGGCGCAAGCCTGTAACCCCAGCACTTAGGGAGGCTGAGACAGGAGAATTGTCAGTTCAAAGCCAGCCTCAGCAATGGCGAGGCACTAAGCAACTCAGTGAGACCCTGTCTCTACATAAAACACAAAATAGGGCTGGGGATGTGGCTTAATGGTCGAGTGCCCCTGAATTCAATCTCCAGTACCAAAAAAAAAAAAAAGATACATTGTATTTGTATAATTTGTTGAATGCTTTTTTCTTAGCCTAAAAGTTATGAGGATCCCTGGAAGCAAGAGAGTGGTAGGATCTTATTGTAATTGTAGAGTGCTCACAGGATGAGCCGTGAAGATACTGGGTTGTGTTTAAGGGGCTGCAGAGTTTCAGAAAGAGCAGATGAGATGGTTTTTATCAGGTGATATATGAGAAGCCAAGGTCAGAAGGTAGACATAGAAGGGCATATAGTGGTGATGGTGGTGGTTGGCGGGGTTAGGGGAAGACAAAAGGATTTTGAAGGAGGTTGAGGCTATAGATCTAGTGATTACTTCAAGATGAAGAGTGCTTAAGTGAGAAGAGGCTCAAGCCATCAAGTGTGCAGCAATATGTTAGAGGAGCCAAGAAAGACAAATATGCACCCCATGGTCAAAGTCGCATCACGGACTCAAGTCTACATCACTCCCTGACCAGAGGAGGGGATCTCCAGGCTGAGCATTCACGAAGCATATGGTCCCTTGATTCCTGAAAAAAAATTTTTTTTTCTTTTGGCAATGGGAAGAAAAGGCTGTTGAACAGACAATAAACTTCGTCAGATGTATGCAAGAATAGAAGCATATTCATAAGGTTTGAACACATTATTGATCTAGAGAGAGGAAATTCAAGTGGCAGAAAAATAAAATATTTTAAAGTAACTCATACATAAATGAAAGGCAATATGGAAACCTGTCAATCTATAACACTATTCTTTGATTTATTTTGATATAAGTGGTAATTGAACTGTTCTTATGTGAAAAGGAGAGAGTCAAATGGAAATAAGAATGAGAGGTAGAGCCGGTTACCGTGGCGCAAGCCTGTAATCCCAGCACTTTGGGAGGCTGAGACAGGAGAATCCCAAGTTTAAAGCCAGCCTCAGCAGCAGCAAGGCACTAAGCAACTCAGTGATACCCTGTCTCTACATAAAACACAAAATAGGACTGGGGATGTGGCTCAGTGGTCCAGTGCCCCTGAGTTCAATCTCTGGTACCAAAAAAAACCTCCCCAAAAAAACAAAAAAAAGAATGAGAGCTAGAAGATGAAAGAAAGGAGGCAACCTAGGATAAAAACTTCCCAATGAGATTTTATTGAACTAAATCTGTTCACATTTGTACTTTATAGCATATGCTCCTGTAAGAAATATATAAAAATGCAAGCCATTATTTCAGAGTACATGTAACAATCCTCTAACATGTTTATTTTACAAATTCTATGTTATTCTATTTTCCTGTAATGATTACTCACAAAACAGAGGTGTTCACATTCCATGATATGTTTATTTATGACCCTACTTGTATGTAGCATCACTTAGTGAACACTGTGATTAAGAGGCTCCAAATTACTGTGCTGACTTTCTAAATATAGCTTGCCACTTTATGAAGAAAGTTTCCTGAGATTTCTCACTATCGGATATCTTATGTTTGAAAATTCCTACAATAAAACATTTTAGTATATTATTGGTGAGACTGCAAATTGGTGCAAACAGTATGGAAAGCAGTATGGAGATTCCTTAGAAAACTTGGAATGGAATCACCATTTGACCTAGCTATCCCACTCCTTGGTCTGTACCCAAAGGACTTAAAAACAGCATACTACAGTGACATAGCCACCTCAACATTTATAGCAGCTCAATTCACAATAGCTAAACTGTGGAATCAACCTAGATGCCCTTCGATAGATGACTGGATAAAGAAACTGTGGTATATATACACAATAGAATATTACTCAGCATTAAAAGAGAATAAAATGATGGCATTTACAGGTAAATGGATGAAGTTGGAGAATGCCATGCTAAGCGAAGTAAGCCAATCCCTAAAAACCAAATGCTGAATATTCTCTCTGATACATGGATGCTGATCCATAATGGGGGAGGAGGCATGAGAAGAATGGAGGAACTTTGGGCAAAGGGGAGAGAGGGGAGGGGAGGGAGATTTGGGGTAAGAAAGGTGGTTGAATGAGACAGACATAATTACCCATTGCACACGTATGATTGCGTGAATGGTATGTACAACCATCATGTACAACCAGAGAAATGAAAAGTTGTGCTCCATTTGTATGCAATAAATTGAAATGCATTCTGCTCTCATGTATAATAATTAGAATAAATAAAAAAATAAAACATTGTCATCCTTCTGAAGTTCACCCATAGGGATGGCTCTCTCTGGCAGTAGAAGGGCAACCTGCATGGCTGCAGTTCTCCATCTGTTCCTCTATGGATTCTGTCCTTCAGCACCATCTTAAACCAGTTTCTTGTATTTAACTTTTCTTTTGGAATATTTGTAACATATTTCCCTAGTGTGTTCCGTGTTCATTTATAAGACCACAAGGTGAGAGATGAAGAACAGAGGCCCACATGAACAAGTTGCAGACTTTGCTGTGGCAAATAAAAACTCCCCCTGTTTATTAGACGGGACGGAACCAAATAATGAGAAGAGGGAAAAAGTTTATTGATCACACAACAATCCTACTATGTTTTGCTTTATCGTCAGCTCTTTACCATCATCTCCAAACTCCTTTCAAAATAAACTTCTCTACTGTTGAATCCTTTTGCCTACTGCTTTGACTCTCTCTTAGCAGTTGACTTATAGAGTCTAAAAAGGTGAACTCCTTTCATTTCCTTCTGGACTTCAGAATTTGACTCTCTCCTCTCATTCATTCCCCCACCTCCATTCAAGAGACATCTTTTCTTCACTTCAAGGGTGAGGCCTCCATTTGTTCTCTGGATCCCAATCCTCCTACTTGCTCAGAGTATTTTGATTACTCCCCTCCTACATTTTCCATCTCATATCCTCCATTGCTGGGCTGTCTACAGGGGTTAAACTTAGCCTGTTGTCTCAACAACAGCGACAGACCTAGCAACAATACACCATCATTATCATCACCAACATCAATGGCAACCAGAGTTGCCATATCTATTCAATTTTGAAATTACTTATCACTTTCACCAGTTCCTCCACTTTTCTCACTCAAATGTTCCTCCCCGAATATTCTCCAAACTCATAGCTATAGTGAGTACCTGTATGTTGATGATAGACTGATAGGGTGATTTTATAATGCTAATAACATTCCGATGATGTCTGATAGTGTGCTGCGAACACTGATGGTTTCCTCTTGTACAAGAGAATTCTATACCAGTCTCATCATATCCTCAGCTGAAATCATCCCTATCAAGCCTTATCCTCTTTTTGTTTCCTATCTCAGTGAATGGTGCCAATATACATCCAGTTCCCTCAATCAGAAAACAAATCAGCATCTGCAGTTTTCCTTTGCTCTTACCGCCTAACAAATCGAAAGGTGCTGTGGATTCCATTGCTCTGTTTCTGCTTGTGTCTGTTCATTTCTGTCAGTATGACCGACTCTCGTTTATTTCACTGCAATCTCTTATCCAGATGACATCAACTGCTTATCTGGGTGCCCTGCCTCTGACATTGTCCCCCTCCAAATATGTCTCTGTATTGTAGCAGCACGATTACCTGTGAAGTCCTCCTGTGGTTTCTTACAATAAATTCTGACCTTAAATTGGCTTGTGAGTTGAGTTGCTTTTAGGTCCATCTCCAAACTCTCTCCTGCTTCTTTCCCATGTGCAGAACATGCTCCTGTCCTTCTCTGCTTTCTTTTGCTAGAACTTTGGCTCTTTCCCTTGAAACACTCTCTCCCTTTGTGTTCTCTCTTGTCCTTAACCTTGCACACCGCCGTGGCTAACCTCTGTCCACGGTTCTATCTTAGTTTCAGTGGTACTTCTGGCAAGCCTTCCCTGATTGGTCCCTCCTACTGTGTCGAATGATCCTGCTACCCACTTGGTCGCAGCTAGGTTCTCTGGAAGCAGATGTTGAGATGGAGATTGGTGTGTGTCTTGGTTTTTTTTTTTATGGACCAACTCCAGTGAAAGCAAGGGACCAGGACTAAGCAAATTACAATGTAGGCAAGACAAAGCTTTGGCTAACTAGCATGAAGCCCTGAAATGAGTACAGTCCATCAGGGTTTTCTGTTTTGGGATGGAATAGTCCAACTCTGTCCCCACTTCTTTGACTCCTTCATGGATGCTGCCTGCTGTAAGATGACCACACTCCTCATACTCCCACACCACTGTCTCCTGATCACACTCACCCCAGCTGGGCACCACACCCCTCACTGAAGGGGAACCCAGCAGTACATGCACATGCCCACCACACACTCGTACATGGGAACACTGCACCATTGAGCCTCATCTGATGTGCTTTTTTTAAAAAAAATTTTTTTGTTAGTTGTAGGTGGACATATACTTTTACCTTATTTTTTTTTTATTTTTTACTTTTGTTTTTTGGTACCGGGGATTGAACTCAGGGGCACTCAACCACTGAGCCACGTCCCCAGCCCTATTTTGTGTTTTATGTAGAGACAGGGTCTCACTGAGTTGCTTAGCGTCTCGCTGTTGCTGAGGCTGGCTTTGAATTCGTGATTCTCCTGTCTCAGCCTCCCAAAGTGCTGGGATTACAGGTGTGCACAACTGTGCCCAGCACATACCTTTACTTTATTTATTTATTTTTATGTGACACTGAGGATTGAACCCAGTGCCTCACATGTACCAAACGAGTGCTCTACCACTGAGCAGCCCCCAATGTGCTTTTTGATTGTGGACCAACATGACTATTATCAACCAATGTAATTATTAATAAGAGTGGAATGTATGTAGGTACTCATTTACTTTCTATAAGCTTCATCAGTAATGAAAAATTTGTGGCTTACTCATCATTGTGTTTCAGTATATAGCAGAGGACTGACATACAATAATCAATCAATATTTATTGAACCATTGGATTTGGAAATCTATTTTCTCCTGATTGCTAAAAACTTCTTTACATTTTAGCTCAAATATTTATGTTGGTTTAGAGCTATCCAACCATTCTTATGATAATGCAGTAAAAAGCAAAAAAAAAATTAGGACAACACTCCCATTTATTCCTAGAGAAGGGTTCAGATATCTAAAAATAGAAAAATTCTACAGAACTGCATAGTACTGATTATGGTAGGAGACTGTATTCCAGACAGAAGATACTTCAGGCAGCCTTCTGTGTTTCGTTCTAATCTGCCTGTGCTTCCCAATCACCAGTTCCATCAGTTAGGAAAAATTCTGGAGTATCAATACAAGCTAAAACACTTTATTTTTAAAATTTTCATTCATTTAACTGAAAGAACATTCTTTACCTTCTCAGTGATAAATCATAAAGTAGGTTGCAAAACTCAGCTTAAGGATACTTGCAGAGGTATTTTGTTTTGTACAATTTATAAAGCCTTTGCCAAACTTTTAAAAATTGAGTAACTTTCTATAATTCAGATTTCTAGCTACTTAAAAAAAATAGATCTGGCAACCCTGGGTACCCATTTCCATTTGCCAAGAATTGACTGGGGCTAAGCCTGCGTGTCCACAGCCACAGCCTTTTAGATAGGACTAAGTTCAGCATCTAGTTAGCTACTGTTCCCACCATTCTGTATCACTTCCCACTGTGGCTTTCCTCACTTGGGTTATGTGTGGGTCCTCTTAAGTACTTTGGATGACTGCTGATGACAACAGTTATTAGAGAACAGAGTCCTGGAGAGGGGATCTAACAAAATCAACACCAGGTAGAATCAAGAGAAACCCACTGAGTTGACTAGGTTCATGGAAAACACTAGAAAATGAAGATTTTCTCTTAAATATCAGTGAGTATCTTAACTGGAACCTATTTTCTTTTTGACAATTACTATAATGACATTTACTGTGCATAGAACAAAATGTTAGCTTTATTAGGAAGAACTCATGTTCATGTTATTTGCATAAGATTACAATAATTAAGAGCTGTCTAGTAAGTTGTTAGGCACTATTTGATAGCCCTGGTTTTTAATAATACCCTTTAGAGTTTATATCGCTATCTAGCTTAGGCCCTGAAGCCTAATAACACAGAGGGCATTTCAATTCCAATTAAAATTTTGTGGTGCACTTCTCACTAAACCTTGGGCAATTCAGCACCCTCTGATGAAGGTGAGAAATTCTGGGAGTATTCAGATGATGTGTGGGTGACGATTCTTCCATGTGCCATCCCATCAGGGTTCTTCTTAATGCCTTCCTGTAGAGGGTCATGGATAGCACAGTCTTGTATTAAGAAGCAAAACATGTATTCTTTGCTGTGTTTTAGCAGTTATCAATCATATTTCTGTTTTCCCCATAGCATGTGATGGTGCCTAGGTACCCACTTTATTTAGAAGCAACTTGTATCTGGTGTTATCTAATATTAAATTCAGGGTTAAAATATTTTGGTGATTTTTAGAGTATTGATCTAAATCCATGCTATTATGTACTTTGCCTAGCCTATGCCAGCAGATAAATGAAAGACTGGTTACTAAGCTGATGTTTTTAAACTAAACAAATGTGTTTCTTTCATTGATCAAAATGGCTATTAATAATGGAGTAGAATGTATGTAGATGCTCTAATTATTCATGCATTGAATATCTATGACAAATATTAAATCAGTTTACATCTTATCCAAGAGGGATTCTTCTTCATGCTTTTCTTCACATAAAATTGTATATATCAGGGCATGCAAACTGCTTTTGAAACTGAAAATGCAGCTTGAAAGGGAAATCTTTCAAAAATTGTCTTTCTGCATATCAAAGTGAAACAGAAACATTTTCTATTTTGAAAATCTTCTGTTCTCAGTTATCTATATCAATATTTGCTTCTACCAGAATGGAAAATTTAATATTAGATTAAAAACTCAATATGTCATGAATGCTACTTAAATCAGAATAAAGCTCTATGACTTAGGTTGGCTAAGATAGACATAATAACACTTCATAGTGGCATGTAATACTACAAATTTTAGTAAAAGTAAAAAAGGAAGAATTATTTAGAAATTAGACATAAAATTTAGTGAGAGGGCCCACAGAGGCTATTGAAGCAGGGCGACTTCTCAGATGCTGCTCTGGGTTTCCTAGATGTCCTTTGATGTTGATTCTCTTTAGTTCTTCAATCTGTCACAGAGGCCAAGCCTCTGATTTGTACCTGTCGCATCAGTCATTTCTGCTTTCATCCCTCAGATATTTTTGGCTGCTTCCTTGGTTCTAAAAAATTGAGAAGACCTAAACATAGGCCATAATGCTTCATATCTTGGGTCTGAGTGCTGTGTAATCAGGTAGCTCAGACATTTCTCTAAGGACACTGACTCCAGACAATTTGCATGGTGGATCATGTACCATCACTCGGGACAAATTCTGGGATACTGTGTATTCAAACCAAAAATGTCGATGGAAGGAAAAAAACAATAGCAAAGTCTGTATCAAATGAGACTATTCTCTTGAGAATTTTTTCTAGTTATTTCTTATAAAAATTGTAAGATGATCTTGGGAAAAAATTAAACTAGTTAATTTCATTTCAGCAGTGGCAAAATAAAATAATGATAATCTTCCACTGAGTAAAACCCAATTTGCTCTTGGTTTTCATGTGTTGCTTATACAATAACATCCTCAAAAATATTGATATTTTAGGAAACAATAAAAGCCTGTGTTGCTTTAAAATACATCTATAAAGTCATTGATGCTTCTTAAATCAAGACATGAAGCTTAATTCCTTTTCTTTTGAGTGTCTCTGGATTAGTGACTTCTAATAAATTGAGTAAAGTAGAATTGATCACTTGCTTTGGGAGAAGCCAGGTGCTCTGTTACATGTGGCCTTATGGAGAAGCTCTTATGGTGAGAAATGGAGGACCTAGCTACATCCCTCAAGAAGTGGAGACTTCTTGCCAACAGAGATGGGGTGGGTGACCTTGCAAGTGGACCCTCCAGTTCCAGTCAGTCTTCAGAAGACTGCAGCTCTGGCCCACATCTTAATGCCAATCCAAGTCAGAACCATCAAGTGAAATGAATTCCAAATTTCTCATAAACAGAAACTGTGAGATAATATGCAGTTATGGCTTTAAGCTACTAAATTTTGGGATAAGTTGTTACACAGCATTAGATAACTAATTCCAGCACAAAGACAACTCTGTAAAGGTAAAAATGTTTCAGCTTCAAGAAAAATTTCAGTTGAAACAAAAATGTGGTAATCTAATAGATAAGAACGTAACAGATAGAGAATATATCCAGTTATCCTATTTTATAAAGGAAAAAGGCTCCTCAGTTTCATGACATTTTTTTCTTCCTAGTCTGGCATGAGTTGCTATGTACACTCTCTGCCCTCAGTCCTTAAATGTCAGTAAAGATGTACTTTGTAAGAAATAGGATTTAAGTTGACCATATTTGAGAATTTTGTGAAGGAATAGAAGCAAAATATGATTTTTTTTCATTTTTAAGGTACAAGTTTTTCTGGCTTTCCCAGGAAAAATTTATTAAGTTACTACCAGAGGGTCTTCTTATTAATATATTTTTTAAAAGAGAAAAATGGAGCCCATGTAGGACCATTTTCAGGTGAAGTTCATTAATGATTCAAGTACTTGGCCAAAAAAAGAGAAATGCCTCTTGTTCAAGAACATTCTCCATTATAAATCTTGATGAAAAATTACTAGCTATTTTAGCTAAGAGGCCATTGTGTATAAGGAGATTGGTAAATAAGTATGTATTTCAACAGTATGAGTTTTTTTTTTTTGTATCAAAACCATCTCAGTTTCACTGCAGGTAAAAATTTGAGACATTCAAAAGTATGCTTATTTGAAGGCAATTATTATTCAATCAAATCCTATTTTTTTCCTTTATTTATCTTTTTAGTCTTCAGTGATGAAAACCAAGTCAAAGATAGAGGACTTCATGCCATGAGAACAAAGATACTGATGTAATATATTTTCAAAAGTTTTAAAATCATATTGGATTTTCTTGACATGGGCCATGTCAACAAAACAAGTTGGAACCAACTGTAGAAATAAGGGGGGTAAAAGATGAAAAAGAAAAGAAAGGAAGTCACCCATGCACCCATGTTAAAGTTAACAGTTGAAATCTTTTATTCAAACCAGAGCATAGCAATCTTTATTTAGAAGTTTATCTTTGAGAAGAATTAAAGTTTTCTTAACATTTGGATTAAATTCTTTCCTTTTTTCAAAAAAAGAAAGTGGCTTAATTTTTCATGCAAGCAGAAGATGGAAGGAAGCAAATTAGTTTTATTTCCCCTGTGAAATATGTGTCCAGTGGAAAATGCTCTGCATTTGTCTACAAATGTGCTTTTAAGTGCAGACCTCCATTGTTTCCAACAAGGGAATCTCTAGGTGATTTTTAACCTCCCAAACTTAATAACCCTTGTTGACACATTTTGTTTCTTTCATTTCATTCTTTGGGAAGCATTTTTAGAGGTCATTCAAATTTCACTCAGTTCAGCTTGATTTTATTGGAAAATATATTCACTGATTACCTTGAACAAATAAGTTGGATGAATTAAATTTTGCCAAGAGTTATTTATTTATTTAGGGTTTCTTGTGTATTTTATTTATTTATTTATTTGTTATATTTATGTTTACATGACAGCAGAGTGCAATTTGATTCATTGTACACAGATGGAACACAACTTTTCATTTCTCTGGTTGTATGTGATGTAGAATCACGTCATAATGCAGTCATACATAAAGCTAGGGCTATGATGTCCATCATATTCCACCATCTTTACTGTCCCCCTGCCCTCTCCCCTCTCCCACCTCTGTGAACAGAGTTCCTCCATTCTTCCCATCTCCTTCCCCACATTATGGATCAGCATCCACTTATCAAACAGAACATTCGGCATTTGGTTTTCTGAGATTGGCTTACTTCACTTAGCATGATATTCTCCAACTCCATCCATTTACTTGCAAATGCCATAATTATATTCTCTCTTATTGCTGAGTAATATTCCATTGTGTATATATACCACAGTTTCTTTATCCATTCATCTGTCGAAGGGCATCTAGGTTGGTTCCACAGTTTAGCTATTGTGAATTGAGCTGCTATAAACATTGAAGTGACTGTGTCACTGTAGTATGCTGATTTTAAGTCTTCTGGGTATAGGCCAAGGAGTGGGATAGCTGGGTCAAATGGTGGTTCCATTCTGACTTTCCTAAGGAATCTCCATACTGCTTTCCAGATTGGTTGTACCAATTTGCAGTCCCACCAGCAATGTATGAGTGTGCCTTTTCTCCCACAACCTCGCCAACATTTATTGTTGTTTGTATTCTTGATAATTGCCATTCTGACTGGCGTGAAATGAAATCTTAGGGTAGTTTTGATTTGCATTTAAGAGTTAGTTATCTTTCTATTATAAACATGTATAATGCAAATGAAATGTGATATTTACACTGCCAAAACTAGAATCACCTAAGTTTGAAAATACATCATTAAATATATCCTTAAATTTTGTAAAAAGAAATGTATTCCATTCATAAGACAAATATTAGTTATCTATTTTTGAGATTAAGGTTAAAGCCAAGTTGCCTCTATTAGCAGTGCTATAATACTATAACTCACCTGCTCTTAGAGGATTAAGCACTGTCTTCCATAGTTCATTATCTTTTCTTATGCAAATCATCCTAAAATACCTCACACAGTGACATATTAAAAGTAGAATAAATTAAAACTCTATAAAACATATTATAAAATGAATATACATAGTATAAGTTATCAGCAATATTTCTATGATGCACTTAGAGTAAATATCTGTCATGATAGCTTATATTAACAATACAGTTTATATTAAATTAGGATTTAGATGACATAAAACACATTTACTTATTTTCTTTCTTCATAAGAGGTCATCAGGAAAGATGCTCCATGAGTCTTTTTATTGCTCAACATGGGAAGCTGTTGGCAGTTTAACGGTGAGTAGGGTTTTCCCCACATATAAAACAGCTCACTTATAAATACTGTCTAATAGCTTATTAGTGAGCTACCTGGCATGTGAAATGCACTTTTTTTTTAAAGTCTAGATTTCCAGGAAAAAAAGTCCATTTAAATTTCAAGTGTAGACAAAATATTATATTCTAATAATTAGAAATATTGCACTCGAACCAAGTATATTAGAGTTCCCTTTTCTTTGCATACTCATCAATACTTACTATCTTGGCCTTTCGGAAAAAGTCATCCTAACAAGTGTAAGATGGTATGTCATTGTGGTTTTGGTTACCTAGGTGACCAGTGCTACTGAACATCTTTTCCTAGACCTGCTGGCAATTTTTATGTCTTTGAAGAAATGTCCATTTAGGTTCTTGGTCCATTTTTAAATTTGGTTATTCATTTTTTTGCTATTGAGTTGAGTTTCTTTTGTATTTTGGATATAACCCCTTGTCAGATACATGGTTTACAAATATTTTCTCCCAATTTGTAGGCTGTCTTCATTTTGTTGATTGTTTCCTTTACTGTGCAGAAGCTTTTTGGTTCTATGTTACTGTAAATATTTTATTAAATACACATTATTAATATTAAAAATGAAAATGCAGAATATTCCACAGAAAACATACATTTTTATATAACACACTATTTTATTTCAACACAAGCTCTTTTATGTCTTCCTCATATAAACAATGTAGCAATGAAAATACTTTGAAATATGTGTGTTTTTCCAAATTGCTTCTGGAAAGTTTACTCCAATTTACATTTCTATTAGGCACAATGTTTATGCTCTATTAGTGACAATAAAATTCCTCTAATAAATATCACTATACTTCATAGTTTTTTAACATATCCCTTTCTGTTGATGGTGTGTGCCATCTTTTTCAATTTGAAAACTCAAAGGTTAACTAGTTATTTTGTAATAATAATGTTTAATAGAACTGTCCAGTTGCCCCTCCTCCCACTTTAAGGGTTCCTTCCTTCCCTCCCTTGCTCTTTCCCTTTTCCATTTTTAAAACTTGTGGCTCTCTAGTATAGCCCTTTTATCCCAGAAATTAGACATTTACCTATATATTTTCAAGAATCAGACAGTATTAATGATTTATCTCTTTTCAATAAGTATTCACAAAAAGTGAAAATTATTCAAGCTGAGTTAAAAGTTAATTTTACTGATTTTTATTATGCTTAAGACATGGCAAATAATTTATTGATAGTTCCAAGTAAAAGTAAAAAATATTGTCTAGGGCTATTTCAGATGCTAGCTGAGCACTTCAGTTTTAAATACTTAAGGAAAAATTTCTATTTAATTAAAATAATATGAATTTAAAATGAATAATGAAGTCATGCTGACCATTTAAGATTTATTAAGATATGCCATAAATTTAAAATGGCTATGAAGTATGTAAAGTTTATCTCTGCAAAATGTATCTCTATATTCTCAATATAGAGATGCATAAAAATATATTAGTATTACACACACATTAGTATTTGGCTTTGATTTTAGAATTTTCTCCCAACCTACTCTTCTGTGGGTTAGAAAGGAAGACAACACAAGCTGACTATATCAAAGAATAATAATGGTATTATGGATCCATAATGGCATATATCAGAAGAATAATGTATCATATTCCCTATTAGATGCAGGCAATCAGGTTGGACACAAGAGACATTGTAAGAATTATAGATCTAGAGTTGGGCACAGGGCCATCCCTCTGTGGCCTGGCCATGCCATTCAACTTGTCAAAGCCTCAAATTTTTATGTGGGACAAGAAAACACTGCCATCATCCCATAGGCTGCTGTGAAAGTTGAGCAAGACAATTCATGAGCAGCACTCCTCCCAGTGGCTGATGCAAAAGAAGTGTTTATCCATCATCTCTTCTTATATATTGTGACTGATACATAAGGAATGTTTAATCATGATCTCTTCTTGTGGTTATTTTTAATACCAGAGGAAGTGACACAGTGGCTGAGGATTCCTCCTTGTTTTCTGAAGGAAGCTCTCCCTGGGGTAAAGGAAAGCTATGCAGGGGTATGCTCAGAATCCTTGTAAACCATGGGTGGTCCTCCAAACATGAAGGTTAGAAATGTACAGAATTACACTTTTGCTTCAGTTAGACATCTCTGGATTGTTTGTTTGCAGAAATACTCATTTGATAATAATGTGGCTGATCAAACAACCCATTCCTTACACAGAATACCTGCATGTGAGAACCTGACCAGAAAATATAAACTTCAATTGATTCTAGAAAATCTACAATATAAGTAGTTTAGGGATGCTAAACATAAGGAAGAGTAGATGAAAGAAATGCTGTTCGTTCGTTCTTGTATGTTGTCCAGTAGTTGTCCATAAATTGTCCTAATAGGACAAGAGCATCCTCCATGGAGGGAGAATTATTTTATTTTCATCACTCACAGTCCTTCTGCCACTCCATCCAAATTTATGGCCCAGGATGGGAACAGCATGACTTGCCTAGAACATGGAAACAATTGCTCAGTTTGAGTTTAAAAGCAGAGTTTTTAAAAGTCTACAGTGTGACAATGATATTAGAGAGACTTTATTTTACTAAATAAAATAGTATTTTCTCAGACTTCTCTAAATTGTCTTTTCTATGTCAACTTACAGCCTAAAGGATTGAGCATAAAGAAAACAAGTGAGGAGATACAATCAGTATACGATATAAGAGGAGTTTTTCTAAGCAGGGTAGGAAAAGCTGTTCCTATCCCAGAAGGAAGAGCCTGGACTCAACAAGATCAAGCAAAGGGCAGTGAGTCATAAGGGGATGTCCTGATTCTTACCCAAGACTTAAAATGTTTAAATATCCAGATTGGTTGGGAGAAATATGAGAACCAAGGTGTTAGTTATCTCTGGGGATAGCCTCTAAGAGAACTCGCACCTATCAGATGGCCCCCTTGTTTAATATGGTATCCAGTGTGGCTTGGAGGTGGAAGAAGAGCTAGAGGTTGTGCCTGCAATGGTGGGCATGAGCGTAACTGCATAGATTTCCACCGGCTCAGCCTGGTTGAGGGGTGAATGCAAGAGTTTCTAGACTCCAAAGGAGAGTATAAATTATGCAAGAACCAGCAATAGGAATGGCCTTCAAGTGGGAAGGAGGGAAATGCAAAACAGGCATGCCTCAACCACAGGCAACATAATGGCTGGACCATATGGAAATAGATTTGTAAGAAGCTGCCAAACTGTCTAAGGTGGTTTTGCATTCCCAGCAGCAATGAGTGAGTGTTTCTGTTGCTCTGTCTACATCCTTACCCACAGTTGGTGTTGGGTTTTTAGATTTTAACCATTATAATAGGCATATTGTGATATCTTACTGTTGCTTTAATTTGCAGTTCTCCTTTGCCAATCAATGTTGATCATCTTTTCATACACTTGTTATCCATATCTTCTTTGCTGAAGTCTCTAATTGGTTCTTTTCTTATTGTTGAGTACTAAGAATTCTTTCTATGTTTTGGGCACAAGTCCTTCATCAGATAGGTGTTTTGCAAAAAATTTTCCCACATATTTTGGCACTCTGTTAGGTCTGTAGGTATTTAAGATTTGTATGTAGCACGTCCAATTTGTTGTTATGTAGCATCCGTCTTTATTCTTGATAATTTTCCTTTTTATGTGGTAATTTTCCTATTATGTCTGAAATAAATACAGCTACACCCTCTTCCTTTTGATTTAATCTTTAAATCTTTTATATTTAGTTTTTATATTTAAAGACCCATATGGTTGGGTATTATTTTTCATTCTGTTTGTTCTATTAACTTGTATATTTATATCATTACATTATTAGTGATTATTGACATATTTGGATTCATATTAACAATGTTTCTAACGTTTCCTATTCATTGCCATAGAAACTTTACTTTATTGTCTCTCAATTTAGCTGAACATTTTTTAGGATTTCATTTTAAAAATATTTGGTGGTTTCCCTAAGCTAGAGTTATAGTATAAATTTTTCATTACATTTGACTTCAAATAACACTATTCATTTCATGTGTGCTGCAGCTACCTTATGACAGAATTCCCAGTGGCTTCCTCCCACTGCTTATGACATTGCTGTCAATTATTTCACATATCCACATGCAGTAACAACCAATCATCCAACACATTGTTATAATTATAATTTTAAACATGCAGACTAATTTTTAAAAAGGGAAATAAAAATTAATTTTTTTTTTAGTGAAGATCTGCTGGTGATGAATTTCCTCAGTTTTCAGTTCTTTGAGAAAGTCTTTCCCAACTTATTCACTACTTCACTCCTAGCAGCTAAAATAATGACTGGTACATAGTATTTGGCAAATATTTATTGAAAGAAAGAAAAAAGGAGGAAAAGAGAGAGGGAGGGATAGAGGAAGGGAGATAGACTAATGGTATAGGAGGGTAGAACTGGATGTTTCTGTTTAGAGTTGGCAGGGGACAAGATGACCTAGGCTCACACCAAGGAAAGTGTGAACTGAGGAGAGAGAAAAGACCGAGTCCAGGACTCTGGAGAACCACAAACATGGAAGGGGCTATAAAGCCAATTTCAGAATCTGAAGTCATGAGATTTTAAGTTTAGAGAGGAAGAGAATTGTGACGAGTGGCCAGGGTCATATAGGATACAATACCCTAGGATGGCAGTAGGGTCTTGGGAGGTACCCATTTGATGTCTTCTTTTACCCAGTGGCTTCAGTGGGGGGCAACTGATGAGCTTCCTTCTTCACCTCACAGAACTTCCATCACTAACTTGAGTTTTTGTATTTTATTCTTAGCATATATTTAATAATTTTAAAAGAAAGAGTTTCATAAAACCTGCTGATGAATTTTGTCTGGGGCATTGCTGAAGTTATTGACCATTCTATTTGTGAAGGGCAACATGAGAAAGCTTTTTAGAGTGAGTGCATGAAAACATTAGCTTACTGCCAGGAACTGAAATTTTTCCTGACCCGGACACATAGCAGAGATTTTACTTTCTGTGTTCCCATAATCTTATTTCATTTTTTAACGGTCAAGTAAGGATAGTAAAAGGCTCACAGGTGCTATGTAGTTGGAAGTGCAACGTTGTACATGAGACTTTCATGCAAGCACTTGGCATAGTATTTGGCATATGCTTAAACTGCCAACAAATATTGACTATAATATATATTTATATACATAATTATTTTACATAATTTGTTATATGCTTAGAAATTCTCTGTAAAAAAGAACAGAGAGTGAAGAAAATACTTGTTGTTACTGACAGCAATTTTGCTATCCAAGGGCAAGATGTGGAAAGATCAATCCTGCAGAATTACCCCCTCCCATGTTATTACCCACTCTAAGCTCTGTTGCCCTAAATGTAGGGTGAAACAGTGATTTTATAAATGGTAGGTTCAAATTTACAATAAGCTCTTGGCTGTGAGCTCTATTTTGTGTATGGAAAGGTTGCCAAAGACTTCTAAGTACATCGTGGGCTCTAAATAGTTTTCCCATTATAGGTTACTGAGTTTGTTTTGATCCATCTCCTTTCTCACCTCACCTACTTCGTGAGCAGTGGCAAGTAAGATTACACAATGGAATCTCTGTGAAAAGTTGACAAGGGTGCTAAATGACAGTGACTTCATTTAATGTACAGGTGACAAGGACATATTTGTTCCAGTTTCTCACACAGATTTTTTTTCTGGGATTAGATTTACCATCTGTGATTCACTTTATGTGACAGTGTAACTGACAAAGAATTACTGGTTCCTGTGATTCCTGAGTTAGAAGTCTTTAGGTGGCTACAGTGAACTGTCTCCATGAGATGTTGTTTTATATAATCTAGCTTTCTTTGCCTTTATTTTAGTTGTTTCTATCTCCTCAATTACCCTTTATATGTAAAGAGTTTTTCCTTAATTGTAGTTTAAACAAAACAACAGATAACATATCTACCTCTTTAAGAAAATCTTAAATATTATTGTACACTAATAGTACACTAAAGATCTGTTGTAAGAGGATCTCTAGAATTTTTCATCTTGCACAACTGAAACTTTACACATATTGAACAACATTTCCCTAATCCCCCTCTTTTCACTAGACCTTGGAAACCAGCATCCTACTTTCTGCCTACTTTCTGTCTCTGTGTTTGACTACTTTAGATGTCTAATATCTGTGGAACCCTGCAGTACTTTTCCTCATGTGATTGGCTTGTTTCACTTAGCACAATGTCCTCAAGGTTCATTTATGTTGTTGCATATGGCAAGTTTTCTTTCTTTTTCAGGCTGAATAACACCCTGCTGTATGCATATACCACATTTTCTTTGTCTATTCATCTATCAATGGACATTTAAGTTCTTCCACATCTTCACTATTGTAAATGATGCTGTAATGAATGAACTTGAGAGTGTAAGTATCTTTTTAAGATCTTGATTTCAATTCTTTTGGGTAGGTACTCAGAAGAAAGATTGCTGTGTCACATGGTAGTTCCATTTTTAATTTTGAGAGACCTTTGTACTGCTCTCCCTACCACCTATACCATTTTACTTTTATCAGCAGAACACAAGGTTACCTTTTCCCTACATCTCTGCCAATACTTGTTTATTCTGAAGGTGGCCATCCAAATAAGTGTGAAGTGATAATCTCATTGTGGTTTTGATTTATATTATTAACCCAATGACTGGTGAGTGAGCATGTTTTAATATATATTGACCATTTGTATGTTTTTGGAGAAATGTCTACAAGTCTTTCATTTACATTTAAATTGGTTTATTTGAGGGTTCCCCCCTCTGAGTTGAAGGAGTTTGGTATTATCTCTCACAGATATAATTTGCAATTATTTTCTCCTATCCCATAGGTTGCCCTTTCACTCATGATTGACACTTCTGTTGTTCAGGAGATTTTAGTTCATGTAATCTCACTAGTCTATTTTTGGTTTTGTCACTTGTGCTTTTTTGGGTCATATCTAAGAAATCACCACCAAGATCAATGTGATGAAGATTTTCCCATGTTTTTTCTTTTATGAGTTTTTTAGATCATGGTCTTACTTTGAATCCTTTAACTATTTGGAGTTTATTTTTGTGTGTGGCGTGAGACAACAGTCTAATTTTATTCTTTTACATGTGGTTCTCCAATGTTCTCAACACCATGTATTGAAGAGATTATACTTTCCCCACATATATATTCTTAACACTCTATGGAAGTTGCTGCACTAAGTATATATGGGGTTATTTCTGGGTTCTCTGTTGTGTCCATTTTTCCATGTCTATTTTATACCAGTGCCATACTATTTTGATTACTATAACCTTGTAATATGTTTTGATATAAGGAAATATAACTCCTTATTTCAAAGGACAAATCTTTTTCAAGATTTATTTAACAAGTAGATGTTCTTTGTGAGTCTGTATTAGTTTTAGCATTTCCCCCTATTTCTATAAAAAATGCCACTTGAATTTTGATGCAGATTGTATTGAATATGTAGATCACTTTGATTAGTATAGTTACTTAAATAATATTGTCTTTTGATCACAAACATGTCTTTCCACTTATTTGTGTTTTCCTTAATTTCTTTCAGCAATATTATTATTTCAGTGTATAAGTCTTTCATCTCCTTTGTGAAATTTATTCCTAGACATGCAAAAATCTTCAGTGGAGTACTAGCAAATCAAGTTCAACAGCATGATTAAAGGGATCATGTGTCTTGACCTGCATGACTGTTAATTCAGAAAACCAGCAAAAGGTGATGAGGGATTAGGAAAGACGCAAACAGAGAGAAAAGTGGGATCTAATGGGACATTGATCTCAGGAGGACAAGCAGTACCACAGAGCTGGCCCAGCAGGTTTATTACATAAAGTCTCATAATCAGGAAGTTAAAGACTATAGAGACATTGTTCTTTGTGCACTTGAAAGTTACAGAGCTAGAAACATTTTTGTAGCTATTTCCACTGTTGTAATGCTAGGAGCTTCCTGTGCCAGCCAGGAAGCCCATTGTCCAAGGTTTTTATTAAGCAGGCACATCACTGGTGAAACATTGTATTTATCTTTCTATGCCCAGAATCCTCCATCCCTGAGAGTCAGTGTCTCCAATTTAAGTTTAAAATTGATATCTCTGTGGGCTGGGATTTTGGCTCAGTGGTAGAGTGCTTGCCTCGCATGTGGGAGGCACTGAGTTCGATCCTCAGCACCAGGTGTAAATAAATGAATAAGTAAATGTCAATCAACACCTAAAAAAAGATGTTAAAAAATTGATATCTCTGGACATTTGCCCAGAGAGACCAAGGGCTGGAGTCACCATAGCAACTGGGAAATGTTAACCCTGTACTTTTGCACAGGGAAATCCTGGCACAACCATGAGGTAATCAGACACCTTGATTCATATCACTGCTCCTCACACCCATGAACCATGATGAAGTTGAATTTATTCCTGAATTCCAGATGGTTGAATATATAAAAATCACTTAAGGTGATATACCACATTAATAGAGTGAAAGATGAAAATAAAATGATCATCTCAGATGCAGAAAGAGCACTTTACAAAATTTGATATCTTTTGAAGATAAAATCACTCAACAAACTAGAAAAATAATGAAATTACTTTAACTAAATGAAGGTCATATATGTAAAGCCCATGGCTAACATATACTCAGTAGTAAAAAACTGAAAATTTTCCTCTAAGATCAGGAACAAGGCAAGAATATTTACTCTTGTGACTTCACCAACATAATGTTGGCAATCCTAGCCAGAATGATTAGGCAAGAAACAAGGTGAAAGACATTCAGATTGTGAAAGAAGAAGTAAAATTATCTGTTTACAGATGAAATGATCTTGTATGTAGAAAACCATAAAGCCTTGACCAAAACTGATGAATGAATTCCATAAAATTATAGAATACAAAACCAACCTTCAAAAATCAATTGTTTCTATATACTAATGATGAATAATCAAAAAATGAAATTAAGAAAACAATCCCACTTACAAGGCATCAAAAAGTGTACAACAATCTTGAACCAAAAGTCAAATAGCTTCATTCAATAAAAACAAAAGGATGAAACTCTGAAAGAGAAAGTGTATGTATTCTATGGTATAGGAAATGACTTTTTAAATCTGTGTTTTTGCCCCAAAGATATAGGCCGAAATAGCTTCTATAATAGATGCAGGGTCAGCACGCCACAGGGGAGCAGAGGACAGCTGGCACAGTTGGCCCCTGGGTCAGGCTCAAGCCCCCATGTGTATATATCTAAAGTGAGGCTTCATAGAGGTTTGGGGATCAGCTGGATGAAGACAGAAGGGGATGGTGTAGCTAATAAGGGAAATAGGTTTGGAGAGGAAAGGGGCCTTAAAAACTATTATAAAAAATTCAACATGCCAAAAAGGAAGCCCCCTCCAGCCACTGGGAGATGAATGAAGGCTCTGGTTTTGGAGGAACGTAGGGCTAGGTGACAGATAGTGAAGGTTTATGGCTACACTGACAAGGACTCCGCAGTGCTCCTTGCGATGAAGAGGGCGCACATAATAATCTTAAATAAGGTTAACTTTTAGGAAATATAAGCTTGCCAGAAACAAGTGGTGGGCTCCAAGGTGTAGGTTGGAGGCTTTTCACAGGAATGCAAGTTAGGAAGCTGTGCCAAAGACACAAGGGATAAATAGAGAGTGCTCAAACCAGACAAGAGGCAGTGGAGGAGGAAGAGAGGAGATAACTTCCAAAAAAGAGTATGGGACTTGATGACCAGACTAGGTGATAAAGCAAAGAGGGAGAACTTTAAGATGAACTGTAGGTTTGTGATTTGAGTATGTTTTTGGACAGTCATGTTACACACTGAGTCTTGCTTGCTAGTCCATAGATAAAGTAGGGGAGTCCCTGGTCAACTATTAATACCTGAATTTCATCTATTTATCCTCTGTCATCTTTTTAATTGCTAATATCTAATTTCTAATCTTTGTCTATTATCTATCTAATCTATCATCTATCTATGTAATCTCTGTCTACTATCTACCTATCATCTATGTATCTAACTGTCTACATGTCTTCATGGAGCCTCCAGTCCTAGTCATTTTCTCAAATGCTTGTTCTGTGGCTCTTAGTGTGTTCATAAGTAATTTCCCCGTATCTTAAATCTCTTAACCTTTTCATCTTAACTAAATGTTACTGCTCTCTGAAGCCATGGCTTCCCTTTTGGACATCAAGTGGATGCTATTTTTCCTTTTATATTATGTCCTTTGAGGTCAGAAGATGCCTGGTATGCTCCACCCCTCAAGTCTCCTGCCATCCTCTGCCATCACTTCCAGGCCATGGCTGTTTAACCTATTTTGGAAATCCTTGCTCACACAGCCAGAGGTCATGCCATCCACCTATGTCCACATGTTCACCTTTTACAATGGTCATCCTATGACTCTCTGGGCATTTATGCATTCACTGAAGTCATGGGATGCTAGTTCTCTGTCTCCTTCCTGCTCCAACCCATTTTCTGTCCACAGCCATGCTGATGCCCAGTCTGTATTTTGTTCTTCTAGTTTCTTAACCTTAGCTCTAAAATTTCCCATCATTATTATATTACCCACTCGTTCTCATGGTCATGCATTTGACTTGTTTTTTAATAAAAAAATTTCCAACTCCCAAATCAAACTCAAACCTCCTCTTACTATCCAACCACAGAAGCTGACCCTTCTAGTCCCCTGCTCAGTGGCTCTAGCTTCCACGTTAGCCAATTCCATTTCTACCTATAGTTCATTGATTCCACCATGCTCTTTCACTGCTGATCCCTTTACCTTTTTATTCAACTTCCCATTCATACAGTATGTTGATCCACAGCTACAATCCTTCTCTTGCATGTACCCTCAACTTCCTCCCCTAGCACACAGTGTGATAGCTAAATTTGCCTTGCATAACCGCAACTCTGGATGAACTCAGTCACATAACTTCTTACTCATATAGGTAAACAGTGAGAAAAAACTCATACAATGGGACTCCCAGGTTTAATTTCAAGTTTCTGATAGGAGGTTATCAGCTGGACTCTCAGCACTGCCAGACAGTCCAACATTTTGTTTCCTATAAGGTAAGTTTTCTGTCTTTTCAAGTCAAGTGTTAAGTCCTCTCTCCTTAACCTCTGATGCTACTTATTTTTTTCACTACCATACTTTAAACTTATAGCCTTAACTCAGGCAAAAATTAAAACATAATAAACCATCACACAAAATATCCTGTTTTTCCTACACATCTTTGAAATTTTTCATATTTTCATTTTTATCTCTTAATACAACTAAAGAAGTTACTCTCTTCCTACATGTCTTGAACGTCTTTGGTTAAATTTGTTCTAAAGTATTTTATTCTTTTGAGCGCATTTGAACTGGAATTCTTAATTTCATTTTCAGAGTGTTCACTGTAAGTATATAGGAATATATTGGTTTTTGCATGCTGATATTTGTATCTCAACACTTTGCTAAATTCTTTATTCTAAATCTGTTAACTAATTTTTAAATTATTTGGCATATTTTTATATATAAGATCATGTTACCTGTGATTAGGGACAATGTTACTTCCTCTTTTCCAATTTAGTTGCCCTTTATTTCTTTTACTTCCCTAATTGCCTTAGGTAGAAATTTCCAGCGCAATGTTAGATAAAACTGGTGAGAGGCAGCATCCTTGACTTGTTCCCGATTTTAGGGCAAAAAGTTCCAGTCTTGCCATTAAGGGGAATGTTAGCTGTGGGTGTTATTGATGCCCTTTATCCAGCTGAGCAATTTCTATTTCTAGTTTGTTGAGTGATCTTATTGTAAAAAGTTGTTGAATTTTGTCAAATGCT
Source organism: Xerus rutilus (assembly GCA_028644305.1). Lineage (NCBI taxonomy): Eukaryota > Metazoa > Chordata > Mammalia > Rodentia > Sciuridae > Xerus > Xerus rutilus. The sequence continues at coordinate 13,814,796 of CM053412.1, read as the reverse complement.
TTTTCTCCATCAATGCAGACCATGTGTTCTTTTTCTTTATCATACTAATATGTTACATAATATTGACTCCCACTTCCTGATGGGGGGGCTACTGCTTCACCAATGGCCCAGTTCACCTTGCACATCATCTTGTTTGCAAGTAGGGGTGGGTGAGAAGGCTATGCAGCGTCTCCAGGTGGCTGGTCGCTCCAGGTGAGCTCAGGTGGCTAGCAGTCTGGGGCTAGTGACCGCCGCCCATCTCTAAGGCCTGCCCAGTGTCTTTCATTTTTATATGTGCTTGCTCCCCTACAAGCCAGAGCTGACACAGAAGTCTTTCCAGCTTCAATACCAGGCTTGGTCACTCTTATTTTAAAATCCTGATTTTTAGTGTTCAGATGCTTTCTCTGAGGACTTGCTGCTTGGGTTGAGACCTGCATGGCGAGAAGGGCCCAGCAATAAGGAGTTATGGGAAAAGGGTCCTGGCAGCCCTTTTGCTGAGACCTTTGATCTCAAGCATAGAAAAGTGCTTTTCTCTTTAGTACCCCTCTATTCTCTGTTTTCTTCAAACTAGGTTTGAGGGACTTCCTTGAGTCAATCTTTTCAGACAATGGAAATATTTTCAGTCCCCAGTGATCGTAAGCTGCTAGTAGTTCTTAGGCTTGGACACATTAAAAGGCATGATGGAGAAGGCAAAGACAGTAGGAGACTGTTAATCGAAGAAGAGATTGGGAGAGGAATAAGGGGTGGGGGAAGGAGAGCAAGAGAGAAAGGTGCACACTAGAGAAAAGCACTGGGCTGTGATGACAGGCATTCCGGGAGGTGGGTGAAGCAGTCTGGCAAATCCCTCTTCCTCTTGGAAGACTGTAAGGACGTTTTAAATATGACAATTCAATCCCCCACAGGTATGGAAAGAAACAGACTCATTCACAATTCCTAATCCAACAGCGTGTCTTTCTATTTGAAAAATGCAGTAAAAGAAAGTAATTGTTTTTGCTGTGCACTTGTAAGATTTCCTAGCTAGCTGGGATAATTCTCCTTTACATTGTTCCCTTTCAGATGAAGGCAGGATTTTGCATCTGAGTTGTTCTCATTCAGCTCTTCTTTTGATATACAGAGAATGAGGAGGAAATAATCACAATGACATTATTAAAAATAAAAGATCAAAAGTTAAACAAAGTTCATTAAAACGTCCAGTTGTATAAAGAGAGAACATTTCCAGAAAATTAGCTTTTACTTCTCATGGCTTTTAATCATTAATTTTCATCATCTTGTACTGTCCTTTACTCCTTAAAATATGAAGTTATATCCATAGTCAGTAAAATAGTCAGGTAAACTAGGGGTAAATTAAAAACTGTGTTAAGCTATTAACTCTTGGTTGAGCAATGTTAGAGACAAAATCCCTCTAGTTAGTTACTTTTGGTTATTATAGAAGCATGAGGTTTTTAAGGTTAGCAGTGGTAGTGTCTACTAATTAGTCATTCTTCAGGATATCTGATGCTAAATTGGAGAAAAAGCAACTAATTTGCAGCAGAATTACTTTTCCAATCAACCTGCTGTCTTCTCAACTCTCCCTGAAGTTTTAATCATGAGTTCTACCTGGAAAACATTCTTAGCCTCGTTTTATACATTAAATCCCTGAAAGCACCTTAACTGATGTCTCTATCCTATTCTGAGTATGAATGAAACTAACAAGAATGGCAGATATCAGTGATTCATTAAGTTATGTTACAAGTGAGGAATTAACCAGTCTTTGTAACTGAGGAATAGGAGATGGTTATCTACAACTCTGTTTTTCAGAATGGATAAGTAGTGGTGTCATAAACAAGAGTAGCAAACTGTTGAAAGATTTCAGAACATTCCACCTCAAAATATGCTGCTTTGGCACGTTGATTATTTTGAGCTGAAGACACCTCAAAAACAGCAGAAGAGAAAGGAGTCTCTGACCTCTCCTTCATAAAAGCAGATCATGACATTTCCAATCAGAAAATCGCCCAGGGCTGGGATTGTAGCTCAGCGGTAGAGCGCTTGCCTCACATGCGTGAGGCCCTGGGTTCGACCCTCGGCACCACATACAAAGCAATAAAATAAAGACATTGTGTCCATCAACAACTAAAAAAATATTTAAAAAAAAAAAAAAGAAAAGAAAATCGCCCTACCTGACCAGGCAGAGAAGAACATTATTATCACCAGGTACTGGCTGTTATGCTGAAATGGATACACACAAACAAACCTATTAAAATAGCACTATTGTCCATTGATGTACCCCATATATTTCCTGGTCACTGTTCCACAATTTATGCATGTAGTCCAGACTCCTTGGTCTTGTCACTTCTGCTCAATTTATCATGCTTTGTGTTTAAAAGGTATGTTACCTTTTGAGTCTAAAGTCCTTTAGGTGTAGAAGGACTGAAGACTGTATAATGTTTAAAAAAAAAAGGAGAAAAAGAAAAGATATTAAATGAATCTACATGCTTTTCTCTTTCCCATTCTGTTTAATTCTTAGACTCAAATGTGGATAAAAAAGAAAATACTTTTTTTATGTAGGGATCACTTTCCATGCCTGCCATAAATGTTTTAAGTATTTTCTTATGTCAACCTTGTTTTAAAAGTACAAGATTCCCTGATTAACTCACCGACTCCATTTTTTTTAACTACCCTAAGTCTCTAACTACTCCTAGAGTCTGGTGTGACTCTAGCTACATAGCTTTCAAGCTTCTACATTAAAAAAAACAAAAACAAAAACAAAACAAAACAAAACAAAAAACATGACCTCTTATGTGTTTCACTTCCATGGAGCTTAATGATTACAACTCTGATTTTTAGATAAGATCCTTTGCTTGTTATCCATATTTATTTATTTTTTCTATGGGCTGTCATTGCCACACCCAATTTTTAATGTGATTTTAATCATATTTCATAGTTAGTCTTTGGAGTGCCTTATGTACTCATCCAGTAGGACATTGACATATTAATACTTCTTATAATAGCAAATAAGCTAAAAGTTATGTGTTCAAAAGACCATCTCTGACCATTTTTCCATGGTACCTAGTAGAATTCCCTGTGTTTAATTTGCAAAAGATTTCTTTCTTTTACTTCATAGCAATAATAAAAAAGAATGTGTGGGACTATCTTATTCTAGTTAGAAACCTAGAAAACGTTTTCCTTAGTCATCTGGTAATATGAACAGTCTCACTTCTTTTAACATTCTGAGAGGAAAAAACCCTGTTGAAACTGTCAAAAGAGGTTATGAGCTTAAAAACTAGGGTATAAAATCGAGGAAAACTTGTCAAAGGAAAGAAGGAGGAAGAGGTTAAGTAAGAAGCATGCAAATTTATCAGTTATGTATTCTCCAATCAAAGTATATTGTTCACATCATGGGGCTTTGGCATAATCCAGATACTGATCTTGTTCACTTGAAATTTAAAGATAGAAATAGCATATGTGGTAGGAGGGGTACGTGTTTGGCATTTAATATTCTTGTTGGCTTCATTTAAATTGATGTTGCAGCCCTATCATTAGGTCCTGATTATTTATGCCAGTAGAGGGAAGCAGTGATGTGGATACCCTCCAAGTTATTTATTTCTTTTAATGGTCTTTTTTTTTTTTTTTTGTAGGACTAGAAATAAGTCAGACCTTTTTGGAATTTGCAACTCTTGAAGTAACATACTCTACCTCTACTGGCAAAAATAGTTCTTTGAAAAACGGTTTATCCTTTCAACCTTAATCCTGTTTTCCAGCTTAAGTATTAGACATGCTGGGTTTGGAGAGCATCACACTTCACTTACTTTGATACGAAGCCATCACTAGGTGATGTTGATCTCCCTTTAAGCTTGCTATCTCTTTAATCCGCATTTGCCTGGTTGTGGGCAAGGAAAACTCATAGAGCTTTGGCTTATAAGGTTATTTCTTGAAGTTGGTCATTGTACAACCCATATCATGCCTACCTCTTGTGAATTTTCTAATCTGCTCCTTCTGTAAAATAATAGCTAAAACATGAATTTTTCTTATGAAAGTCTGTAGAAATAATTCTGTGCACAAATAGCATCAAACATGAATCTATTAAGGGTATACAACTAATGTCCCTGTTCATCATTTCTTTAAGAAGGTAAGTGGGGTGCCTCTGGCCAGGTGCTGTTGAAGTTATGGGGATGTAGCAATAGATGGGAGAACCCCACCCTCACCCTGAGCAGGCTCCTAGTGGGGAAGGCAGGCCATGTGCTCAAGTACTAGATCTTTGACATGATAGGGGCAGGGTGACAGAAAGTAAAGCCTGTGCAGGGATGAATGACTGGATGGGACAATATTTTAGAAAATGTGACACTTTGAGTACTTTGAATGTAAGGAGGGAATGAAACTCCGGGGTGTCTGGTCAAGATTATTTACTTAAAAAGGAATAGTGCATGAAAAGCCCGGGGGAGAGCCACCTGTTGTGTGGGGAAACCACAGAAAGAGGGGAACGGAGTTCAGAGGCCCCAGGAACAAGACTCAGCAGGAGCAAGGACTGGCCATGGAGGATCTGCGAGGGCATCAAGAGGACTTGCATTTTATTCTAAAAGGGATGGACTATCATTCAGGGCTTTAAGAAAGGAAGCAAAACATTATTCAGCCATAAAGAAAAAGGAAACTGTCATTTGCAGGAAGATAGATGGAACTTGAGAACATTACGTTAAATGAAATAAGTCAAACTCAGAAGGTCCAGGGTTGTATGTTTTGTCTCATGTGGAATCCAGGGAGGAAAAAGGAAAAGAAAGGTGGGGGTGAAATCTCCTGAAAATCAAAGGGAGATCAGTAGAGGTAGGGCAGAGGAGAGGAGGGAGGGGCAAGTGCTGGGGACTGATGGTGGCCAAATTATATTGTTATACGGTGTATAACAAACGGAGTAGCTGGGCGTGGTGGCACAAGCCTGTAATCCCTGCACTTAGGGAGGCTGAGACAGGAGAATCCCGAGTTCAAAGCCAGCCTCAGCAAGGGCGAGGCGCTAAGCAACTCAGTGAGACCCTGTCTCTACATAAAACACAAAATAGGGATGTGGCTCAGTGGTCGAGTGCCCCTGAGTTCAATCCCCAGTACCAAAAAAAAAAAAGAAAGAAAGAAACAGAGTGACACAATCTGGTTGCCCTTTTTACTGGACGAGTTGAAAAGACTTGTCCAAGGACACACAGCAAGCAGACTGATCCAGGATGCCCTGGATTCACATAACATCACGTGGTAGTGAGGTAACCGGGAAAGAAACACATTCACTGAGTTTTGGAGGAATCCTGTTTGGAGATTCGGCACACTGCTCCTCATTACCCCAGGCTGCCCTTTCTCATTTCTGCCATCTTCTCCGTCGCCTTCATCTCAATGAGACAGGAAACTTTCCATCCCTTTAGGAGGAACCCAAACACTTCTGTCTTGTTCCAAGGTGAGGTGATTCTTGATTGTGTCGACCTGTGCATTAATTTGCCAGGGCTGACGCTACAGGTGCTACATGCTGGGAACCCTGAACACAGAAATTCACATTCTCACAGCTCCAGAGGCTGCAAGTCCAATACCCAGGTGCCGGCAGGTTTGTTTTCTCCGAGGCTTCTGTCCTTGGCTTGTGAATGACTGTTTCCCTGTGTGTCTGTACCCTAATCTTGGAGCGGTCAGGGTGGATTAGGGCACATCCCAAAGATGTTATTTTATCATAATAATTTCCTTTTTAAAGATCCTCTCTCCACACAATCATATTCTGAGGTACTGGGGATGACTGCAGCATATGAATTTTGTGGGACTCAATTCACCATAACCACCTGCAATCAGTTATTTCCATACCTTTCCTGTACTTGTTATAGTTCCAGACAAGAAGTCACATGGAAAAAACATGAACTAAACCCCAGCCTCCCCACTTTCCAGGTCCCTTCTGGTATATACTTGGGAGAGGGTTGCGTATCACATCTGTTCCTGAGTTCTTCCCCTGGACATTTTTCCTGTGGCTCTTTTTCCTGTCAAGTCCCTGCCCCACTTCACTGCCGGTCCTCATGGAGGACTCTAAGGAAGCACAGCAGAGACTCTGATTTGGATTCAACCACACTTTCCTTTCTTTCCCAGAAGGCCACCATACAGGACCGTTCTTGTGTACTATAACTTGTGGGAGATGTGAGGGCAACTCCAGAGAATTATCAGGTGGGAGATGAGAATATCAAAGTGGTGTTCTTTCAATGATACCCAAAAGTTCAGAAGAAAATCTCTCATTTGAAAACCATAGAATGCATCCCAGCTCTGGGATCTGCCGCTTCCTCTGACAGAGTATCTATTCCCTAAATCTCTATGTGGGGAAATCTGCTGTCCCAACCCTCTGTTTTGGAAAGTCTTTGTGGGTTACACACTTGGCCTTACCCTGGGATTTGGCCCTTATGTACTGTTCACAAAGACTGAGTGTTTAGTCTTGACCAACGTGTGAAAGTGTGATGGAAGGTTACATGCCAAGCTCTTTTTAAGATTTCTCAGTCTAGTAATTGCAATACATTTTTCCCTGGCCATCTGGTGAGTAAAATTTAGCCAGACTTTCCCCAGGGATAGGGTCAGTAGTGTCTCACTTTAAAGGGGAAAAATCCTTGTCTGTAATACAAGCTGCACGGACTTCTGTGTTAAGTTATATTATGGTTTAGAGTAATTTCAATAATTATAAACATTTTTGTTGTAATTCAGAAATTTTGTATCTTATAGATACATGTAAACCATAACCCCACTCAGTAGTGTAGAGTGTTTTGGATTCTCCTCCATTTTTATTTTTATTTTTGCATTCTATGGAATTTAAGATGCTTGTCTGAAGTAGGAAAGAATAATAGCTTGAATAGATTTTTAAAAATTTATTTATTTATTTATTTATTCTACTTAGGTATACATGATAGCAGAATGCATTTTGATTCATTGTACACAGATGGAGCACAACTTTTCATTTCTCTGGTTGTATGTGATGTAGAATCACAACATACATGCAGTCACACATAAAGCTAGGGCTATGATGTCCATCTTATTCCACCATCTTTACTGTTTCTGTGCACCCTCCCCCTCCCACCCCTGTGACCAAAGTTCCTCCATTTTCCCCGTCTTCCCCCACATTATGGATCAGTATCCACTTATCAGAGAGAACATTTGGCATTTGGTTTTTTGGGATTGGCTTACTTCACTTAGCATGATATTCTCTAACTCCATCCTTTTACCTGCAAATGCCATAATTTTTTAAATAGAATTTTATTTACTTTTTTTTGGTACTGTAAATTAAATTTCCACAGTGTTCCATGCCATACCTCAAGATGAATAGGAAAGTAATTAATACTTGAAGGTACATATTGTTTTCTAAACACTATATTATGTTCTTTGTATGTTACATAATTTAATAATCACAAGCCAATTACTGAAGTTGACTATTCCTACTTTATAGATAGGGAAACTGAGGCTTTGCTAAATAAGCTGAGAATTGAACCCAAAAAAGGAAACACTATATGAGTCAGATATAATTCTGTAACTGTAGTAGAATAGTACCAGATGGTAGAAGCCAGCACCTGGATTTCTGTCATCCACAGAAATCTATCTGTCATTCTGGCTGGGCCAGCAAACTGAGGGGCAGGTCCAGGAAGAGCTGCAATTCAGCAGGCAAAAGAACCAGGTGAAGAGTAGGGTAAAATATCACCCATTAAGGCCAAAGTGTGGATGGTGCTACGTAGCGCAGAGCAGTAGAAAGCATCCCAGTGCGAAGGATTTTCTAACCTTCGCCCATGGAGCCTAGGAGGTCAGTGGTGCCCACAGTGTTGGGTGCTGCTTTGTAGGCAGGCAGGAAACACAGGTGCATTTGTTAGCAGGCAGCAGGCAATGACATGGGACAGTGGACAGCTGGGCTGCAGTCATCTTAAGTCCTAAAGGGCTGGGGCGTGTGGCAGATAAAAAGGACCCAGAGTAAACCAGAGTTCCAGTGATGTGAGATGAACCAGGATGTGAGAAAGTGGACCAGCCTCAAGAGGGATTGTATGGAGCCTTCCAGAAGTGCTTCCTGGAACCCTCTTGCCTAAGCTTACCCTTGTCCTCAAACCTGGGATGAAACTGATGCTACATAAGCAGCATCCAAAGGGAGTGAAGGCAGACCTCCAAAACAGGGAGGAAGAGAAACAGGATAGTAGACCTTACAATCCTAGTAAATACAAAGTCAAAACTAAATAAAAGTGGCTTTTTAATATTTTGAGATACAGTGAGTTTACTGTTGAAAACATATGGAACAGCCCATGTTGAAAATAGTTAAAGCTGTATTACTTCAAGGGAAAATTTAGCATCTACTCAGGGACTTGGGTTGAGATTTGGAGCACAAATAGAAAGGATTGGAAGATGTTTATCTCCTATTCCAATGGCGTTGTTGACAATGTGCCTAGCTTGCTTTGGGAATATATTTGGAACCTACATCTAATCACATGCAAGCTTGGCGATGGGTTTTCTAAGCATCATAGAATGGGATAGATTTAAAAAATAAAAGCCCAATCACCCTTGAGTGATTCGATTTGTATAAAAAAAGAACAATAACAAAAATACTGCAGGCTGAAGCTCTCTGCACCTGTTAGCAATTCAGAAAGAGCATTGAGGGGGCAGAGAGGGAAATATCACATTAAAATCAGAGCTTAGTAAAAGTTAGACAGCCAGAACACTGCAAAAACCATTCAAACCCACATGCCAAGGGTGTTTAAAGCATGTCCCATAAATGCCAAAACATTGTTACACCATCTACTTACCCCAAACTGAATCATCGCCACCTTTTTTTCCTGCTGACAATATGTTCTGCTTAATGAGTCATTTCTGGCATCACTCTTTGTTCAGCTGAACTGTAGAAAATATTGTGCATTATTAATATTTCTATATATTTCTTTTCCAAAGTGTGCACCCAAATATGCTTGTGAAGAATTTTACATTAATGTTACAAATGACCTTTGAGTGCTACATATTTAATTTTAATAGCCATCACACAGATGAATGCTTAACTATAGAACAGGCAGAGAGAATTAATAAATGTATTTAAATGTGTAGAAAAAGAGATAGTGAGTTACTCTTGAAAGAGAGATTATTATCTCCCTCAACTGAGGTACATACTTCGCTAGCAGGCAGAAGTGTTAGGATAAGGATGCTCCCTGCTGACCTGGGGAAAGAAGTGTATCACCAATCATACCGCCAGTGGTGTGTTGGTTTTGTAAATGCTGTGTTACAAACTCAGAAATTATATGTGGATAGGAAGATTTTGGATTTCCAGAATCATGTTCATTATGGAAATATGTTTTACAAGTTTGCCACATCGATGTGCTTTATCTAATTTTTTTCTAGTTATGTGAGTCTGGGGGGACAGCTTCTCCCTTTGCTCAGTAAAATGTTCATCCTCTGTAAAACTTCACAAGAAAATAGTATACAAAGAGATATTTCTTGTTCACTAAATAGCAAGTTTTACATTTCAAAAATTTGTTAAAATGTAAAAATTCAAAAAGGATATTTTGAACTTGAAATATCTATTTAATCTAATTTGGTTCATATTGTTTTCCCTCTAACAGAGAAATCTTTCTTTTTTTCCTGGTATTAACAACACAGTTTGCAGGGTGGGTAAATTTGAACTCTCGTTCTATCAAGTGAGCAAATAATCAACAAGCAGAGTGCTTATAGCTTTGGAGCAGCATCCAACAGCCTTGAAATCCAGGTGCTCCAGGGAAAGTGCAGATTACCAGGTTCAGTGTGCAGACTTACCCTAAGCTAACTT
>CM053412.1:13772317-13804569 GCA_028644305.1 Xerus rutilus | reverse complement strand
TCCTGTTCCAGAAAAGAATTTTGATCAAAGCTAAGTTTAGTATCTTGTTCAAGAACAGCCCTTGGTCATATTTGGCCGTGGGTATGAGTGTGGTGACATACTCTTTGCTTTGCCCACCCAGTTTCTGTAGTGGCACTGGCTATCACCAATATCTGAAAAGACCCTGATCTTTCTGCTGCAGACAGTAATGGCTGTAGGCAGTCAGCATGCTTCTGCCTGGTCCTGAAGTCTGCCGTCTCTGGCAACTGGGGCTCCAGTTCTCGTTTTATATGGAGACTCACCATCTATGGGCAGATGGCCCCTGCAGATTTGGAGATAAATTAGGTTCTCTTCACGAGTGATAGGCTTCTTGCTCTGGAGCAAGAAGGCCAAGTGTGCCTAGACCTTACTGATGTCATTGTCCTCAGGTAAGTGCTCTGCTCTCTGGGACCAGGAAGGTATTCACATTTCAAAACTCATCTCCTGGTGTTTTCAAAGGTACAGTTCCTGAGTAGAGCTCTTCACAGATCTACTTCTTGGCATAACTGCAAAAAAAGAAATCAACTCAGTGAAAAAGGCAACCACTTATGGGAAATGACGGGAAGATGACTGCTGTACTACTGAGAGTTCTGAGTAAGTATTGAGTCTCTTCTACCCTTTAGTCTGTATTGTCCTTTGCTTTTCTATATGAGCTTTTTTAAAGCTAACCCATTTGAGGAAATTATCCCTTATTACTCTATGCTTCATTCTATCTAGTGCATTTTGTTAATAGCTGTGAAAGTCTGTTTTCTGTTTCTATACTCCATCTCCCACTTTACTTTTATGTCCCCATATGAGACTCAAAGGATCTGGTATCAGATTCAGTATTTACTGGAATTTGGCTCTTCCTTCTATGTTCTCTATTTTTTAAAAAATAATTTTATTTATTTATTTATTCTACTTAGGTATACATGATATCAGAATGCATTTTGATTCACTGTACATAGATGGAGCACAACTTTTCATTTCTTTGGTGGTATGTGATGTAGAATCATAACATACATGCAGTCATACATAAAGCTAGGGCTATGATGTCCATCATATTCCACCATGTTTACTGTCCCCCTGCCCTATCCCCTCTGTCACTCCTGTGACCAAAGTTCCTCCATTCTTCCCATGTCCTACCCCACATTATGGATCAGCATCCACTTATCAGAGAGAACATTTGGCATTTGGTTTTTTGAAATTGGCTTACTTCACTTAGCATGATATTCTCTAACTCCCTCCATTTACCTGCAAATACCATAATTTTATTCTCTTTTATTGCTGAGTAATATTCCATTGTGTATATATACCACAATTTCTTTATCCATTCATCTATTGAAAGGCATCTAGTTTGGTTCCACAGTTTAGCTATTATGAATTGAACTGCTATAAACATTGAAGTGGCTGCATTACTGTAGTATGCTGTTTTTAAGTCTCTAGGGTATAGGCTGTGGAGTAGGATAGCTGGGTCAAATGGTGGTTCCATTCCAAGTTTTTTAAGGTATCTCTATACTGCTTTCCAGATTGGTTTCACCAGTTTGCAGTCCCACCAGCAATGTTTGAGTGTGCCTTTTTCACCACATCTTCGCCAGCACTTATTGTTGCTTGTATTTTGGATAGCTGCCGTTCTGACTTGGGTGAGATGAAACCTGAGAGTAGTTTTGATTTGCATTTCTCTAATGGCTAGAGATGTTGAACATTTCTTCATATATTTGTTTATTGCTTGTATATCTTCTTCTGAGAAGTTTCTATTCAGCTCCTTGGCCCATTTATTGATTGGGTTGTTTGTTTTTTTAGTGTTAAGTTTTTTGAGTTCGTAATATGTCCTGGAGATTTGTGCTCTATCTGATGTGCATGTGGTAAAGATTTGTTCCCAGAATGTAGGCTCTCTGTTCACTTCATTGATTATTTCTTTTGCTGAGAAGAAGCATTTTAATTTGAATCCGTCCCATTTATTGATTCTTGCTTTTACTTCTTGCAACTTTCTTTAGTGTCTTGTAGTTTACATTGTAGAGATCTTTCACCTCTTTTGTTAAACTGATTCCCAAATATTTTATTTTTTTTGAGTCTATTGTGAATGGGATAGTTTTCCTAGTTTTTCTTTCAGAGGGTTTATAATTTCATCAAAGTATCAGTCATTTTTGCAATTTCAATCTCAAATAAAATACATTAAATTTCTGGTTGGCAAATTTGCTGAGCATCTTTTAGTTCCTTTGGGTTTTTTTCCCTGAATGTTTGGTAACTTATTTCCTAGAAATCACTTCTCCCATAGCTTCAGTCATATCATCTGCTTTCTAGTTTTCTATTATCCCTGTGGTAACTACTTCTTAGCCTATTCTATGTTCATGAACCTCTCACATTTTCCTTTTAAGAAAGCATCCAACCTTACCTTGACTTCCTTCTATTTTTATGTTTTCCTTTTTATCATTCACTTATCCAATCTCTACTTAGTTCTTTTTATGGATCAGTTCCATTCTATGTGCTTAGAATCCATCAATGAACAAAATGAAATTCTCTGCCCTCACTCAGTTTCAGGTGTAAGTGGAAAAAGAAAAGCAATATAACATATTACACCAAATATTATATCACATTTAAGATTATGTCAGTAGAATATTAAATGTATAATATTTAAAATATCAAATAAACTTAAATATTTAAATATATTAAAATTAAAATTAAATAATTAAATTTAAAGAAACTTAAATGTTTATGTTTAAATATCATTGAATTTAACAACAACAGTGTTTAATGTTATTTAAATTTAAATATTTAATATTATAATTCAGTAACTGTTATGATTTGTTAGAAGATGTTATGGAAGAAAGAAAGCATTGAGAAAGGTAAGGGGAAAAGGGAGTTAGGATGTTGTGGTAGGCTTGTGATTTTAAAAAAGGTTTCCAAGAGAGATTTCAACTAGAATATGTCTGAGCAAAAGCCTGAAGATGAGAGAGTTAGCCACGTGCAGGTCTAGGGTACAGTTTTTCAGGTAAAGGAGGAGACATGCAAATCTCCTAAGATTAGGGCTGCCTAGCATATTTAGTGCAATCTTATAGACCTTGCTGTTCCTTGGAACAAGTGAGGGAGGGGGTTGTGAGGAGTATTTCAAGATTTTCAGTAGAGGAATGATGTGATCTGACATTGATTGATTGATGGATTGTGCTGGGAATCAAACTTAGGGTCTCATGCATCCTCCACTGAGCTGCAGCCCCATGATCTGATTTATAGTATGAAATAGTCCTTTCAGGCTGCTATTAAAAATAAATCATTGGTGATCAAGTTTAGAATCAAAGAGAGCTGATGTAATTACGCAGGAGATGACAGCCCCTTAAGAGCAGTAGTAATAGAGTGGGTGAGAAGCAGATTTTTTTTTTTTTTAATTTTAAGCAATGAGGACAATATAACCTGATGGATTTGAAGTGAAGTGAATGATGGAGAAAAATCAGTGATGACCCACAGCCTTTTGGTCTGATCAACTGAAAGGAGTGAGTTGCGATCATATGGAGTGAGCAAAGCAGTGAGAGGAGGTTTTGAACAGAAAAACTGGGAGATCAAAGTAGACTTGAAAGTTTAGGATGTCTTTTATAAATCCAAGTACAAATAGTCAGAACACAGTTGAATAAGCAAGTTTGTCGTTGGAGAAGGTTATCTAAGACACACATTTGGTGTCTTCACAATAGTTTTGAGACCATCTGAATGAATGAATGAGTGAGTATGGATAGAGAAAAAGTACAAAGCTGTGGGCGATGCCACTGTTAAGTGAGGGAAAAGAAGAGGAATCCTCAAAAGACTGAGAGAGAAGAAACTTCTTTTTTATAACTTTATTTATATTTATTAATGTGTATGTGGTGCTGAGGATTGAACCCAGTGCCTCACCCGTGCTAAGTGAGTGCTCTACCGCTGAACCCCAAGCCCAGCCCCGAGAAGAAAATTTTAAGATGGAAAGAAAATCAAGGATTTTGACATCTTGTGATCAAAATATAGCAAGGAAAAGGGAAGAAACAATGTGGTGAAATTTGCTTTTGGTCCAAGTAAAATAAGCACAAAACTGATCACTGAACTGAGTAATTTTAAGAATCTTGGTCACAGTAGCAAGAACCATTTTCAGTTGTAGTATGTAATGGATGTAAGTGTCATTGGAATTAGGGGACAATGGGAAAAGGGATTGCAGACTGCAAGGTACTGGGGCTCATTTCAAGTGCTTATCTTCTGCTATATACATATTCATGACTACCAAACTTTTATGCATATTCCAGACTTCTCTGTAAATGAGATTTAAAAGGTTCTGCCAATACCACTCCCCCACATCAATCATGTCATCATCTTCCTCTTTTTTCCTAAGAAGAATTCACAGAAGCTGATTTTCTTTCCATGCCTTTCCAATGTCCATCCAAAATGTTCCGACATTTGCATGAGGCATGATGTACCTAATCTCTATTCAAAATCTCAGTAATTTAATTTAAATTTTGAGTGAAGGTACAGAGTGAGGCTTTGAATTTCTGTTTCAGGGAGAACAATGAAATGACGAATGTATAGGAAAAGTAAAAAGATAAAAGAAGGGGTCAGAGTTTTGTGTCATTGAATGCTGCAATTTGAGACTTTTTGACTATTACATGAAAGTAAGACATTGATGTAGAAAAACTAGAGATGTGATGTGATATGTTCGAGAGGAAAATTGGAGGTGAACTAGAGCTTAAATGTATATATTTTCTTTTTGATATTGATAGTAACTAGCTAATATCCATATAACTACTAGGCAAAAATTAGATCCAGAATATAATTTTCAATATTATATGTCATCCTATATAAACAAAATTGTAAAAACAATTATTCTAAAGCTTTCCATATTTCTTTCTAAATGAAGGAACTAAGTAAAAATGTAAATATTACATGTTATTTTAAATGAGTAAGGAAACTGAACCAATGATTAAATGTTTCCTAACAAAGAGAAACACAGGAATGAATGGCTTCATTGATGAATTCCACCAAACTTTTAAAGAACTAACACCAGTTTTTCTCAAACTATACCAAAAAATTGAAAGGAAGGGAACCTGTTCAAACTCATGCACAAGGATAGCAGTACCTTGATTCCTAAGCCAGCCAAAGACATGATCAAAAATAAATAAATAAATAAATTAAAGACTGATCTTACAATGAACGTAAATGCAAAAATTCTCAAGAGAATGTTAGCAAATAGAATTCAACCATACATCAAAAATACCTACACTATAATTAAGTGGGATTTATTTCAAGGGTACAAGAATGGTTCAACATAAACAAATCCATAAACAAAATACATGACATCAACGGAATGAAGGATAAAGACCACATGATCCTCTCAATAGATTTAGAAAAAGCATTTGATAAAATTCAGCATTGCTTCAAGACAAAAAGTCTCAAACAATAAGGTATAGATGGAACATAACTCAATATAAGAAAGTCACTACATGAAAAACCCATAACGAATACCATATTAAATGGCAAAAAGCTGAAGTGGTTTTTTTGATATCTGGAACAAGACAAGTATGTCCACTTTCATCCTTCTATTTAACACAGCATTGGAAATCTTAGTCAATAAAAAAAGTAACACCTATTGGTAAAGATGCATAGAAAAGAGAACTCATATATTCTGTTGGAGGGAATATAAATAGTACAACTATAATAGCAAACAATATGGAGGTTCCTCAAAATAATAAAAATAGAACCACCATATGATCCAGCTATCCCATATCTGGGTATATATTTGAAGGAAATAAACTCAACATAGGCATCTGTGTATTGCAGCGTTATTCACAATAACCACAACGCAAAATCAGCAGAGGTATTCATCATTAGATGAATGGGTAAAGAAAGTGCAGTATATATACACAATGAAGTATTATTTACCAGCAAAAAGGAATAAAATCCTGTCATTTGTGGAAAAATAAAATTGAACTGGAGGACATTATGTTAAGTGAAATAAGCTAGACATAGAAAACTAAATAAGACATATTGTCACATGTGGAAGCTACACACGTTGATTTCATAGAAGAGAGTAGAATAGTGATTACTGGAAGCTGTGACGGGAAGAGGAGCAAAAGTAAGTTGGACAAGGCTGACACAATACAGTTAGATGGAGGAATAGCTTCTGGGGTTCTGTAGCACAGTAGGATGACTACATTGATATATTCCATATTTATTGAAGAGTTACTACATGGTTATTAAAGAGTAATTTGAAGGGTCAAACATAAAGAAATTACACATGTTTAAGAATGAAGAAATGCTAATTATCTTGATCTGATCATTATACATTCTATACATCTACTAAATACATTGTATGCCATAAATGTGAACAATTAATATTCATAAATTGAAAAGGAAAAGCACATGTTATTTTAAACAAAATCTGCAGGATATTGTAATATAAACAATCTGAATGTGTTATTTTTAATGGGACAATTTTGAAACTTCATTATTACAGATGAGGCAAATTTCAATTGAGTGAATTTTATAGCAAACACGATTCTAATCTAAGTGTTTTTCCTCAAATGGAATTATGACAAATTTATTGTTATAGTTCCACATCTGAATTATATTCCATGGTAATTTGGATATCACAGTGGAATGCTTGGCACTATTCAGAATGTCAGGTTTGATGTCAAGCCTTAACAGTTTCCTTTGCAGTAGCCCTGTGCAAAATTTCATTGAATAGTTTGCTGACTGAGTTTCTGAAATTTTCCACTGCTTGATATTTGTGGAGTTTCCAGGTGTCTCTTGACAGTGAAATACTTCATAATGGTAAACTGTGATTATTAATTCATTAACCTGGGCCAAATTCAATCATTTCTACCTTAGATCAAAACTCATCTTTTGTTTTTAAAAACTAATTAGTTTGTGTTCACTAAGTATGTTACAAAATAAATGTATTATGTTCATTTAAATTTCATGCAATATTGAATACATACAAGACTATAGGACATCTTTATCTAAGTTGCAAATCATAATATTGAAGTGTACCGTAAGCCCACCATTCAGCCTAGGAAGTAAAGCATTGCTTAAGCCATGAAACAATCTTTGTCTTCTTACTGAATTCTACTCTCTATGTCCACTGAATGTTTTTGGAATGTTCAAAATGTATTCATATTTAAAATAATAAATGAAGATTTATTTTTACTTGATCTGCTTATTAGAAATAAATGAAATAGTGCCAATAGATTTTGAATACATTTCTATTTCTCCACACTAGGGAACTGGTATAGCCACATCCCTGTCACTGTTTAACCTTTTCTACAATCAAAGCTCTGATAACCTTTTGAGTGTAATCTGAATGATCATTGTAATAACAGATACCCATAGTGACAAGCTCTGTACTAGATCCTTTAAATCAATTATTTAGCTCTACATTTTCCAATATTTCCCATTAATCTCAGGATAATAGATACCTTCATTTCAAAGATTAGACTATAGATGTTTAGGAAAGTTAAGTAACTTGCTCAAGTTCTACAGTTGAAAAATAATATATTTGTGGTTTGAACTCAATACTTGCTCCAAATCAGATGTCCTTTCTGCTCTCACATACACAGCTTTGGCAGAAATCAGTAACCTCAGCTTACATAATGATTGTTTTGTACTAATACTTAAATTTATGGCATAAGGTTAATGAGTATCAATTAATCTCAGGAAAAAATGGGCTAACTCATTATTTCATGTTTGGCACATTATCTTTCTAATTAGCCTTTTGCGATACCAACATTGTAAATTGTGACATTGCAGATTTCAAAACAACAAATTATTGGTGACAACAAATTATCCTTTTAAGTTTTACAAGTAGGCCTCATATCTATTATGTTCAAAGATATTCATTTATACAAATAAAATCCAGACAAATCCCAGGAAGTTATTATATATGATTAAGGAAAGATAAGTAAGTTAACCAAGGCTTCAGTATGTTTGTTGCTAGCATTGAGTGTCCGGAAAAGATAGCAACACTAAGACATCTCTATTCATGCATGGTTTATTCATTTACTTTATATTTTAAAAACAGTAATAATTATTATTTTTGTAGACCCTATATGAATTGACACTGTTTTGTGGAACTTTACATCCTTGATCTTGTTTAATTTTTTCGTTCTTTTAAGATACCAGTCAGGCATTTATGATAATGCACACTTAATCATGAGAAAACTAACTTTAACAAAATCTTACAGCCAAAAAGTACAGTTATCAAAATTTGGTCCCAGGTCTTTATCCAGGAAGGAGGAATTTGACATATGGTACAAGGAAACCTGGCTGGGGAGTCAGGCATTGCCACTGCTGCTTACTGTGCAGCTGACATCAGGCAGTTTCTCTGAGTCTACTTAGATGATGGAGAGATGATATTTAATGTCTGATCTCATTCAAAAATAATTTCTTTAAAATATAACTTCTTTTAATTTACCTTTTCCACAGATTTCCAGTGATGGAATAATAGTATTGAATAGAAAAAAGGTTACTTACTGTTAGATATCAGTAAGTTATTATAAATTATTTTCTCATTCCTTATCTACCAATATTTTCACAACAGAATAATGATGAAATGGTGTATCACTAAAAGACATTAGGATTTTTGATGTTGCACCAATAATCCTCAAATAGGTGCTTCTGAAAGGCAGCATGGGTTTTCCAACAAGTCTGGCTTCTTAACCTAACAATGCCATATCTGCAATGAATTGTAATGAGATGATCAAAAGATGGATGTTTAATGTTTGTGATACCTATTGCATACTATCCTTAAAATTAATCATATCAATCAATGTACATTTAAACACAAAAAGATATAAGCCAATTCCTTTACTGCCTTCTCAATAACTTTGAATATTTTCCATTTAGCTTTAAAAAATGCTGTACATTTGATAGACTAAAGCTTATAGCAACCATATATTAAAGACAACTCAGTGCTGTAATTAAAATCTTGGCAATCTTTTTTATAGGCAATATTTCCTGTTTTTAGGAATATTCCAAGGACACATCTGTCTGTACTTTAACGTAACTGATTTAGGCTGATTTTCTTTCAGTTCTTTTCTGATGCCATAATATGGATATGTGATGAAAATGTATCCCTTGGGTCTTGATATCTACACTGCAGTAGTTTTGCAGCATAGCTAACCCTTCTTATATTTTTCACTAGCAGTTTCTGACTGTTTCCAGTAAGATTGTGCAGAGTAAGCAAACCAGACTGCTGTGGAACGTGCTCACCTTTTCATCCACTTGAAACCAATCATTGATCTATTGAACCGAAGTAATACAAGTGTCTGAATTTCTTTTTCATTCTTCTTTTTGTATTTGTAAGCCACAACAGAACAAATTGAGTGGAAGAAAAAACAAAAGAAATATTAAACAAGAATTCAGCTTAGAGTCATCAACTGAAAATGCTTATCCTGTATCAGAATAATGGTTTTTAGAATAGTGAGGGAAAATTAAAGGACCAAGTAGCCTGTAAGTTTGAAAGTGTCAGAACAACACCCAGTTAATGAAATGACCAAGAACAAACAGCCCAAAAACAACGAAGAGGAGACAGTAGTCACTGCCAGGCTCCCTCTTCCTTCCATTCCTGTCCTCGCAAACAGAAGAAACACTTTTCTGATGGAGTCTGGTACTGGGACTCCCATGGTGCCCATGTTTATCAGTTGCACCAAGGTCTGTCTCCAGACATTTCAAGAAGACACAAGCTAAGCAAAACTGTATGCTGAGAAAAAGGGTTCAAGGCAGTTGTTTGTAACTCCTTTAACCACATAGCATTTTAAGCCTCCCTGTGTAGAAATTCCTGAGCTACCAGAGGGGCTGTGCTAATATGTACTTAAAGACTCTGCTCATCGGTGTGCATTTCATGGCTTTCTTTGCTTGCTTATTTATTTACTTTCCATCAGCTGATGTGGAAAGCTGATCCAAAGCCTGTTAAGTATTCTCCCTCTGCTTTTTCTATTTTTTATGCATTTCTTCCTCTTTTCTTCTCAGCCATGATGTTTGAGCACCTTTATCCCATAGGCTGATGCCAATGGAATTAATAGGAGGGAGCATGCTTTTGGACCTACAGGATAGACTGTGCCCTACAGCTCATTTTCTTAGGGGTGGAGGGTGTGTGTGTGACTATATCATAGACCTAAGTGGTACCTTGCTTTCCACTTACTGTAGACCATGTGTGTTTTATCCCTAATGGACAAGCCACAATAAGGAATAGTTAACATTTGTGATAAGTTTTAGACATGCCAATGTCCTTAGCCATAAATATTTCTAACTCCCAGTATCAAAACTGAAATAATCTATGTGTGCTATGGTAAAATTACTACTATTTGCTTCTATTCTCCCT
The DNA here is from genome assembly GCA_028644305.1 of Xerus rutilus. Lineage (NCBI taxonomy): Eukaryota > Metazoa > Chordata > Mammalia > Rodentia > Sciuridae > Xerus > Xerus rutilus. The sequence goes on along the minus strand of CM053412.1, from coordinate 13,794,245 downwards.
GGTAAATCATCCAGTGGACAGAACTTGTGTCAAAGGGCAGTGACCTGCTGTGAAACTAAGGCATCTTGGAGGCTCTTTATTCTCAAAGGAGCTTATAAAGGATATAGAATGCACAAAAATTAAACAGCAGGAAAAGTGAGCCCATGATATGGAACTAACCAGGTTTTGAGAGCTAATTTGGAATCTGCATATTATGATTGGATAAAGTTTTGAGTTTTTTTCCAATGACATGTTTCCATTAGATGTAGGCTGAGCAATGGAAGTACAATCCCTTTCTCCCTGGGGAAAGTTCTCGTGCAGTTCTGTATCGCACAAGTCTTTGTTCCTAATATATTTAAAATTCCCTGATTGGAGTCATCACCTGTGGTGTCTTCATTTTGTATCCTTCAACATTATTTCTCCCAAATCTCCAACTTCACCCCACTCTCCCCTCCCACCTGCCCTGATACTAAATAAGTGTGCTTCAGCCTAGAGTTTCAACCATAGCATCACCTTGATTAATCTAACAGCAATCCATCAGAGCTGGTAGGTTTCCCAATTTCACTGCAGGCAGGATAGGGGTTGGGTGGTTTGGATAAAGACTGTCTTTCCACAAGAATCTAGATTTTACTAAAGTAAGAGGAAGTAACAATAGGGGAAGGTGTGGAGACTAGGACAAGTGAGTAAGGGACAGTCTCAGAACTTAAAGACACTGAAGCCATAAGCATCTAGGAGAGCCTGGTGGTATGTAGCTGGTTCATGGCCAATGCACAGCCTAACACCATGCAGTGCTCCAGAAGGTGTGAATTTGAAGAAGAAACCAGGATTTCCTTCTGAGCATCAGAAGTGACACTTGAAGGAAAATAGAATACACTGGAAGGAGAGCCACTACAGGAGAATGGTATGCTTATAGCTCTCTTTTCAGTGTCTCAGTCCCTGGGATTTCTCAGCATCATTTTGTGAAAGAATGAACAGAAACAGTAGCAATAATAAAGATACCATCTGTGTACTGTGATTGCTATGGGCTATGTGTTAGCCAGCTTCCCATCACTAGAACAAATAACTAGAGATAATTAAGTTTTAAAGAGAAAAAGGTTTATTTTGGCTCATAGTTTCAGAAATTGCAGCCCATGATTGATTGGCACCATTGCTCTGGGCCTGTGACAATTCAGCAAAAGCATGCAGAAGTTCATGGCAGAGCAAAAGTGCTCAGCTATGCCCAGGGAGCAACAGAAGGAAAGATGAAGGGTCCAAGGTCTCACCATTCCCTACAAGGGCACATCCCCAATGACCTGAGGACTTCCCACGAGGCCCTCCCTGTTAAAGGTTCTAGGACCTCCCGACTGAGCCATGTAGGGACAAGCCTCTACCACATGGACCTTTGGACCTCTATGATCCAAACTGTAGAAGGTTTTGATGGTTATATTGATCCGTATTTAAAACCTCATATCTATTTTTGCTTTAAAATAGAGGAATTTCAATGGGATTAAAATTCAGCTTCAGTACCACTTTTCACTTGTCAGCTTTGACTTCTGGGTTTTACTTCGGGGTAATATTTCCACATGAATGTTGAAAGTGTTTCTAAGGTCTTATAATACACATGTAAAACACTGAGACTTGAATTAAGATGTGCCTTTCCATGGGAGCTCTGCCCTTGAGCATCTGAGGATGCTATACTTAAATCACAGGAGAGTTTGCTGCTAATCAGCTTAATATATTCTTTTCATTTAAAGTACATACAAACCAGAAAGTTCAGATTTTATTGCTCAGTGACCAAATTTGTGTGATTATTTTGGAGCAAAACAAGTATTCACTCTCACAGATGTGCCCAGGGAAGGCTAGCTTATTTCATGACCTCCTCTGAGGCTCAGTAGGTACCTTTCTTCCTGCTGGCAGTGCACCAGCATCACAGCCGCCTCATTTTAGATATTTACAAATATTGCCTGAAAAAACTTGCACTTGTGGACTTTGTTTGGAAAGTTAAGATCCTTGATTAGCAGCACTTACACTCTAGTTCAAAAAATAAGCAGTATGTAAACAGCAAGTCATGTCCATGTAGAATGTGAAGGAACTTTTTGTCAATCACAGAGTTCTTTTGAGATCAAAAGCCGAACCTCTCAGTGCAATGTCACTTTTCCTGGATGTTTCAGCAGACACTAGGTCCCTGGTTAAAGAGGCAGAAAGACTTTATTCTGTGTTATCATTGATGGTTGGGGACAGTTTGGTATCAGGAAGTTCGTCTTGACATGGCAATTTAGACTTGCCAGAACACTTTGATCCCCGTAGCTGCTATTTTTCCTCCCCAAACTGAATTGCCTTAGTACAATATCAGACAGTTTGCTTGGGAAAATGAATCTTTCTCTTTTTGAGAAATACACATAGTTTTCTGACTCAGAATCTCACTTTTCTTTTTCAATAGCTGTTTTTCTCTCAGGAGGAGCTTCCTGTTTGCTTCTGCACAGGGAGGATGGGCAAGCTTTTATTAAGTTATTTGAAATTTTACTAATGGTCCTGATGTACTTAATGATTAAGCATCCATTCTTTAAATATTTTCCCCTTAGATGTTAAAATCAACCCTCTACATTTCAAAGTTGTACAGTGTGATGTATGAAAACATCGATGAGAATATATTTAATGAACCTCTGATTTCTGTATTACTAAAACAAGCAAAGTGTTGAATCCTGATAAATAACAACAAAGACACAGTGTTAAGCTTTTAATAAGGACATCTTTCTTTTAGTAAATTCAGAGTACCTATAATCTATAGTACAGGTTAGCATTTTACAACCATAAAGCAGCATGATGTGAATGATAATACTGAGACTGGACATTTTTTTCATTTCAAAAGTCATAAGCTTAAATTGGTACCATAACTTTTCTCAATTGAAGCACAACACAGAAGACACAGGGAGTGCCGAAGTACACTGCTCAGGCTGCACAAGAGTGACAATGTCTTTTAAGCAGGATTTTAGGATCTCCTCTGTCCCCCATTTAGTATCTGTTAGACAAGTCACAAAGACCTCCCAGGGGATAGCAACAGATGATCTCCTTGAAGGTCTTCCTCAGTTCTTGACTTCGGAGTGCATAAATGAGAGGGTCAATGATTGAATTGCACATGATCAGTATGAGATACAAGTTAAAGTGAGACATGAAGCACACACAGTATGGATTCTGGGGGCAAGAGATATAGAATATTAAGTGTAGGAAAAATGGGGCCCAGCAGACAACAAAGACCCCAATCAGTATGGTCAGCGTAATGGCCCCCTTCATGTTGGCCCCTTGGCGGACCGTACCAGTGCCTGGGAGGACAGCAATCCTCTTAATGTGAAGTCTGGCCATAAGGAACATGTGCACATAGAGAGAGGCCATGAGAGCCAGCATGGTGAAGAACATGGTGATGAGGCAGATGATAACGACACTGCTGTCCGAGTAGATGATGAACAGCACACCGGATACGGTGCAAGCCGCCCAGATGCAGCTTATGGTGATCCCGACCCGCTTAACCGTCATAATGTTATGGTACTGCAGAGCATAAAAGATGGTAAAATACCTGTCCACGGCGATGGAAAGCAGGCTGCAAATTGATGCAAGCAGAGAGCTACAGATCACTGAGTCAATGACATTATCAATATTCACCGTGAAGCTCTGCGCGTCGGTGTCTGTACTGTTTAACAGGGTGATGACTATGGTCTCGGATCCATTGGAAACGCTCACCAGCATATCTGCCACAGCCAGGCTGCAGATGAAAAAGTACATGGGTGAGTGCAGATTCTTGTTCTTGGCTATGGCCACGATCACTAGAATGTTCTCCAACAAGCTGATGACACCCAAAGTCACAAACACCTCAGGGGAGACAAAAAGTTGCTCGTAGCACCCCCCATCTGAGTAGCCTTTCCCCAGGGTCTGGCTGGCATTGCTGTGCAGTCCGTAGCTGCTGCGGTTCCAGAAGTGCAGCGAAGTGTGCATCCCACGGGGGAGGGTGGAATTCATCATCTGGTCGCAAAGTGGATTCAGATCCTCCTGGAATCGATGTCACCTCCCGGGTCAGGATTCTCTGTTATTTTCTCCCACTCTTGATCTGTCTGAAAGTTATGAGGCTGCGATTGGCATTCCTGCTGGGGGTGCAGTCACAAGCCTCACAGCTGGAAATGGAGTTTTTAGTCTCTTTTAGGTAACAGCTCTGATCGTTATCACCTTAAAATCTTAGGTTTCAAGATGCTCATTCGCCGTGGACAGAGTCTACTGTTTGTTTTTTTTGTTCTCACTTCTTAAACTTTAGCCTTATGCATTCAGGTCTTTTCAAAATAATTTTCCGGGGAGCGACGGAGCCACTTGGAGCCGAGTCTGTGTGCCCAAGCCCACATCGACTGCCTCTGAGAAGTGACGGCTCCCAGCCTAAGCGTGGCTTGGAGCGTGAAGAGTGAGGAGCCTGGGAGCCGCCGAGGACTTTGGAGTGTGGAGGAAAAAACCTTCAGGCTGGCTCCTCCTCTGCTTCCGTCTGACCAATCCAAGTGCAGCGCAAGTCCTCGGGACGCCTACCACGACCCGGCGCAACACCGACTCCCTTGCAGAAGCTTGTGAAATCCGAGAAGCAGAATGTGAGACGTCGGATTTCCCTTTTCAAGTTTTCAAGGAAAACAATCCCCAGAGTTCATTCTGTGATGTCACAAGACGTTCTCTGGAAGCAGCCAGGCTTACTCTTGCTTAAAATAGAGGTGTGTGTGTGTGTGTGTGTGTGTGTGTGTGTGTGTGTGTGTGTGTGTGTGTGTGTATGACGAAATGGAAAACTGTCTTACCTCCTGAAACACATACAATGCCTTCCCCTCCTAGAATACTGAATTTATCTCCTTAATTTCTTTGAATTAAGAACCTAGACAGTAATGCTTCAAATTCCCAAAAACAAGGTGGATATGATCAAAGGATGTTATTGGCAAAGAAACACAATATGGCATAATGAAGGCCATTACTCTGCATAATTAAAATTCACAGATAAAAAAACTAAAAAGCTGGGGCTGGGGTTATGGCGCAGTGGTAGCGTGCTCGCCTAGCACGCGGGAGGCACTGGGTTCGATCCTCAGCACCACATAAAAATAAAAGATATTCTGTCCACCTACAACTAAAAAATAAATATTAAAAAAAAAAAACTAAAAAGCTGAAATAGATATACCTTAATAATACAGGCAGGCATGCTATGGATGAAAGAACTGTATAGATAATTAATTCTGGGAAGAGGCCCAAGAAAATGTTCATTTGTTGTGCACTAAAATCTGCTATTTCTCGCTTGCAGGGTTTCTTTTATCAATGCTGGAAAAGTTTTCATTCACAACATTTAAAGTCCAAATAGCATTAATGCAACTATATTTTCTCTGACTATAGAAAGAAACAAACAAAAAAAAAAGACAATATTCTGTTTTCTTTTTAAGGCAACATTCTGCTTTTGTTGTTGTTTACTTTTACTTTCACCACTGAAGACTTTATGAATTGGACATACAAATACCTTGACAACTGTATCTATTCAAGCCAAGACTAGTGGATGCAAGTTATAAATTAAAGTATGAATATTTTGCTTAAGCTAATTTTGAAGGAGTGTAGCAAAGTTACCTTAGAAATTACTTAAACTCCAGGTTAAGACATTTTATGTATTGTCATTTTCTTTTTATAGTTACTTTTGGTTTTATCTGTCCCTGGTTTGCAGGTGCTGCTCATAGGGTATAAAATAGGGGAGAATTTTTCAGAGTTAATTCTTAACTCTGAGCTATTCAGGCAGGAACTTTATCTCTTTCCCTTTTGCGACAGACAATGCCAAGCATTTTTCCTGAGCATTGAGCTAAATTAACAAATTCCATCCATTTCTGGAAAGGAGGGGGGCCTTATGCCTGAATTCCAGCTAGTGCAATGTGGACCGTGAAGCTCATTATGTTACCTTCCTCTTGCCTGCTTGATTCTCGCATTTTCTGTCAAGCACATGAGTGCAGAGTGTCTTAGAAGCCTCATGTTATAAATGGCAGAATCATGTCATGGAAGAAGCCCAAACTACACAAGAATCCTTTCTTTTCCGTATTTTGGATTTACCTCAGTAGCAAACTATCTAATCAATAAGCAATAGAGAAGAAATCTTTCTAATTGTTAAACATCAGGTAGTTGACTCTGGGTAATCTTCTCAACTCAGCTCTTGCCATGTGCTTCTGATTCCCCTTGATGGCACATTATCCCATTGGCTCTGGCTTAAAATTCAAAGTATCTTTGACTTCTCCATCTGCCTCAGAAAGGCTTAAAATTCAAAGTATCTTTGACTTCTCCATCTGCCTCAGAAAGCCCTATGCTGTCCAACTTATCCATCTGATGGAAGTGCTCTTAGGAGCATATCAAAGAACGTATTGACCAGTTCAAGGTCATAAACTTTTACACTTCTTTTCTGATACTCTCTATTTTATGAGACTCATCCTTTCCTTTAATTCTTTAGATATGGTTTCCACTAATCCTTTGAACATGTTTATACTTATTGACTAAAATTCTATATATATTAAATCTAATACCTAGGCTTCCCCAGGAATAATTTTTATTGACTGCTTTTTTCCCCTCCTGTATTTGACCATACTTTCTTATTTATTTGAAAGACTCTTTTTTTAAAACCAGAAATCCTAAATAATGTAATGTAGCAATTCTAGAATTCAGATTCCCTTTCTTACTCAGGGTTGGTTGCTGTTGTTGGTTATAGTTTGCTTAGCAGTGACTTTTCTGAGAGAATTCTATAACTTATGTCTTCTGCCTTGTGTGTCCACTGAAGTCTCTGTTCTGTTTGCTTACTGGTCAGCTAGTGATTGGACAGAGTTTCCGTAGGTGCCTAGAATCAAGAAGTCTCCCAGTCTTTGCTGAGGGGCTCTATGTGTGTTGGGGAAATACAGAATTTGACAACTCTACCTTAGCTTTGCTTTCTGTTCGCACAGGGCCCTGAAATCAGCTACAGGTGCAAGCTTAGGGTTTCCTCAGGTCTTTCCTGTGCACACACACTGCCCTACAGATATGCGCAGCATTAGGGATTCCCAGGAATTTACCAGAGGAATGTATTAAACCCGTATGAATACCCAACTAGTTTTCCTTTTAAGTTTTTTGGATGGTCAATTATTTCCCCCAGTTTTTATCCACTGCCTCAGGCAGTCATGATGTTCAGCAACTGTCTCTGGTCGTTTTAACACCTGTCTCTGGGGAAAATTCTGTTCTCAGTGCGGGGAGTTCTGAGTCAGGCTAGATGAGAAAGCCCCAAAGTTTTTTAGGGAACCAACAGAGAGGTCAGCTAATCACCCTTCTGGGGTAATGAATGGGCTTTGAAGGAGCTGCCAGCCATTTCTCCCCCTCTACTTCCTCAGTGACTAGTTTTCAATATTTTTTACGGGCTGCTGGTTTTTAAGAATACCAGCAGAGCTGGTAAATGGAAGATGAGATTAGGTCCAGTTAAAATGCCACGAAGTTTACTCTTCTTATGGCAATTCAGCCATTTTCTTGAATAAATACTCCCTGAATTGCTTGAAGCCCTGGTCAATTTTCTGAATACTGAATGTGTTAATTCTGAAAAATTTTGGTAGTGTTGTGGTTGCTTTGATTGGCCAATTTTCAGTGGCCTTACTTCAGCATTCTCAGTAATATGACTTTCCATTCATTGCTTTTTATGTTAAAAAAATTAAATTAGGTTGATTTATGTCAATCTTCTCCCTTAGCAGACTATTTGATGAACAATTTAATATTTCATACTTATTCTAAATGTTTTATCAGCTTTCATAGGAAAAATAGAAGAATAAAAGAATTGGTAGAAAAGTTGAATAAAATAAAAATATAAATTTAGAAATAATAACAGGTAAATTAATACTTGAGAACAAAATTATTTCCTTTTTTTCCCACAAGAAAAGGGTTTTAATTATGGACATGAGAATCACACTGAAATCTCAGAAAACTGTATATACATACAATCTCAAATTTAATTATTTGGTGTATATTTATAAGACATTATTTGTATGGTCAATTATGCTGAAGAAATTATCTCCAAGGAGGAATTTTATTTGTCTTCTGTGATTTAGTTCTCTGCACCCAAAATAAATTAAACAAGCAATGTAAGACATATTGATGGTATTTTTGAGATTTTATTAGAGATTCTTTTTGAAATTCACACAAAATTGAGTTAGATCATAACATTTCTATTCTGAGAAAAACTTTGTCTTACATTTTATAACAACAGATATAAAAGAGTACTATACAGAAATATTTACCAAATTGTGCTTCATGGGACTTTATTTTTAGGACGTTAGTGTTTTCCGAATAAAGAGAAGATTCCAAAGTCAAATAATTTTTAGAAAGTATTGAAAACTTGTGTCTCTCTTGAAATTTGAAACTTTGCATGAACATGTCAGGTTTCTGAAGTTTCCTATTATAAGAAAATTGCTTAGCTTACTTACTTCCTAAACTTACTGGAACATGGGGCACTCCTTTTCTCATTTTATTTTATTATTGCATTCATATTACATACTATAACTTTGTTCTGAAAGAAAGCTTTATTTTTTCCCCTTTAATTATATTGCACCTATGTTACCTTGGAGATCTGAACTACTGGTATATGAAATCCATCTGCAACATTAGCTCAATCCTCCACACTTTCAAGTCAGAGTCTAAATTGTAAATTTGTTCCAAATTTAACTGATATTTCAGGGAACATTTTGAGCATAAGGCAGATTTTGGGTTTATGTTTGAATTATTTCGTCCAAAAGAAACAGGTGAACGTGTGAAACTGCCCCTGCTGAGCTGAGATACGTAGGGGCATGCAGACACACGCACCTCATTTACCAATGACCTCAGCTCACTACCTGTGTTATGAGGCACAGTCCCTGAAATATGGTCTTAGAACTTCCCATGAGTTTTCAGATAATCTTTCCTCCTTCAGTTCATAATAACCCCCAAGTTGCCACTCTTCTGAAACTCATTTCCAAAAGTACACTTCAGGTCCTACCCCTTTTAAAGTGCTCTTTGTTGTAGATTTATGCAGGTGTAAAATGGTTTTTGTTGACCAAATTGTTCTGGTTACAAAAATTTTGCTGATTTGAAATGCTTAGCAATCATCTTACACACCATTGTATAATGCCCTCATTTATAAAATGTATCTTCCTGTGAAGGACCTGAGTGGTCTACTTGCTGAACAAAGTTATTGACTGAAAACAGCTTCCAGGAAGTTGGATCTTGGAGCAAATACAGCAATGGATTTTAGAGACCTGCATGGTGAGGTAAGTTCTGTGAAGGTGAAAACCTACAGGTGCATTTTCATGCCTGCCATGAAGACTAAGAACTGATCAAGTGGTATAAAGAGAACCAAAATGGAATCAATAGACCATCAAAAAATAAAGTTTGAAGGAAATACAATGGTCAGCAGGTACAAATTCACCATAGCTGTCTAGTAGATCAGACCTGAGAAAATTTTGCTAGATCCAACAGTTAGGGAGTTATTGGTCATTACAGCAAGATCAATGAATGGAATGACAAGGGAGAACATTATTTGATTTCCCTGAATTGAAGAATGAGTGGAAAGAACACTATGATCTCAACAATGAGGAAAGCAGAATTCCTTCCTTCCTTCCTTCCCTCCTTCCTTCCTTCCTTCCCTCCTTCCTTCCTTCCTTCCTTCCTTCCTTCCTTCCTTCCTTCCTTCCTTCCTTCCTTCCTTCCTTCCTTCCTTCCTTCCTTCTTTCCTCCTTTTCTTCCTTTCTTTCCAATTTCCTACGGTCTGCCCTTTCCCCAGGATGATATTATCTCACTGATGTCTCCTTTCACTATCCTTCAGCATTTCTTCTTCTGTCCATCCACTACCCTTCCCCAGCAGAATCAGTTAAGGGTTGCCCAGCTCTTCTCCCATAGCACCGTATGAAACAACTGTACTACAATGTCAGTTATTGCTAGCATATTTGTATTCCTGGCAAGCATATCAGTTTATTTATGGCACAGAGCATTTGCTATTTTTCAGGGTGTTTCCAATAATGCACAGTGTCTGACACAGCATAAGTAGAAATATAGTTTTACCTTGATTAATTGACTGGTGGATGGATAAATTGTACAAACTAAGGTTAATTTTTAATTTCTATCTTTCCTTATTGTATCTCTAACATTTAGTTTCAAGTTTACATACAATAAAATTCACCATGGTGTACAATTCTATGAATAATTCATCCATCATCTGTAGTTTTCAACATACATATCTTAATCATATGCTGTTAGATGCCTTTGGTGCTATTTCTCGTAGAACTGGTACTGAGACTGTAGATTTGATATTTTTTTCTTTAAATACTGGTAGAACTCATCAGTGAAAGTTTCTGGGTCTGGAAATTTTTTGGCAAGCAGTTAAATATTAATGTCATGTTCCTAGAATGTATGCATAGATCTACTTTTTGATTGAGTTTTGGTAGTTTTTATCTTTCAGGTTCATCTAAGATTTTACTAAAATCATTTTTATCTTGCCAAGTGGAAATTATGTTTTAATGTTAACTTATTTATACTAGAAGAATTTCAATTTAAATAGGAATTTTAAAATTTGTAGTCTAATTACATTGTTCTACAAATAAGAGCCAAATGAACATGTTAGTTGTCCCTGTTTGATTCCAAATGTAGCAGAGCTAGAATGAGAATCAAGTTACTATAAGTCAGCTGTATTTCTTTCCATTTAATCATACTCTACCTATATTAGTTCAGAGATCTGAACTATTAGTACATTAAGTTCATCTACAACAATAGCCTAGTTTTCCAGATTCTAATTCCAGAGGACAAATACCTTTGATCATCATAAATGAAAACCTCTTAAACAATGAAACAAGATGGAGAGAACTTTAAAGAGAAGAAACTTAAAGTTAGAAGTATCTTTGAAGAGACTGGTTTTTCCACATGAACTCCTGGTTCTTTTGTTCTGAAATCAGTATGACCAATGCTTCTTTAGGCATTGATTTTATTCACAGTATCTTTACTGATTTGACATAAACCTGGCATGGTTGTATGTATCTGTAATCCCAATGACTGGGGAGGCTGAGGCAGGAGGATCTCAATTTTGAAGCCAGCCTGGGTAACTTAGTGAGACCCTGTCAACAACAACAACAATAATAACAAAATTATTAGCAATGATGATGTAAACCCAGTGGTTGAGTGCCCCTGGGTTTAATCCCTGGTAACATACACATACACACATACACACAAATGACATGAAAATATAAAGTTCCCCTTTTATTGGTACATTCTCAGAAATCTTAATCACACTTAGGAATAAAATCATGCTATGCTTGTTAGGTTTATCAGAACAACTTTTTGTGTATGTGTAAAAATTTTAAGCATATGCCTCAATTTTCCCTCTATAAAATTACAATAATTATTATCATCATGATCACTTCAAGAATTACTGTGAGAATTGAATGAACTAATATATATGAAGCACTTTTATTTCTGTTTTGCATAGAGATAATGTATATAAGCATTAGCTATATTTATTTATGTTTTTCTAACCTAATGTTTTTATGGCCTTTGTAGTCTACCTGGGGATTGCACATTCTCTGTAAGATCCACCCTATTTTGCACACTGTAATCATGGGAGCAGTTCTTAAAGACACTTTTGGTTATTAAATTCAATTTCTTATTGATGAAGGCATTTCTTTTTGTGTGCAAACACTCCCTGATACTTCATACATCATTAAACTTCCCTTCTCAGCACAGCAATAGCTCCGGGCAACAACTGTTGAGTCACTTCATAATCAATAACATGTAGGTTGCAATTAGATGCTTAAGTAAACTGATTTACTTATATATAAATGGAGACTTGCAACCCAAAACTGGAGACGAACCTCCTTTGCAAGGAACCTGGTGTGTTCTTTATAGCAAAAGATCATTTTGTAAACACCTACTTCTTGCTCTTCAGTGAATTTGAGGGGTTTGGGAGAAGTAGTTTGATATTTGAAATCTTTTCTTGGGTTAGTGTGGAGATGGATTCTGGCAAGGTTTATTGCTTCATTAAGTCTCTACCAGTAAATAATCAAAAACTCAATATGTACTTAAAGTTATACATTTGTATGTACAGTAGATATATTTTCAAAGCTTTATTATAAATATAATCTCTGTAATTTTGATTAGTTTTAAATTAAAGGGGGAGATTTCTGCCATTTTATGCCCCAACTTTTCTGTTAATCAAAAATCTGTGCTTAGATATATAGGTAAACTTTTCCTTAGCTAAACCTATAACAAACAAATTTGTAATAAAACTTGATATTCCTCCCTTTATGATTTCATTAATTTAGATTCTGTTATATTATATGCCTCAGATGGTGTTTGTGCTATTTTACTGCTTTTGATTGCATCTGGTGAAGTAGGGTTGACAGTTTTGTATAATAATATACAGCAGGCTCTTGGATTTTCCTATGACTTACAATATAAGTAGTTGCAAAATAACAAAGTTTTTTTTTTTTTTTTTGCTCTTTACTAATCTTATGTTACAGGAAAGAGAAGAAGTAATGTTTCTTTCATAAATTACTTGTATTCAGGTTGCTTTTGCTCTTGGCTAAGAAATCTTCAATTCATTTCTTAAAATGTCTGAAGTAACTTCATGATGTGCCTGAGTCAACCTTCCATCACTCTCACCAAACACCTGAGGTAATCAACTTAAAAGAGGTAAAGATTTGTTTTGGATCATGATTTCAAAGACTCTGGTCCATAGTTATTTAGTTCCCTGGTTTTTGGATGTGTAGTAAGGCAGAACTTTGTAGCAGGGAACACATGTTGGTGTGAAGTTTCTCAATTCATGGTAGCCAGGAAGAAAAGAGAGGAGGGATCAGAATCCCAATATCCTCTTCAGGGTACCCCTAACAACCTAATTTCCTTCTACTAGGCCCCATCTCCTAAATGTTCCACTACTCCTTAACAGCACCACAGGATGATGACCAAACCTTTAGCATATGAGCCTTTGAGGGACAATTAAGATCCAAATCATAATAGGATATATGACACATCTTCTCTTATTGGAGCGTAGCAACTGTGCACCTTTTTGCAGAGTCAGAAGACAGTGTAATTCCCATATCCCTTCAACCAGGCATTTTTCCAGGTGAAAAGAAAAAAATATTGGTGGCAGAGTTTGCTTTTGTCAAGGAAGAGATGTTGGAAAAGACCACACTTATGTTGATGTTTCTGAAAACATGAAGAAATAAGCCAAAAAGATGCCTATAAAAGTTTATTATCTTCTAATAATGAAGATACCAAAGTAGATGAAATCCTTTTCAAATAATTTAAAAAGTTGATGGTTAAAATTATCAATAAAATTTAAAATACATAAAGAATGAACCAAGGGAGAAAATACAGGATATGAAAGAGCATTTCAATAGAGATAGGGATTCTGAAAAAGAACCAAACAGAAAAACTTGGAAATGAAAGGCCTAATAAATCAAATATAAAAATTCAGTTGAAATTCTCTCTAATAGACTAGATAAAGAAAATGACACAATCTCAGAGCTTGAAAATGAGGTGCCCAACTTTGGACATCCATGCAGTATTGAAGAAAAAAATAAGAAACTATGACCAGAATATAAAATAACTGTAGGACAACCTTAAGAGACTAAACTTAAAACTCATCCTCACTGAGGAAGTAGCAGAGGTACAGATTAATGGCATCAATTACCTTGTCAGTACAATAACAGAAAAAAATTTCAAACCTTGGTGACAAGAAGGATATACAGATACTGTAGGCATTTCGAACCCCAAATAGACAGGACCAGAAAAGAAACTGTCTGGACACACTATAGTTAAAATTTCAAAAGTACAGATCAAAGAAAGAATTTTAAAAGCTACAAGTGAGAGACACAAGGTAATGGTTAGAGGAAAACCAGAATAATATAAGATTTCTTAGAAGAAACCCTGTAAGTTCAGGAGAACTCAGAATGATGAATTTCATGCCATGAAAGGAAATAACTGCCAGTCAAATTTCTGTATCCAGCAAAGCTATCATTCAGAATCTAGGAAGAAATAAAAACTTTCCACAATAAGCACGAACTAAAGTAATCAATGACTTCCAATCCAGATTTACAGAGGATATTTAAAGGAACTTACACATGGAAGAAGAAAATAAAAACAACCAAAAGAGCTTGGAAAAGAATAAATCTCATTAGAAGAATAGGCAAGCAAATGAGAAATAGGATCAAAGCAAACATTAGAAATAAATCAGTGACAGGAATATATACCACACTATAATAACACTGGATTTAAGTGATCTCAATTCTTCAATTAAAAGACATAAACTGGAAGTTTGGATTTAAAAAAAAAAGACCCAACTATTTGCTGTCTGCAGGAAGCACACCTCATAGGCAAACACATCCACAGATTGAAAGTGAAAGATAGAAAGTAATATTCTATGCAAATGGAACATGAAAGCATGCAGAAGTAGCTACTCTCATATTAAATAAAGTAGACTTCAAGTCAAAATTCATTAGAAGAGACAAAGGAGGTCAGCATATATTGGTAAGGGGAACAATCCAACAACAAAATATAACAATAGTAAATATGCCTCAAATATCGGTGTATTTAATAACATAAAACAAACATTACTGGGACATAAAGGCTCAGATAGCTTCCAATACAATAATGTTGGTTGATATCAATACACTTCTCTTACTAATAGATAAGCCATCCAGTCATAAAATCAACAGACATTGTAGCATTAAATCATTCTATAAATCCAATGAACTTAACAGACATCTATAGAATATTCTGAATTCACTTTATTTTTAGCTGCTAATGGAACTTCTCCCAAATCAATCATATTTTAGTCCAGAAAGCAAGTCTTAGTAACTTAAAAAGAATTGAACTAAATCCTCATATCTTATCAGATCATAATGGAATGAAATTGGAAATGAACAGCATGCAAAAGTACAAAAGCTATACAAACACATGGAGATTTAACAATGCACTTTTTTTAAAAGATTTTTTTTAGTTGCTGATGGACCTTTATTTTATTCATTTATTTATATGTGGTGCTGAGAATCAAACCCAGTGCTTCACATAGGTGAGGCAAGTGCTCTACCTGAGTTACAACCCTAGCCCTGAACAATACACTTTTGAATGATGAGTTGATAATTCAAGAAATCAGAGGAGAAATTTAAAAATTCTTAGGATCAGGTGAAAATAGAAATATAATATTTCCAAATCTCTGGGAACCAGAGGAGGCAGTTCTAGGAGGAAGGTGTACAGCCATGAGTGCATACTTTTAAAAAATCAGAAAGATACCAATAATTATTTGAGATCCCAATAATTATTTAGGTCTTGTAATAAATAATAATGCATCTCAAGGTCTTAGACAAATAGGAATAAATCATTCCCCAAGCCAGTAGAAGGGGGAAAAAAATAAAGATCAGAGCTGAATTACTGAAATAGAGAAGAAAAGAACAATAAAAAATGATCAATGAAATAAACAGTTGAGTTGATTCTTTGAGAAGGTAAACAAGATTGATAAACCCTTGGCCAAACTAAAGAAAAGAAAGAGAAAACTCAAATCAATAAAATTAGAAGTGAGGAGGTATGATAACAGGTACCGCTGCAATTCAGAGGATTTTAAGGACTACTTTGAAAACTTCTATTCCAATAAATTGGAAAACCTAGGAGAAATTGACAAGTTTCTATACATGCAAGACCTACTAAAATTGAACCAATAAGATAGAGATAAACCTAAACCAATAACAAGAAATGAGATTGAAACAGTGTTATGGTTTGAATTTGAAATGTTCCCTCCAAAGTTCACATGTTGAAAGCATGATCCTCAGTGCAGCAAGGTTCAGAGGTGAGGCTTGTAGGCAGTTATTGGCTCATGACAACTCTGGCCTCATCAGTACATTAATCCAATGGATGGATTTATTGATAGCTGAATATACCACTGGAGGTGGGTCCTAGTTGGAAGACGTAGGTTACTGGGGGATTGCCCTGAAAGGATTTAACATTTCCCCAGTGACCTCCTCCTTGGCTGCCATGAGCTAAGTGACTTTTCTCCCCCATGTCCTTCTACTGTGATAGTTCTGCCTTAGATCCAGCCGACCATGGACTTATGAGCATCTTGCCTTCTCTTAAGTTGTTCTTTTAAAAATTATGTTCTTATTAGTTACATATGACAATAGAATGTATTTTTTTTTTTTTTTTTTTTAATATTTATTTTTTAGTTGTAGGTGGACACAATATCTTTATTTTTATGTGGTGCTGAGGATCGAACCCAGTGTCTCTCGCGTGCTAGGCGAGCACGCTACCACTGCGCCATAACCCCAGCCCCAATAGAATGTATTTTGACATATTTTACATATATGAAATATAACTTCTCATTCTTCTGGTTGTACACGATGTAAAATTACACTGCTCATGTAATCATATATGTACATAGGAAAGAATGTCCAATTCATTGTACTATCTTTCCCATTCCCATTCCCCCTCCCTTTTCTTTGTTCCCCTTTGTCTAATCCAAAGCACTTCTATTCTTCCCTATTCTTCCCTACCCCTTCCTTATTGTGAATTAGCATCCACATATCAAAGAGAACATTCTGACTTTGTTTCGGGGGCGGGGGGAGATTGGAGTATTTTATTTAGCATGATAGTCTTCAGTTTCATCCATTTACCAGCAAATTCCATAATTTCATTTCTCTTTATGGCTGAGTAGTATTCCATTGTGTATATGCACCACATTTTCTTTATCCATTCATCTGTTGAGGGCATGTAGGCTTGTTCCATAATTTAGCCATTGTGAATTGAGCTGCTATAAACATTGATGTGGCTGCTGCTATAAACATCAATGTAGTATGCTGATTTTAAGTCCTTTGGATATATGTTGAGGAGTGAGATAACTGGATCAAATGGTGATTCCATTCCAGGTTTTCTGAGGAATCTCCATACTGCTTTCCATAGTGGCTGCACCAATTTGCAGTCCCACCAGCAATGTGTGAGTTTACCTTTTCCCCCCACTTCCTCATCAATATTTATTGTTACTTGTATTCTTGATAATTTCCATTCTGACTGGTGTGAGATGAAATCTCAGTATAGTTTTGGTTTGCATTTCTCTAAATGCTAAAGATGTTGAACATTTTTCATATATTTGTTAATCATTTGTATTTCGTCTTCTGTAAAGTGCCTGGCCAGTTCCTTTGCCCATTTATTAACTGGGTTATTTGGTTTTTTTGGTGTTAAGTTTGAGTTGTTTATAAAATTGTTCTTAATAGGTTTTTTTGATTACAGCAATGAAAAGCCAACTGACACAAACAGTAATTTAAAAAACCTCCCCAAAATGAAAAACCAGGATCAGATGGATTCTAAAGGACTAATACAAACACTCCTCAAATTAGTCCATAGAATAAAAGGGAGTGGAACACTTCCAAATGTATTCTATGAAGTCAGTATCACCCTGATACCCAAACCAGATAAGGACATAATAAGGAAAGAAAACTACAGACCAATATCTCTGATGAACACAGATGCAAAAATCCTTGCTAACAAATTATTAGCAAATAATATTCAAAAACACATTAAGAAAAAATAAGAAAACCTTAATATAAACCATGATCAAGTCAGTTTCATTCAATGGATGCAAGGGTGGTTTAACATATGCAAATAAATAGATGTAATTTACCACACAAATAGAATTAAGGACAAAAATTATAGTCATCCAAATAGTTGCAGAAAGTCTTTAACAAAATCCAGCACCCATTCATGATAAAAGCATTGAAGAAACTTGGTAGAAGGAATCAACCTCAACATCATAAGGGCTATATATGACAAACCCAGAGCCATCATCTTACTTATTGGGGAAAAACTGAAAGCATTTCCTCCAAAATCAGGAACAAGAGAAGGATGTCTACTTTTACCACTCCTTTTGAATATGATACTTTAAATTTTAGCCAGAGCAATTAGGAAAGAGAAGGAAATAAAATGGATACTAATAGGAAATAAAGATGCCAAGTTGTCCTTGTTTGCAAACAAAATGACTCTATAGTTAGATGATCCTAAATGCTCCACCAGAAGACTTCTAGATCTGATAAATCAAATTCTGCAAAGGAACAGTAACAAAATCAGTATACAAGCATCAATTGCTTTTCTATACATGTAGAATGAATCTGCTGAGAAAGAAATCAGAAAAACAATTCCATTCAAAACTAAAATAAAATAAAGAGGAAAAAATTTTAGAAATAAATCTAACTGAAGAGGTGAAATACCTTTACAAAAAAATTTATATAATGGTGAGAAAAGAAATCAAAGAAGACAACAGAAGATGGAAAGACCTCTGTGTGCAAGGGCAGACAGAATTGCGATTGTTAAAATGACCATACCACCAAAAGCAGCGTACAGATTCAATACAATCCCCATCAAAATACCAATGATATTCTTCCAAAATCTAGGAGGAAAGTCCTAAAATTATGGAGAAGACAAAAAGACCCAGAATAGCCAAAGCAATTCTGAGCAAAAGGAATAAAGCTGAAGGCATCACAATACCTGACTTAAAATTATACTACAGAGTCATGGTAATAGTAATAGTCATAGTAATAAAACAGGTGGGTTTTGGCATACAAATAGACGCATAGACCAATAGAATGGAATTAGAAGATACAGAGACAAATACAAATATATGGTCATCTGATCTTTGACAAAGGTGTCAAGAACTTACATTGGAGAAAAGACAGCCTCTTTAACAAATGGTACTGGGAAAACTGGATATTCATATATAAAAAAATCCCTATATCTCTATATCTTATCCTAGATCAAAGAATAGATCAAAGATCAAAGATCTGGAATAAGACTACAAACTCTACAATTGCTATAGAAGAACACAGAGAAAACACTCCAACCTGTAGGCATAGTTATCATAGGACTCCTATAGCTCTAAAAGCAATACTAAGAATCAATAAATGGTATGGCATCAAACTAAACAACTTTTGTATAGGTAAGAAAGCAATCAGAGAAAGCCTACAGAATGCTAGAAACTCTGTGGATTAGTGGATTAGCATTTAAAATATAAAGAACTCAAAAAGATCAATCCACTCCATTTAATAAATGGGCAAATGAACTAAACAGTTTTCAAAAGAAGATATACAAGTGGCCAACAATTATATAAACAAAACATCTCTGGCCATCAGGAAAATGGAAATCAAACCTATAATGAGATTTTATCTCACTCCAGTTAGAATCATCAAGAATGCAAATAACAATAAATGCTGGTGAGAATGAAGAAAAAAATAATTCTTATACACTATAGGAAGGAATGTTAATTAGTACAGGCACTGTGGAAATAAGTAGACAGTTTCCTTAAAGGATGACAGTTGGAAACATCATATGATCCAGTTATACCAGTCTTTGGTATTTACTCTAAAGATTTAAAATCTGTGTACTTTGGAGATACATGCATACCCGTGTTTATAGCAGTACAATTCACGGTAACCAAATTATGGAACAGATAAAGAAAATATGGCATATATACACAATGGAGTTTTACTCAGCTATTAAAAAGAACATAATTACATCATTTTCACCAAAATGAATGGTACAGAGAACATCATGTTAAGTAAAATAAACCATAGTCAGAAAGTCAAGGGTCATATGTTTTCTCTCATATGTAGAAGCTCAAGAGAAAAACAGGGGAAAAAGGTATTTCATGAGAAATAGAAAGTAGACCAGGAGGGTAGAGGAAGCAGGCCAGGGGAAGGGAAGAAGGAATGAAAAAAGGAAGGAGAAACTAGGGGATGAAATTGGTCAGAGTGTGTTACATGCATGTGTGCATATGCCACAAGAAATCCATTTTTTTGCATAACTCTCATGCACAGAGGGGGGATGGAGGGAAGAGAGAGAGGGAAGAAGGATGCTATAAGTTAAGAGATATGAGACTTAAGAAAAAAAATCAAAGAGAGGCAGGGAGAATTTTGCATATCTGGGGACTAAAGTTTAAATGAGAAGCAGCCTAACTCTGGGAGGCCCTTGGCATTGATAACAATAACCTGAGTGCAGTAGCTTCAGGAAAAATTAAATCCCAGTAAATTGTTTTCCCTCATATATAGAAGCTCAAGAGAAAAAAAGGGGGTCGATGACCTTTTAACTAACTGTGCTTTCTCTTTTTAAAGGGATTTGGTTTTGTATTATTTAAAAAAGAAAAAACCTCTATCTAGCTACCAAGGAGATTACTACCAAGATCCCTTTTTTGCTTTCTATACCCTTGGATTCTGCAAGAGTGATCCAGAGTTTGGCCACAGATAATGCAAACCTTCTAACTCCCAACTTAGAGATGAAATAAGGCAGCACATAGCAGCTTGCCTTAGAAGAGCTGTTATACCATTAACAGCTTCTTATCCAAACAGACAAAATGATTTTTAAAAATCAAATATTTGCTAATGAAATATTCAATGAAATATATTCTGTGCAATATTCTGTGTTATCTTTCATCTATGACAGCAATGTACTTTTGTGACAATTATTTTAGGCTAATGCCTTATATAACTCTTTCTCAATATCTGTTAAATTGTTAGCACAATATGTTCTTGGCTTAAAGAGTACACTACAAAAAGTTTCTGATAGATAGTGTTTCCCTGTAGACTCAATTAGAGGGTCTTTTATTGCCCTGTTATTTGTTTGGAAAGATAGAAAATATGGCCAATAATTACCTGGCAAGATGAACTAATATCCAAGATTTGGGCAGATTGGATTCTGAGGGAATATGCTGCAAACTTAATTGAAATATCTCTGACACAGAATAGATTTGCCCTTGACTCACACCCAGGATAGCCACCTTATCAACCTTTTAAATAGATTCTTCACTCCATCCCCAGACATCTTTTTATTTAATATTTGTACATCCCTGAAATCGGTCTGGTTTCTGGAAAAGTAGTAATTGCACTTCTGCAAAGAGCTTTCAGGTACACAGTATCCTGACATGTTTGTACAGTTTCAAACTATGACACTGAAGTATAAATGCTTCAAGCTTATAGAAAACATTTAAATGATTGCTTAGATTTCTTCTATACTTTTTAATCTGGGCAAAATTTGAATGAAAATGATTTTTTTCAATCAACATGTACAATCTTCAAAGAGAGGGACTAAAACAAAAAAATTTAAAAAACTAAATAAAGTTAAGTGTATTTTCTTGGTCAGTAGTATCTTCATTTATTAAATCATGAGATTGTGTTTTTAGAACAAAACAAGACTCTAAAATAAATTAGAATGATTATTGAGTCTTATTTACCAGAACATTTTTCCAGTTACCATTTATACTAATAATTTTCATCTATATGAAAGTTAAGGTATAATATTCTATCTGATGATTTTTAAAATTTACTTTTATAGATTTTATTTTTGATTAACATGTACAAACTGTAAATTTGAGTATCATTCAGTGTGATACTTGAACACATGCATACAATATGCTCTAATCAAATCCAGCCTCCCTCTCCCCTCTGCTCTACCCTTTCCAACCTCTAGTAATCACTATGAAATATCATGTCAACTTTTTTTAATTTATTTTTTATTTTTTTTAGTTTTCAAGATGAGAGAGAACATGTGGCATTTTTGAGTTAATTCTAAACAGGCCCAAATAGGTGATTTTAGGTAAAGATCCACAAAATTTAGAGGAAACAAATGAATCTTTTGTAGAGAAATAAGATCGGAGATAAGATCTCAATCATTGCAATTATCTTTCCTTTAAGTCAGTCAGTCAGTCACTCACTCATTCTTCTTTTTTTTTTTTTTTTTTTCAAGAGAATTAAATCGTTTATTGATTACACATGATAATGGATGATACACAAACTTCATTCCCATCTATTATTTATCTGGTACCATTATTCAATTTAGGTATTGCATAGGATGTGCCAACAAATCATTTTTATAACCAAATAATTCCATGACTGCTTGGGTGACCTTTTCAATGGTGAACTTCAGAAGGTCACAACTA
>CM053412.1:13748987-13771817 GCA_028644305.1 Xerus rutilus | reverse complement strand
AGAATCTT
Source organism: Xerus rutilus (assembly GCA_028644305.1). NCBI lineage: Eukaryota > Metazoa > Chordata > Mammalia > Rodentia > Sciuridae > Xerus > Xerus rutilus. The sequence continues at coordinate 13,771,809 of CM053412.1, read as the reverse complement.
CTCTTGAGACAGCTCTCTTTGGTTCCACAACTCTCCCATCCACCTTGTGTGGTCTTGCATTCATGGCTGCATCCACTTCTTCCACAGTGGCATAAGTGACAAACCCAAAGCCCCTGGAGCGCTTGGTGTTTGGGTCTCTCATTACCACACAGTCCGTGAGTGTTCCCCATTGCTCAAAATGGCTTCTCAGACTCTCATCAGTTGTTTCAAAGCTCAGCCCTCCGATGAATAGCTTCCGCAGCTGTTCGGGCTCTTTAGGGGACTCTGATTTAGACATGACGGCGGCAGGAAGAGAGACTTCAAGGATGCTTCAACGATGCTTTCTCGGCGGCGTCCACAGGCAGAAAGGAGTAAGCTAACGAACGTATCTGACTCACTCATTCTTCTAAGTGTCTATGATAGACCAGGCACTGTCCTCTTAGCTCCAAAAGAAATGTCAGTAAATGAGGTAGTTCCTTCCTTTAAGTTGCTCCTTTTACTAGTGAAAGAGAAAAACAAAACAAAACAAAAACTTTAATGGGAAAATCCAGAGGAAGAGACTAGCACTGGTGTTGTAAGGGCTTGATATGGACGGTTGCCTAGCCTAAGAGGCATTACAGGAGGCTTCCTCAGGAGACATCTGCTCAAAATCTTAACTTTTAAGCAGGAATTAATCATTTTGGGGGGGGAGGGAAGAAGAGGAACAGGGATTTCAGGTCCATAGGACAATTTAGCAATGCTATAGAACTAAGAAACAGAATATAAGGGATATAAACCACATAGGGAATGCTGGGATATAAAATTAGAGTCAGGAAGGGTAGAAAAGAAGGGAGGAAAATTGGCAGAAAGCTGATCCCATTAAACTTTTCAGCTTTATGAACATATTTTACTTTATATTATAAAGATGAAATTTAAAGATATATTCTTGGTTGTTAGGTAGTAACCAGAAGTTGACATTGGACATTGATAATAGGATTGTAGGTAAAATCCAATATAAATTTTAATGTAATGAAGTTTGCAATATGGTAAGTTATTGGACCTGAAGAGTAAGGACCTCTGTTAATTGTACAAGTTGAAGGAATTAGCATGCAGATAATAAAAACAGGTGATTGCATATTCATTTGGTTGTTATAATGTTGTACAGATAAAATATATCCTGTTTGTGAACACATAGTTGGAGCTTATTTTGGAAACAATAGTACAACCAAGAAGTTCCCCAGATCACTACTCAGTAGGCCACTATTATGGTGATTCATGCTCCAAAGCTCCCGTGGCTCAAAATACAACAAGGTGCCTAGAATCATAGATATCACATATACTTATGTGCACTGCCCAGTTTGAAAACTCAGAGGTGAAGTTTTCCACCAGCTTTTTCATTGTTGAGTATCTGTTATTTCGACATATCAATTTCATATTATGTACATTTGCATTCACTAACTTGACACCTAGACATTTTATTACATATGCCATTATTTTGCATGTTGATATGATTATCAACTAGTAAATTAAGGAAAAACAGAGTAATTCCATAATAGTCCGTTGTATATGAAGTTATATATATAACAAAGTAATTTCATTGCATTGTTTTAGCTTCAGTGTTACATACAATTATAATTTCATGTTTGGCTTTGGGATTCTTCTGTTATTATTTAGAAAATGACTTTCCTTATCCTAAGAAATATGAGAGAGGAAAATAAAACTATTTTCTTTTTGTTATTTGCCTTACTCTCCTTTGGTTTCCAGCCTTTTCTGATATTGAACAAAAAAAAATGACTTAGTTTCCTTAGATTACTGCCTCAAATTTAATTGCTTTTTTCAAATGTGGTCAGCTCACAATCCTCAGAAGCAAGCACATCATTCTAGACATGGATTTTCTGTCTAATGCAATCAGTGGGATATAGTCTAACTAAGATGATTCTAGTTCTAGACTTAAGTCCCTTTAACAAGATTAATAATAGATTTTAGGTCTCTGACAATTAAATCATGTCCTTTGGCTTCAATTGCTCCTCAGACTTCCCCAGTAAATTGATGCCATTCAGTGTAAATTCTGTTGCTTTAGGATATGACTCTCATTTGCTTTTCAAGTTTTAGAACTTTGAAATCACATTGCTTGGCAAGTAGTTTGCAGTTATTCATAGCTTTTATATGGGGAAAGTTTCCATACACAAGATTATAACATTGAACAAGGTTTGCCTCTTTCAAAATGAAGGGTGTATTGAATGCTTATGTAATCATCAATATTTTATCTTTGCACAGTCATTGGATATAAAATTACCAAGGAGATTTTACAGAAAAAAAAGTGCAAGTACTCCTATACAATCATTTTATTGTAGCTCAATAGCCCTAACTTTCCAGTCCTCCAACATTCCATAAAATTGTTTATGGATGTGTAATTGGAGAGACCGAATTTCCTATGAAAATTAAACTCAGGTATGGTGCACTCGGTGGTTTCTTAGGACTACCCAGCCTGGTATCCTCCCAATCCTGGTCTGCTGTATTAATGTCCATTTAATAGACTTTACCTCTGTTTGGAATCTAGTAGTTTTTTATTGTTACTTTTTAAAATTAATTCATTATAGATATACATAATATTGGGGTTCCTTTTAATGACATTTTACAAACATGGAATATAATCAATTCAATCTCCAGTCCTTCCCCTTTCCTTCTGCTCCTCTCTCTGTTCTCTTTCCTCTGCTATACTGGTCTTCCTTCTCTGGCACAGTTTCACAAATGTCATTTTAATATGATGAGAAGAATAAAACCAATATTTTTATTTTCTTATTTTTGTGCTACTGGGGGATCAATTGCAGGCTTCACATATCCAGGGAAACACTCCACCATTGAGCTGCATCCCCAGCTTATAAATGAATGCTTTCAATTCATACTCAAAGGGACCAAATCATATTTCATGATAATAGCTTGAGTTTGCTGCATGATTAAATCGAACATTTATCAAATCTTTTTTTTGGAAGTTCTCTGAATTCATTTATTCCATCAATAAAAAATTCATTAAATGCCTCTAATTATTTTGTTAGGGTCCTATAACAAAGTACCACAGACTGAGTAGCTTAAACAGTAGAAATGTGTTTTCTCCTGCTTCTGGTGGCTGGTTAAGGTGTGGGGCCTCTCTCTCTGGCTTGCAGATGGTCATCTTCCCTTGTACATGTCTGTGCTCCATTCTCCTCTTCTTACAATGACACTGGTCATCTTGCATTAGGGTCATCCTGAAGACAAAATTTTAACTTAAAGGCCCTCACTCCAAATGTCACATTCTTAGAACTTCACTACATGAATTTTGAGGGCACATGACTCAACCCATTAGCAGTACCTCATCATTTGCCCTGAAACTTATGATTTAATAGTCAAATATTCACCCTTTCATCTCACCTACTGGACAATCGAGGGACTATTTTAGGTTAAGGGGATGAAGAAGAGGTGAAAATCATATTTGAGTGGATAGTGCCTGGAGGCTAAATGAGTCAGTAATGCTGGGAACAGCCTGCTGCATTTTAGATTAAATTCTGAAGGTGTGAAAATCAATATGAAAAGAATTTTGGGAAGACTTATAAGCAAATCAGTGTTTTGTCCCAATGAAGTTATCTCCTGAATGCTGGAAATTTGTGCATTTCTCATTGTTTCTGGTAGTATGAAATGTAATCAAACATGTTTAGAATCAATGTATAATAATTTTTTTTTTTTTGGTACTGGAGGATTGAGCCCAAGGAAGGCTTTCTCACTGAGCCACATCCCCAACTCCTTTTTATTTTTTATTTGAGACAGAGTCTCGCTGATTTGCTTAGGGCCTTCTTAACTTGCTGAGGCTGGTCTCAAACTCGAGATCTTCCTGCCTCAGCCTCCTGAGTCACTGGGATTAGAGGCATGCACCACCATGCCCCGCTTCAATGTATAATTCCTTTTCTTTTTAAGTATTTTTTTAGTTGTATATGCATGATACCCTTATTTTATTTTATTTTTTATGTGGTGCTGAGGATCAAACCCAGTGCCTCACATGTGCTAGGCAGGTGCTCTACCACTGAGCTACAACCCCAGCCCTCAGTGTATAATTCTTAAAGTAGTTAAGAAGCAAATGCTGGCTTTTCTATTTGCACAGCAGCAAAGTGTCAAGTATTTGACAGAACTTAAAAATTTAAACTGTGGTTTTGTTAAAATTGCATTTCACTTAAATGTACCTTTTGTTGATGATGTCAGGCTTGAAATATCTTTTGTAAACTTGCTGCCATTATCATATAGCTAACAGCTAGGGTTTTGGGTTTTGGGGGCATTTTTGGTCTTTGAATAAATCATTGATATATTTCATATAAAAATACCAATGAAATATATGTGCATTTCAAGCAAAAGCTCAGGGTTCATGTTTGTATCTGCATTTCTGTAACCTATTATAATTTCCTATCATGTCCTTTCTTTATCTACCCATTATTGGTAAAATTGATGAGTTTTGTAAAGATAACAATATACCAAGTGTTTATTAGTCATGTCATCAAGACATTTGGTCCTGTTTAAGGGTTTCCTTTTCCTGTCAGGGTCCACCCCACTCATCATTGTCGTATCCAGCATCTGAAATCTCTGCACTTGGCAACCTCTGCACTCGTTTGGCCAGCACACTGTGTTCCTGGAGCAGAAGCAGCCGTCCTTTAATCCTCTTCTGGCCTAAGGCCTGTGCTGACACCTGGTGCTGGCATCCTGGTCCCATCCGCCTCTCAAATAGTAAAGATGCCTGAAACTCAGGCCAGTAGTGAGGGAACTGGTAGTAATCCGTTCTCCTCCAGAGCAGCCCTCTGACACTGCACTGTGTGACTGGCAGATCAAGACTTCTTTGAAATTCCCTCACCTCACCTCACCTGATAGACAAGTCTGTTTTATTTACAGTTGCTTTTTTGCCTAACTGAGAGTCGCAGGTTTTTTATTGTTTCTTTTCTTAGTCCAGTGATTGAATTTCTCTTTCTCTCCACTGGTATTCTCTTCGTATAGCTTGGGGACAGCAAGTAATGCTTGGGCGAAGGGAAGTAATCAGCCTTTTGGTGAACTTCAAAAGGATTGCGTGGCTCCCACTCGTTTGCAGGTTTTAGAAAGTGCAGTATTTGACCCTTTTCTGTCCCTAACATTTGGTCTAAGTTCTAGAGCAAAGGAAAGTGTTCCATTAGTCCTCCATGACGTGGTCATATTTTTACTTTATTGTATTATCTTTAAGATATATAATTTGATACATTACAATTTATCAAGGTTTGTGGACTTGTATCAACACTGGAATAATTGTTCTGTCTGAAAACATGTTCTCTTGATGAAAGTGAGAGCCTCTATTCTCCTAAGTGCAATAAGATTTAAGTGAATAACTCAATTTATGGTCTTGTAAGTCTAGAAGTATTTTTTGACAGAGAATGAAATAAGATGAAGATTAGAAATTATTGATTGTGAAATCACTGAAAAATGAGTATGTCATTTAGATTTAAAGACTTTTTCTTAAATTATCATGTAGGTTTTAAGGGAAAGTTTCTTTAACTGATGAAAGCATGCATTTATCTTATTTTGGTCATTATGCTAGGCTGCCATTTGGTCAGAAAAATGACATAGAAGGTCTCCAGGGATTATTTTCCAGATAACAGTTTTAAGTCAGTAAAATTATAGCCTAATAACATGTGTCCTAAGAATCTCATAGATCTTTTTTGGTAAAAGAATTCATATCCTCAGCATCTTATGAAGATGGCAAAAATGATTTAACTGGAAATGCACAGTCTAAGAATTACTGCAAATTGAAAGTAAATCTTTTCTAATCACTACAGAGATAGTTAGGAATGATGCTTGCTGAGCTATCTGGCACTGGTTTACAGAAGAAATGAAAATATATAGCTGAAAAAAACTAAACATTCTTTCTGTGTTTTTTAATCTTATTCTTTGGAGAGGGACTAAAATTAAAGGTTATCCTACCCTCAATAGGCACTAAGAATATAAATGAATAAGCCAATTAAAGTCTTTGCTCATAAAAATCCACTTGAATTATTAATCAACCAATAGGACAACATAGTTAAATATGCATAATTTGGCTTATGTTTCATCATTGCTGTTTGGAAGGCATTTCTTTATAGGAATAGTACTTGAATTACTAGTATTATCTGTTCTTTTAAATATCCTGAACTATTTATATATATGTATACCTATATATACATATATATATATACACACAATTTGTTAAGATGAAAAGATATTTAAAAAATCTCTTCCAGTGATTTTTGCTGTTGATCAACTTATTTTGAATAATGTACCCTAACTAGACTATGATAAAAATGACTTCAGGAATTACATTATTTGTGGCTAATCTTAACCCTAACCCTAATATACCCTAATTATTTAAACAACTTAACATATTTATGTAAGCATTTTATGTGACTTTAATAATTTTCCATGAACCAATACACAATAATTATCATCTCTGTTCCTGTTCTAATGCAATCCATTTTAGTGAAATAGAATATTGTAGAATTCAGAGAATTCTCCCAGGATCTTTGTTCTGCCATCTGCAAATTATGTGATATCTGCTAAAGTAGAACATTAAGTGAATTAATATTTTAAAATATAAATTAACACAAGTTAAGGTTTCTAAATAACACATGGCACTTAAAGTGTTCTATATGTTTTATCTTTGATTATTTATATATTACTTCCATTAGTTTCTGTACATGGACCCTCCCCATATCTTTACCATCTCACTTGCTGTGATTGACAGCCTCTTCCACAGTCCAGCCACTCACTTTTAGGGGCTCTATAGTTTGTTGCTTGCAGGATATACTGCTCCAGAATTAAACAGGAAATACTATACTTCATAATATAGCTAAAAATTGAGAATTGCCTAACAACACACTAGATCAAAATAATAAGAGGTTATAGGAAAAGTTACCTATGTGACTTTTTCCTGATTTCATTTTCTTTTTCTAAATGATAACTTGGCATTGCAGTGAAATAGAAGCTATGGTTTTTAAATATTGAATTTTTATACCAAATATTCATATTTTTAGGTTTAAAATTGTACTTTGATAATAATAATAATACAAACTTGGGGTATCATTTCACTCCAAGTTTTGAGAAAATTTAATTAATTGATTATGAATATTCATTGAATAGTAACTGTATGTTCTGGACTTAGTAATAATTCAATATATGATTGTCAAAATATATTATTTCTGGAGATTCATTAGAATATTAGCTCCATAAGAGCATGCATTTGACTGCTTTCTTAAAAAGTGCTGTATTTTTATCACCTGTAAGAGTCCTGGACTGTACAATTATCCGTTCAATAAGTAATTGTTGAATGAATAAATGGTCAAGAGTTCACTGTGACTACAGTCCATGAGCCTGAGCCTATCACATGTTCTGGGACATAAAGAGTATGTGTGCCAAAGGGGCACAGTGCAGTGGGAGAGATAAAAAGAAAATGAGCAAGTTAAAGCAACTTGTGACCTAACAGACGTGTGGACTACGTGCAATAAGTTTACAATACAGGGCATTTTAACTTTGCCTGAAGTAGATAGAGAAGTTTAGGGAAGGATTCAAAGAAGTGATGCTTTAGTAAGGAATCAAAAGGTGTGAAATGTCACCAGTGTGCAGAGGCACAGGAATGTGGGGAACAGAGAACACTTCTGAATGAAAAAGAATAAATAATAAACCTTAGACATGAAAAGGCAGTGGTCTCTGAAGATCTTGTACCACACTAAAGAGTTTGACCTTCATCTTATTCTAAGACATGGAAAGACTTGAAAAAGATGTTTTTAAAAAGGCCACTCTTTTTAAAAACTTTATTTATTCTAATTAGGTTTACATGACAGCAGAATGCATTTTGATTCATTGTACACAAATAGAGCACAACTTTTCACTTCTCTGGTTGTACACAATATAGAATTACACCATATGTGCAGTCAGTCATACATGAACCTAGGGCATTGTTGTCCATCGCATTCCACCATCTTCCCTGCCCCCATATCCCATCCCCTTCCTTCCCTCCCCTTTGACCAAAGTTCCTCCATTCTTCCCATGTCCCCTCCCCTGTTATGGATCAGCATCCACTTATCAGAGAGAACATTTGGCCTTTGGTTTTTTGGGATTGGCTTACTTTGCTTAGCATGATGTTCTCCAACTCCATCCATTTATCTGCAAATGCCATAATTTTATTCTCTTTTATTGCTGAATAATATTCCATTGTGTATATATACCACAGTTTCTTTATCCATTCATCTATTGAAGGGCATCTAGGTTGGTTCTACAGTTTAGCAATTGTGAATAGTGCTGCTATAAATATTGAAGTGGATGCATCACTGTAGTATGCCATTTTTAAGTCCTTTGGGTATAGATTGAGGAGTGAGATAGCTGGGTCAAATGGTGGTTCTATTCCAAGTTTTCTAAGAAATCTCCATACTGCTTTCCAGATTGGTTGCATCAATTTGCAGTCCCACCAGCAACGTATGAGTGTGCCTTTTCCTCCACATACTCGCCAACACTTGTTGCTTGTATTCTTGATAACTGTCATTCTGACTGGCATGAGATGAAATCTTAGTTTTGATTTGCATTTCTCTAATTGCTAGAGATGTTGAACATGTTTTCATATATTTGTTGATTGATTGTATACCTTCTTCTGAAATAAGAATAAATAAGACAAATGAAACATAGGAAGACTCTTGAATGATTCTGAGATTTCTGGTGTAGACAACCAAGTGGAGACAGGTATCAAGAAGTACAAATGAAAACTAGATCAAAAGGGCAAATCTGGCATAGAAAGTGAAGGGTAACAAATTTAGTTTTGTTGAGTTTAAGTGCTGGTGGAGAATCCAGGATATAGTATAAGTGTTCAGAAGAAAGATCAAGCTTGAATATTAAAAAAAAACAGGGGCTGGTAAAGGCACATATTTAAATGAGTTTGTCCATGGAAAGCAGTAAGGACATAGAGTCAAAGATGACCCTGTGGACAACCATAGTCAGCTTTCTCTATGTGGTGAGTGGGTAGAAGGACCTGTGAGGAGTTTTTTGAGGCAGGAAGAGAATCAGGAATAGAAGGTATCATAAAATGTAAGATGCAAGAGTTGAAAACAAGAGCAAATACTTTGGACAAATCAAGTTAGATGAAGCCTGCAAGGAATCAATTGGATTGTGCTTGCAGAGTGCCACGGTGGTTTGAGCAAGAAGAATATTAAAGAGGGTGGAAGTCAAATGCTGCAGACCAAGTGTTGGGAACAATGGAGTGCAGGCAGAAAGAGCACACCTTTAGGAAGTTTGCGCATGACTGCAGAGAGCAGGAGAACCTGGATTTGGTAATGGTCACTGAGCCACTGGGTCCAGCCTTTTGGAAAGATTACTCATACTTCTAGATAATTTAACTTCATGAGCAAATAAATCATCTCTTTTGATTTTAGTCTGTTTGAGATGAGCAGAGGGAGTACTCTCTGAGAAGAGTAGGAAGTTGTAGAAATAAAAGGAGACAAAAGCACAGGCAAGATTAAGGGTGACATATTTATGGGGCAAATAGAAGTTCTAGGGATCTGTGCAGAATCTGTTTTGAGACCCAGAATGTGTTTTTCAGATCCCAGAGGATCTTGAAATAGACATTATAGGGAGATTTGCCTATGTTGTTCACTTTCCCACAGACACTCGACAAATACTTGTAGAATGAATACGTGTGGATTTGATGTGTTTGAGTTGGTGGGTGGGGATAGGAATCTTACTTTATTAGAAGTGTAAGTCATGAAACATATAGCTTTAGAAATGCCAAACTTGAGGTCACTATCTATGTGTCCACTGAAACATCTAGTGGGCAAGTGCGAAACTGTGGCTGCATCTTAGGTGGGAAGATATGACTGGATAGGGATTGGCATTGGTCATGGAGAAGGAGGAAAAATCCACAAATGGAGGAGAACTTCCTGGTATAGAAAGAAGGGTGCCACATTTACCAAATAAACATAGGATGCTCAAATTTGAATTTCAGATAAACCATGAATTTTTTTTGCATAAGTACTCCCATCTATATTTGGCCATACCAGATACAACATGTGAAGACAGAAGGAATAACAGATCATATGCGTTATAAACTTCCCCTGCAGTTTGTGTAGTCCTGGATTGGAGAGCTCTCCTTTATAAGTTCCTGAAGGTTTATTACAGAAAGAGAGATAATGAATGGAGGCTATGGGAGGATAGAGGCAATAATTCTGTAAAGAGGATTTTGAAACGAGGAAACAGAAAAGTACAATTACTCTTTGTCATGTTTAGAGGAAATGGATTATTTCAAGGATTTTTGAGACAACAGAAATGCTTCAGTGGATTTTCTGCTTTAGCAGGAGAAAATCAACTTTAGGGAAGATTCCGGCAAAGACAGGTTGGTAATTTAATTTTGCAAAACATTGCCTTTTGCTAAAACCCCTTGTCCTCTGTCTTGATCAAACATTGCAGTCTTACTCCAGCCATAAATTATACAACAATGTGAATGAAATAAATAGTGTAAGGTCATTCAGTTGCCTATAATATTTGTACTGACTCAATAGCTAATGAGAAAAGGAATATAGCTGTATAATTTCAAAACCAGTTGCTAGGACTGTACATCTGCATAGAAGTTTCCATAATTTTCCCTTGCCTGGCACATGTATTTAATATGAATATCACAATTTATTTTGTATAAGATTCTTATAATTTATCCACAACTGAACAACAGGGCATAATTTGAATCTAGACTGGAGACTCTATGCTTTAATAAAAGCATAAAGATTTTATCCTTTTATCAGAAATTTTTTTATTATTTTAACTGTTTTATAATTTGATACTGACTTTTTTTTTTATAAATGCACAATTATAATTTTACACCATTTTTGATGTTTGACACTTGACAACTTCAAGCCTCCACCCCTTCCCTTTACCCTGACTCATGTCTGGGCAGCCTGATAGGAAAGCCCAACAGTTCATCCTTTGGCCCTGGTGGAAATTTCAAATGAGGTAAGCTTCACCCAGTAGGTACCCTTACTTATGCTCCACCCTTTACCCACAACAAAACCTCAAGCATCTTCATCATTTTCTCTTGTTTTACTCCAGACAGAACAGTTGTTCCTCCTGGGGAATAATTTTGCTGTTTGCCATGTTAATAATATAATATGCATTGATGTCTGAGTCATATATCCTGACATCTATATATATCTATGACTGTACTGATAATAGCACAGGGGAAGCTAGGCACTGAAATCAAACTGTGATCATACAGCATTTCTTTCCTTCTTTCTTCCTTCTTTCCCTTCCCTTCTCTTTCCTTTCTTGTTATTTTTTTTTGTATAGTAATTTTGTATCTTGTCCCTTCCTATTTGTTTGCTCCTTTTTAAACGAGAAACTTCATGTAGGGTACTTCATTTTCACCTCCTGTTTAGAGACTCCCTTAGTTATGACAATCTCTTCTATATAAAATTTTGAGAGAGAATGTATAGCTCTTTAAACTTAGGAGCCATGTCTGAATCCAAACACCACTAATAAAGTGCTTATGCTGATTACAAATGCACCCTCAATCATCACATAAATATTCAAATAAGCCTACTCTATAACAAAATAAGCATAATGAATCAATGAAGGACCTCATAATTCAAAAAGATGTGTTAAGAAAATTGGATGTGAGGAAAGTGTTCAATTTTTCTTTTATCTTTGTTCATAACCTATTAAAAACAATTCAAGATGGATTAGATAGTTTAATGTTAAAAACAAAAGAGGAAGAAGAAAGAAAAAGAAAAATTCTGAAAGATGAATCTTATTTTGAAAAAGGATGGTATTGCTTAGATCACTTTCTTTTAACTCTCCTGCATTTCATTTATGTTTATACATTATTTTTTTTTAACAAAATGGGCAATTTATAAAATTGAAAGGCCAAAATATTTGACTAAAATTTTGATCCAAATATTGCAAAAAATAAAAGTGGCTTATAGTTTTGATATATAGAAGTTATATATAAAATATTATTTTTCAAATTATTGAACGGATAATGTACAGAGCTTAAGAAAAGAAATATACAAAAGAGAAACTATAAACAAAATATTTGTGAAAGAATTTAGCTATAATAACCAGTGAATTTTTACTAATTGCTGTATTTTTCAAAAGAGCAAATATGAATGAGGCAGTTTTAATGAGTTTCACCAACGGTATAGTGAACTGAGCCTCCTTATTCCCCAGGAAGTATGGATTGATCCAGTCTTGTTGGAAAGCAATTTCCAAGGCTACCAACAACCACAGACTTTAAAAAAGGTTCTTGTCTTGTTCTTCTCTTTTATACATTTTATCTGGGGGAATTAATTGATAATAAATCATAATTGATATATTGAAATGTTCATGACAGTATGATTTATAACATCTCTGAACTTCCTAAGTTCCTAATTAAGTACATAACTCAATATTTTATTGTACATTTTTATCATACTATGAATCTACTAAATTTGATTTCCTCAAGGAAGACTTGAAAGATATCATGACAAATTAAGTGGGATGAGTGGACAGGACAAAGTTGTGATAGTGTGTGCCAAGTGCTAAGTGAACCAGCTTCCTCTTCTTTCTAACAATGTAGCCAGAACACATTTGTAGTTAGGGAGGGTCATATGACTGACAATGGGATGTGTGTAGATAGTATGTGCTTATCGCGAGACCTCCTGTGAGGTCACCTGTGCTAAGTTCTCTTTCTATTGAGCAGATGGTGATGACCACAGTGACATTACAAAGGACAGGTTGGTGGTGGAAAAGGCTTGTCTCTGAATGAACACCCCGTACATCATGTGCACGCGCGTGCGCGCGCGCACACACACACACACACACACGTCAGCTGCTCAGGAAAATCAAAAGCTAGACTTGTATCAAATCTGAACCACTGAAAATTTTGGACCATGAATTGGTCAAAGTCGATACTAGCATTATCCTGAATGATATACCTGTGGCGAGTGACTGCAGCTGTGGAAGGGGAGATAGAGAGAGGAGGGGAGTCTGGTAAGAAGTGGGACATGCCCCGGCACAGGGGAAGTGGTAGTCACAGGCTTCTTGCAGGTGACTTTTGCAGCAACAACACAAGTCGTAGTGTCTGTCTATATAGGTTGGTGGACAGCAGGATGGTACTCACGTGTTTTTTGAAGTCTCCAGTTGCTGTCCACATGTGTGTCCTGTTTTAAGTGGGTAATTCAGCTGAACTAGCATCCTGAAGTGAGGCCCCTTGGGGCCCTGGGAACCCTGCACAGTGCATTGCCATGGCTACCAGGTTTCACCATCTCTCTTGAGGCATTTCTGAGAAAAAACAATAATACTTAAACTCCATTTTCAAATATCAGTCTTTCCATGCATTCTCTCAATTTCAGCACTGAAAAAAAAAACAAAAACAAAATCCCCAAACCATTGTTTACATTTCAAAGACAGCACCTTTCTCTTCAGTGCACTAAGACAATGTATTTCCTTTACTAAGGATTGTTCCAAACAATTGACTGTGCTTAATTAAATTAGATTGCTCAATTTAATATAGTGTGGTGATAACATTGGGACATGGCCATATGTCACTGTTTTTACTTGGAATTAAATGATTATAAAAAACAGCAGTTCACTGAGTCTTTTAATGAAGTGAGATTGAGAAAAATTTATTGTTTTATTCTTCAAATAATTGCTATCTATACTTTATTACATTTTATCATATCTGATGCTTATAATAAAAACTTGAGTATATTACCATATTAATTTAACAGCATTCCTAGTGATAGTCTATATATTTTTACATTTATCATAAACTGTATAATATTATTTAGTAGCACAATTATTCTTATTTTACACATTTCTATAGAGAAAGGATTGATATCAAATAACTTTTAACTAAACCACAGCTATGTAATTTTGGCAAAGTCAAGAAGTAACCTTCATTAGCCAGAATCCCAAGAGGAACCAAGTGGCATTCTTGGAAAAGGGTAGATCAGAAAGCGATTATTTACAAAAGAGGCTATTTGTTAAGAGATGAGTGTGGAGAGCAAGGGAACAGAAACTCTTACCTCCTGGAGGTCTGAAGGGAGAGGGGAGAGATGATTACTGGGACATGGAGAAAGAGATTACTGAACAGTCAATAATTTTCTTGGGAGAATCAGTGGCCTTCAGTGGAGGGAACTAGTCAGCTCAACAGAAGGAGATATATTCTTTTTCCTTCCAATCTCCTGTCAAGTTGCGCTTTCACCAAACTCAACCAGGAGACAAGGGGATCTTTTATATGGTGCATACATGTCAGCCCTGGTTTATGAAAGAGCAGCAAAATTTCAAGAAAAATGGAAGGGAGGTCTGGGGGTGTAGCTCAGGAGTAGAGCACTTGCCTAGCATTTTCAAGGTCCTGGGTTCAACCCCCAGTACCACAAAAGAAAGAAAAAAGCCAACACACACAAACACACACACACACAGTGAAAGAGAGACAGAGAGAGAAAGGGGAAAGAATCTGCCATAGGACCCTGTCCTCCATTGGATGCATGGGTGCTGCTCCTTGGGCCTTGACAGACGAGAGTCTGTGTCCGGTTGTTAATCAGTAGAGAGAGAAGAGAGGAGCTGAAAATCTCTTAAGCTCACCCACTTAAAACACCTGGGACAAAATTTAAAGCACAACAGTAACAGAAGAGTCCTTAAGACAGAGAAAACAACTTAAAACCAATTGTGAAAATAAAAATGAGCAAGGAGTTCACAGTCGTCTTGTGAAACCCTGAGTTGACCAGTAACCCCTTAAATCAGCACTGTGGTTCCCATGTCCCAGACAGCTGCAAATAAACCAAAGAGATGTAGCCTTCAGTGGGACCTCTTAAGAATCCGGCTAGAAAGAACTTCTAGGAAGACCATCATTTAAGCCCCTTCTCTCTCCTCCTCACTGAGAACAAGGGGACTGGAATGGGCTGGGGAAATGTACCTAACTCTGCTCAACATGACCCAGGCAAGGACAGAAAGCTCTGCACAGCATCCAGCGTCCGCTGAAACTCAACAGATAGACTGACTAGGGATGGTCCCCAGGATTGCAGTGCTGGACCAGAGGGAAGATGTCTACATATCCAGTGATGTAGAGACCAGTGGGAAATAGCCAGAGTCTACATAGCAGAAAGAGGCTGATCCCAGCCTTAACTCGTGCATAGCCTAACCCGTGATCACAACTGGCAAGTGACAGAGCATTGTTTGGATACTTGCAGGACCTTGCATAAGACTTAGTGAAATGCCATTCACAACCTGGGGCAGTGGAAACTAGAGTCCAGGTGAACCACCTGAGACCTTTCACTACAGTACCTCTCTGAGAGTGGCAGTGGCCAGGGATACTTCTGCACCAAAGAACACTTGTGGGAAACCCACAGCCAGAGCTCCTGCATTCACAGACAGCCACCAGGGTCTTCATTACCATGAAAAGGATCCTGGAGGGGGGAGCAGGAACAGTGACCCACAGCGATCACAGAGATACTCCAAAGCCTGCATCCTGAACTACTTCACACAACAGAAACAGCCACCCACAACATTGTACTCTCCCAGCAGTCAGCTGCAGGCCCCTGAGTGGACAAACTAGAAGCTGCTGGTAGGAGGGGCGTAGCAACTAGAGAATTGGCTCCTATGCCCCTGCAACTTGGGAGAGACCTCCAGTCAAAGACTGATGGACGTCGGCTAAATGTCCAAACCCCAATGAAATCCAAACCAGATTGAACAAGAATTTTCTTCACCTTGACACAGTTTACTATAAATAACTGTAATATCAATTTTGATCATATAAATAAATCTTCCACTTGAATGATGATTATTAACCCAATAGTCAACATTGTACCTTCAACCCATTTGAATATATTTCATCTAATGACATTGGGTGTCTTACTAATATTCCCCAAACTTAATGGTTTGACTTTGATAATTTGGCTTTATGATGATGATAAAGTCATACTCTATATTCAATAGAAACTGTGCTTCAGATTTTGAGTGTGCATTTTTCCCAGGCTGGTGACATATGGTCCAGTGCCCTCTGATGAGGCTGGGCAGTGCTAACTGAGCTGCAGCTCCCACTCAGCTGCCTCATCACGAGGGGGACAGCCAATGCTCTGTGGTGTACTGTGTTGCTAAACTGTGATTTTCCATAGATTAGGTGTTTATAGTGGGTTTATCTGAGAATAGGCCCGTCATTAGTCCACATCTGCACTTATAAAGTGGTTTTCTACTTGAATTTGAAAGAGTGGAAGTTATAGATTATGTTCTTCCCCAAAATTTATATTTTTAAGGTCTGATCTCCGTCGTGATGCTATTTTGAGATAGGGCCTGTAAGGAGGTAATAATTTAAACAAAAACAAAACGGGCTTTAATCTCCAGTGACTGGTGTCCTTTTAAGAGGAGGAGAAACACCAAAGATCTCTTTCATAGTCTGTGTGTGAATAGAAAAAGGTCAGGCAAGGACATTAAGAAAGTGCTCTCTACCAGACAGGAAGGGAGACCTCAGCAAAAATCAGCTCCGTCACCCCAGATTTCCAACCTCTAGAATTGAGAGGAGATAAATGCCTGCTGTAAAGCCACCCAGTCAGTAGCATTTTGTTATAGTGGTCTCAGCAGACTAGGATAGTAGATTTCTGGTTATTTTTTAGTTCCCAGACAATAGAACTATAGCATAATTTTTTCAAGCTTCACATCACAACCAGTGAAGAATCGTCAAATTCATGTAATAAGTAGCAACCAATGTTAACTTAAAACAAAGATAAATACAAGAGAAAAGAGCATATCATAATGCATTACCTCTAGTAAGATTAAATATGGTTTCATGAGAATTTTGTGTGGAAGAGGTTGGAGCAGGGTGTGTGTGTGTGCATGCATATATACTAGACTCAATGTAAAATAGATTTTGCAGCCTAGAAAATGGTTGAAGAAGTTTGGAAATCATTATTATAGAGTATATTACAATCTTATAGTTATCTTTTTTTTTCAGCCATGACAGATTATGGAATTTGTGACCTTGCTCCAATATAGATCAAAAAGATAGTCATTTGGGGATGATTTTTTCCAAAAGGAACAAAGACTATGGCTCATTATAAGCCAAACTGAAGACTTAGATTGTATAATTTTAAGTTTTAAAAGTTTTATTTAATACATTAAATTTCTTCTAGCAGCTAGGGCTGTGAAGGTAGGAGGAGAAGAAGATGTCAGAAAGCACAGGAGAGTGAAGAGGAAACAAACAACTAATAACATGTTGGGTTATTCACTTTGTTTTCAATTCCTCTATATCATTTGATTTTTCAAAAGAGACTTGTGAATTGGTAAATGCTATGCAACCTTTATGAACAAGAAAACTAAAACTCAGGGATTGCCTCTTGACCAAACTTGCATTTAACATACCTAGAGTCAGAAGTGACATAGCTGCATTTCAAATCAAAGTCATTTGAGTACCCATCAAATAGTTACTGTCTTTAGATTTTAAGATTTTTTATTTCCATTATTATTGTGTTAAGTAATAGGAGTACCAAGTAGGCCAGTTTATTTATTTCTCACTGTCTCTTCTGAGTTAGTTTATAGCCACTCAGAATAGGATTAATTTGATTTAAATGTTTCAATAATATTCCTTTGAAATGGGTCCCTCAGCAGTGTACCCCCAAATTTAGATATATTTGGAAGTCCAGCTGATATAATTTATGGGACATTTATTATATGGGGGTCTCCTGAGTCTCTTGGAAATAGTTTATTTAAAGTGCAAGGAAAATCAGGTACACAAACTTGGTCCAAAGAAATTAGTTCATGTTGGATAGAAATGGGGATTCTGATTGTAATACCACATTATAAAAAAAAATACCACTAAGAGCTTTCCTTTATTCCAGCCATTTGGATGTATGTCAGGGTCCCACAGTGAAGAGGTAGCTGCCTAAGTGCACATTTGGGAGCCAAGTGACTGGATTTCCTGCAACTGGAGTTGAGGCAGAGATGGAAGAGAATGGTTTATTTTTGCTACCCTACGTTCTTCAGGTTGCTGTGATTTGAGGAAAATTCATTATAACTTTATTGTACCTCTTTGGTAGCACTTACTATATTCTGTATTTTAGTTTGGTGGTTTCTATACAGGCATATTTTCTCCTCTAGTTCAAATTATAGAGGTAAAAAAAATACCTCTCATTTATCTTTATAGTCCCCACAATAAGATGCTCAGAGTCACTAATTACAAAGTGAGGTTTTCAAGTTAAATTGAGTGTGGGATGCAATGCATTGGCAATTAAAGTTTCAAAAGTGTACATTGGAGGGCTGGGTTGGTGGCTCAGTGGTAGAGCGCTTGCCTAGCACGTGTCAGGCACCGGGTTCGATCCTCAGCACCACATAAAAGAATAAATAAAAAAAATTTTTAAAAAGTATACATTTGTCACTAACTTTATCTTAGAGCCAGATCTTGACTGCTTAACCCCAGGTTTAAGAGGGCTGCCACAGAGGTGAACAGCAGGGCCCTCTTGCCAGACCAGGGTTCCTGGAGCTCAGAAGACACAGCACTTTTAAATAAATACCCTGCTTCTGAGAGAATCAATTTCTGATCTGTAATGATGGAGAGGGACTAGTAGAGCTCATGAGTCTAAGGTGGAGATGTCTATGCTTTATATAGGAGGAACTGAAATTTCTGATAAATGAGATACAAAATATTTAGAATATTTACACTAACCAAAAATGGTAGTTAGAACATTATTTAGAGTAATCTACTGATTTACCAGGGAAATGAGCTTTGCTTTTAAAAATGTTTGGTCTGAAAAATTTAGATGTATTTGGAATGAAGTCATTAGAGTAGAGATTGTACTTCAATGAACCATATCATAATTTAGTTTTCTTTAGTTCTATTTCTACCTCATAATTTTCCCATTGAAATGAAATCTGACTCATTCAACAAAATTTACCACAGCTTTATTTTTTCAGTTTCCATGTGAAGCAATCATTTTCTTAAAAATTTGGGCATTATTTCCTGAGTACCTTGTCAGAAAGTCTTTTTTATTTGAATTATTAACTTTTTTGTGTTAAAATTGCTTTAATATTTCTTTTACTTTAGACAGTTTTAATGATGTCTTATTGAGCTTCAGTTTTAAGCCTGAGGAGTTTATTTCAGTGTATTATTGCTAATATAATGCTCTTAACCAGTAGTGAATAAACTAGCCTATCAAATATGTATTTCAAGTTATGTAAAGAACAATATGATTTTTAAATGTAACTACCCTTTAAAGTATCTCCAAAGACACTTCAGATACTCGCTAGATAATGTTGATGTTTCTTAGTTGGGAATTTTTGGACTTCTGTAGAAATTAATTTTTTGTTTCATTTTGGTGAATTTTATTTACAAATTAACAAATTTTATTGAGCATCTCCTATGCATTTTGAGTTTTTCTGTCTCTAAGTGAATGTCTGCACAATGCTTTCTACCTCCACTTGGCAAGCGCCATGAGGGAAGGACAGATACAATGCCGTTTGCGTTCAGAGAAGAGGCCATTTATTTCAAGTTGGAAAACTCAAGGAAGCTTTTAGAGAGTAGTAGGCATTTGGTCTGAGCTTTCTGGACATGTCAGGTTAAAACTGGTACAGGCCAGAAAAGGGTGGGTCACTTTAGAAGAAAACGATGTTCATCATTCTCACTGAATCAGCTGTTATTTTTCAAAGTAGAAATAACCCATTCAACTTGGCTTGGGACACTGGCTATTTCCCAAATGTGTTGTAACTGTATGACTTCTGTGCTTCTGTTGATATTTCCATTTTTTCTACAATTTCCTTTCTCTAATACATTTTCTTTTATATATTCTCCACCTATTGTCACTTCTGTAATTCTTCAATCTTGCTACAACAGATGTAATCTTTTTTTAATTCTAGTAACACTCTCTCTTTTATGACATTTTACTTGCAATTTTTTTATTTTTTTAAATTAATTAATTTATTTAAATGAATTTCAAGTCAAGTCCTAGTACATTCATGCAATATTTTTTAAAACACCCTCTACATTCTCCATTGCATAGAGTACAGTATCTTATATGCAGAGCACACTCAATAAATGTAATTTTATTTTAAATTGGCTGCCCACTAAACCATCAGAATGTTAGAGTAGCTTGTCTTCATCTCATACATAACACCTGCTTTAAACCCAGGGTCAAGTGACTTATGACAACTGAGGAATGCATGGAAAATCCTTTGGGGCCTAATTCTTCCCTACTAACCTGCTAGAATGCATTAAAACGAAAATTAGAATTTATTTCCAAAAGTAAGCACAATGATCAAATATACCATATTTCTGAACCTATGACTGATGAGGAAGCTGTAATTGAAGTGGCATAACTCTCCTGGAATCAAGTCCCCATTATACTAGCAAGCTGTAAAAGCTGAAGGAATTTCTGAGCTGAGATCTAATATTCAAACAATAGAAAGATTTCTTGCAATTCTCTATAGAAATTATGCAAATGGCGAGTATACATGAAAAGATAGTCAACATCTTTAGTGACTAGAGAAATAAAAGTCAAAACCACAATGCAATAGCACTTTATTCGTACTATTATCACCATAATAACAATGGAAAGAAAACACAGAAACTTGCAAGTTTTACCAAGTCTGTGGAAAACTCACTGTTGGTGAGATTGTAAAATGGTACAGTTGCTATGGAAACCAGTTTGGCCATTTTTATAAAACAGAAACAGTCAATTTCCATGTAATCGATAACTTCCTCTCCTAGCTTTATACCCAAGAAAATTATAAGCATATGTTTAATCAAAAACCTTCATATAAGTGCACATGGCATTGCCATTCCTAATGGCCAAAAAGTAGAAACAGTCCCTGTACCCAGGAACCCATTAAGGGATAAGGCAGTGTGGACACACAACAAAATGTGACTCCCCTGTAAAGAGGGAGAGATGACATACATCCCAACATGGATGAATCTTGCTAACGTTATGCCAATGGAAGGAAGCCAGACATAAATGTATATTGCGGAATTCCATCTAAATGAAATGTTCCGGAGAGTCCAATCCATAAATACTGAAAACACACTAGTGATTGCCAGGGGCTAGGGGAGGAAAGAATGAGCAGCAACTGCTTAGTGAATACAGTTTTGGTTTTTGTGTGATTAAAGTATTGTCAGATTAGAGGGGGATGATTGTTCAGCATTTTAAATGGAATAAATGCAACTGAATCACACACCTTAAAATGGCTACAAGGATGAATTTTATGTAAATTTTACCTTGATGAAGGAAATAAATTAAAAAAACCCATGAAAACACTGTTTATGTGGAAGAGATATGGTATCCTGAGAAGTCCATCACATGAGATCTTGCTACAATGTGCTGGGTTCAGATTCCCACATGGACTACTTACTGAAAAGTGACCCCAAACAATACTTTCTCTTTGAGTGTTGGCCTATTTTGTGACTTTCCTGTAATGAATAGGATATTGCAAGCATGCAAACTTGTGAGATCCTGAGGAGAGGAGCCAGTAAGTCCTCTCCTGATTCTTGCATCAGTTAGATAATTATGTGCTGTTTTACCACAAGTTTTTAGTAATTTGTTATGTAGCAAGAGAAAATTAACACATTCAACTTCAGCACTTTCTTTGCTATGCAACTTTGAGCAACTGTGTGATTAAGATTCCTGATCTTAATCCTTAATCACTGTGATTAAGATTCTTGATCTCAAAATATGGATACTCATTATTGTAATGATAACCAAAGGAGAAAATAATATTGAACTGAATAAGCAATGTCCTAATCAATGTTGTCAAAATTGTTATAGTAATTAAATGAAATAGTGCATGTAAAGTACATAGAAGAGTCCATATCAAAGGCTCAATTAAAGCTATTATTTTGCATATTATTTAAGAAGTAATTAAAAATGACACTGTTTTCATTTTAATACATTTTAATACCTTAGGTAACACTGCTCTTCCCAACTTCAGTTGTGACATAATATTGGTAGGAGGGAAAAATAATGAAAAATTCTCAAACACTAACCCTAATTCTTTCATGATTTCTGTACAGCTATAAATAGAATTGTCTTCTTCATTTTTTTTTTTTTTTTAGAATTGTCTTCTTATCCTCAGGCGTGGAAGACCACATTTTTGAAATAATCTTTTCCTTAAAAATTATAAGAATATCAAATCAGCAAGCATAGTGCAATTTTTTTTCTTTATTCTGCTTAAGATCAGGGACCTTGCATTAACAGTAACCAAAAAGAAAAAGTTGACAAATTTTATCAAAATAAACTAATAGAAATAACAACATGTAATAGGATAAACACTGAAATAGGAACAAAAATACTTATTAGCACAATCAATAATTACTCTACACTTGATTTTCTTAAAATGGCAGCAATAAAACATAATTTTTGAAGTTCGTTTGATTGTTAATTTTCTATAATTGTATAGGACTAAAATTGCATATACATAACAGAACGGAAGATAACAAGAATCTGATTTCTGACAAACACACAAAATTATTTGGCAGCTAAGTCCTTAGCACATTTCTTGTCAAATGTTATTTTAGACTTCTCATATTACTAAAACCATTCTCTTAAAACTCATACATCATTGGATAATCTGCTGAACTCGCTTGCTACTTCGAAAAGTATGAGAATTTGGGTTTTGTTTTCTTGGATCATGCTTTCCTTCTGTCTGTGGAGTGAACTAACACAAGATTACAAGCTTCTCACGTGAACAAGGCACCCTACAGGTTTACACATTTCTTTCAGTGAGAATCCAATGAAGTAAGATTACCATGATTTTTCACATGAAGAAATGTAGTGTTCTGAAATTAATATTTTCAAGGAAATCAAATGACTATCACATTAGCTTGTGTTCTTTCTTGGTATACTAGCATTTTTTTTTTTTTTTT
>CM053412.1:13696982-13741551 GCA_028644305.1 Xerus rutilus | reverse complement strand
TCAGCTCCTTAGGCCATTTCTTGATTGGGTTGTTTTTTTTTTTTTGGTGTTAAATTTTTTGAGTTCTTTATATATCCTGGAGATTAGTGCTCTATCTGATGTGCATGTGGCAAAGATTTGTTCCCAGAATGTCGGCTCTCTGTTCACTTCATTGATTGTTTCTTTTGCTGAGAAGATTTTTAGTTTGAATCCACCCCATTTATTGATTCTTGATTTTACTTCTTGTGCTATAGGAGTCTTGTTAAGGAAGTAAGGTCCTAATCTGACATGATGAAGATTTGGGCCTATTTTTTCTTCTATTAGGCATTGGGTCTATGGTCTGATTCCCAGGTCCTTGATCCACTTTGAGTTGAATTTTGTGCATGGTGAGAGATAGGGGTTTAGTTTCATTTTGCTGCATATGGATTTCCAGTTTTTCCAGCACCATTCGTTGAAGAGGCTATCTTTTCTCCAGTGTAT
Source organism: Xerus rutilus (assembly GCA_028644305.1). Classification (NCBI taxonomy): domain Eukaryota; kingdom Metazoa; phylum Chordata; class Mammalia; order Rodentia; family Sciuridae; genus Xerus; species Xerus rutilus. Next base: position 13,741,092 of record CM053412.1, on the reverse strand, counting down.
GTGTTTGGCTCCTTTGTCTAGTATCAGGTAACTGTATTTAAGTGGGTTCATCTCTGTGTTTTCTATTCTATACTATTGTTCTACATATTTATTTTGGTGCTGGTACCATGACATTTTTGTTACTATAGCCTTGTAGTATAATATAAGGTCTGGTATTGTGATGCCTCCTGCTTCACTCTTCTTGCTAAGGATTGCTTTGGCTATTCTGGGTCTCTTATTCTTCCAAATGAATTTCATTATTGCCTTTTCTATTTCTATAAGGAATGACATTGGGATTTTAATTGGAATTGCATTGAATCTATATAGCACTTTGGATAGTATGGCCATTTTGACAGTATTGATTTTGCCTATCCTAGCTCTTTCTTCAAGTAATCTTTTACTACTTGTAATTGCTCTCTTATCTCTTTGTTAGAATGATCAATGATTGCTTTTATTTGCTCTCCTATTTCTTTGTTGGGTTGATCAGTTTTTGCCTGTAATTGCTCACTTATGCATTCTTTAATTCACTGATCATTTTAATTATGTACATTCTGAATTCTTTCTCTGACATTTGATCAACTGTGTTGTCAATGGATTCTGTTACAGTGGTATTGAGCTTTATTTGGGGTACTTTCTTCCCTTGTTTTTTTATGTTGATTGTGTATATTCCTTTCTTGAAATACCGATCTGAGCCAATTGAGGCTTCTATCCTATAATCTTATATTGACACTCCAGATTACCCGTGTCTCACCTTGGAGCTATTTCTGTTCCCCCAGTGTCCCCAGATGGGCACTACTGCCACTAAATTTGGTGGCAGAGGTAGTGGATGTACCTCTAGAGGGCAGTGTGAGTGGCATTGGCTGGGCTCTTGAGGTGGCCCCTGAGGGCAGTTTTGCCCCTCTCTTGCACTCCTGCTGGTGAACAGGAACTCTGGAGCAGAACTGGAGGTGGGCCCAGAGCGTACTTGGGTGGGGCCTCTTCATGCTAGGATCTCTGCAGGTCACTCTTATCCTGGGTGTGCCTTCTTCTGTTGCTGGTAGCTATCAGTCTCTGGTCAACCTTTGGTTGGACACCCGTGGAGTTTCCTGAGGGTGGATTTGGACCCTCTCTGGCTCCTGCTGGTCCACAGGAACTCTGGAGCAGAACTTCAGCGAATCCAGGCTGCAGTTGGGTGGGGCTGTCTCATTCTGGGGTCTCTGCAGCGACTCTTACCCTGAGTTTGGGCTTCTCAGTGGCTAGCGGCTAGCAGTCCCTGGTCTCCCTTTGGCTGGACACCCGTGGAGTTTCCTGAGGGTGGATTTGGGCCCTTTGTGGCTCCTGCTGGTCCACAGGAACTCTCCTGTTAAATTATTTTAAAAAGCATTTATATAAGAGAAACTTGCTTATGTTTAAAAATTTATAGTAATGATTCAGTTGAGAAAGAGTTGTTTACATTCCCAGTCAAGTAAAGAGAATGTACTCAGAATATGGCTATTGAACTGTTGAGAGCATAGGATCCAGAAAGCTTATATGGATTCGAATTTGGAGGAGAATATCCTCTTTTGATATAACATTAAGCCAGGATGGGATGAATTAGAATTTACATAGTTTTTCAGGTGGGTTGGGAAATTAAGGAAGACCTCATCCTTTGACTTCTTGTTCTCTGTGGAGTAGAAGGGGATGTTGAGTTAAAATAAGTGTTAGGTCAAGGGAATATTCAGGGACTAAAAGAATGTACTAGAAACCGAGATAATTTTGGAGGTCTATTTGGGTTAGGAGATTATGAAAGTCTTGTATTGTGACTATTTCAAATATTACTCAGCTTCTCCATTGTGTATGTGGAAAATCCATAGTCAATGGATGGAGTCTGGGCATATAAAATAATGAATACAGAGAAAGTTGCAAGAAATTTTCTTTTGAGAGTTTCAATAAATGATCAGTCAGAGAACTTCAAGGAGAGGAGAAAGCAAGGGCTAATAAACTGAGAAAAGTGATGGAGTCAGTGGAATGGAAACCATGAAGTTTAAGAATCATTAGAGTATATAGCTGAAGAAGCCAGCTAGAAGAGAAAGTTGTGTTCAGACTCAAGGATGTTTGGAATAGTGATGTTGAATGTGTAAGGATTTTGGCAAACAGTTTGTTCAGGTTGTGCTATAATTACAGAGTGAAGAGGAAGAAAGGAGAACATCTTCAGAGATGAGGAAAACAAAGTTCTGAGAACGAGGGTGTTGTGTGGGTATCTGCATTGATGTTGAGTCACTTAAGGTAAATGCAGAACTTGGAACAAAGAGGAAAGTTTTGAGTCATTATTCACTTTTTAAATGGATGAGGATTGTGACCATGAGGATGGATGATAATGACATCGGAGACTAGATGGTGGTGCTAAGGACAAATTGAGCAGGATTTTTTTATTTGTAAGAGGGTTGTAGAGAATTATCTATTTTATAAGAGGATTATAGTGATTTATTGGGCAATTGAGAGGAAAAAAAACCCCCGCAAATCATATCTTTTGACCTTGAGATGCAAGTATAAAGTTGACCAAATTTTAAGAAATATTGTGTTCTCAAATTCAGTTAAGACAAACAAATATATGGAGTTATCTCAGAAAGACTAAGGATGCTTGCGGAGTGTGCAGACAATGGAGCTATGTTTGCCACGGTACACTGAAAAATATTCCAAGGGAATGGCTGAGTCAGGTTCCAGAATGTGCAGAGCTCGCTGAGAATAAAGACAGAGCTAAAAACTAATGGCCAGGGTTTCTTAAGTTAGGTGTTAGCTGATGAAATCAATGAGGCTAAATGATTCCTCTAAAGAGAGTGGGCCTCTGCCCTGATCCAGGGTTTGGTAAGAGTCACTATGGGTGCAAAATTTAGGAGACACTCCCCCTCAGGGTCACACATGTAAAAGAATGGCTTTTTTGAACTGTGTTGCAATAGTGTCCGCTTAAATTTTATGCCCTACACTCTACTCTTGCTTCACCCTATCTGGCCATTGTGTCTTGAGAATCATCATTTTGCCAGGCCTGGGGCTGGGATACTACTTGTCCCAGAGATTGCAAGTCTTTATGCATGTATGTATGCTAAATTATGAACAACTATAATCATTTGTGTAATTATGTACTGGTTTGTGTTGCTGATTGGTTTTTTCCTAATATTATACTCTTTGGGTTTCTATAGCTCCCGGGGTAGTGAAAACAATTTCCTATCATTACTTTTACAAAAAGTTTTGGGCGAAGACCAATTCTTCTCAGTGATCTTTACAATGGTGTGTTAGTCAGCTTTTTGTCATGGTGACTAAAATACTCAACAGAAACAACTTAAAGGAGGGAAAGTTCATTTTGGCTCATGATTTCAGAGGTTTAGTCTGTGGTCGGCTGAGTCCACTGCTCTGAAACTGATGTGAGGCACAACCCCATGATGGAAGAGCATGGCAGAGAATAGCTCCTCAGCTCATGGCAGCTGGGGAGCAGAGCAAGGGAGGAGCCATGGGGACAAGATATAATCCCCAAGGGCATTGCCTGCAGTGACCTACTTCCTCCAGCCACATTCTACTTGCCTATAGTTACCATCCATGTAGTCCATTCAAATTAGGATGGACTGATTAGGTCACAGCTCTTGTAATTTAATCATCTCAGCCTCCTGCATTGATACAGGAGCTTTAGGGGAGGACACCTCATATCCAAACCATAAACATGGTTTTGCTAAGATCTAAGAACCACATCATTGAGGACATTGATTGGAGTCATAATGAATTTATAAACAGCTATAGAAATATTTATTTTGCCAAGCTTTCCATTGGACAAAATGATTTCATTTTCCATTTATTTAGGTCGCTGTTGCATGTTTTTAGAAAAGGTACTATGCTTTATTTGGGTCCTGACTCACTGAATTGATCTCTAGACATTTCGTATGTTTTGCTTGTATGATGCAATAATTTTTCTATTATCTTTTTAACTTTTTTGGTAGTATAAACAAGTATTATTGATGGTTAATTGTATCATTTCTCATTAATAACCTATCCCTCAATATTTGTCTCAATTATTTAATTTCATTTTCTTTTTGCCTTGGCTGGAATGTTAATAAGACAATAAACAATAACAGCAATTCATTTTGAATTCATTTTGGTTTTGTTCTTGATTTTATGTGAATACTTCTACTTACCTAAGCCATGTGTCTCTGAATCTTAATTTCCTTATCTGTAAAGTATGAAGACGATACTAGTATCTAACACACAATATATGAAGATCAATTAAAACAGTTGTATAAAAATATGTGTCTTTGACTACTTGTAGTCCAAATGGCAGAAATGTATATATCTCAATGTGTATAACAAAGCTCAAACAGATAGATCTTATGCTAGATGATCAGAGCCTTGGATAACAGCTTCCAATTGTGATGGACAGATCCTAAGGTCACAGCGATGGTCTTTGCCTCTTTGATGTTTATGTCCTGGTGATCCTCTCCCCTTGAGTGTGTGACATATGACTTGCTTCCAAGCAAAAGAATTCACCAAAGGCAATAGGATGTAAGTGATTTACATGTCACATGATGTAGTCTGTCTTGCTAGACAGACTACATCCCTTGTTGACTCTGAAGGAAAAAGCTACCCTGTAGTAAACGGCCATATACAGAAATACAGTAAAGAGCTAAGGGAGACTTCAGCATGACAATTCCCCAGGGAAACTGCCAACACTGCATGAACTTGCAAGTAGATTCCTCTCTAGTGGAGCCTCTGATGAAACCAGACTGGTCAACATCTTGACTGCAGGACTATCAGATCCTGGAGCAGAACCCAGCTAACCTGTGCTCTGATTTCTTACTCACAGGGACTTTGAGCTAATACATGTGTCCTTTTTAAGCTGATAATTTGGCAGTATTGTTCCACAGCAATAGATCACTAAAATATATAAAAGTGGGAATCTTAGAGAAGAAAAAAGAAGATGAGAGAAAATAACAAAAAAATATTACTAGAGAAATGTTTCTCTGAGTTAAAAATTGAACTAGCAGATGAAAAGAGTTGGTTGAGTTTCAGGCATATTAGATGATAAATTTTTTTGCAAGAAAATCCTGAAATACAAAGAAAATGGGAAAATATTAAAAACTATGAAGGATAAATAGGTTGCTTACAAGATAAAATGATTCAAAATGCCACCATGCTTCTAATGTTCAATATTGGAAAATGGTAGAAAAAAACCATACTGACTCCTGAGGCAAATTCCAGCATCTGGAACCCTGGATTCCTGAATCCAAGCAATCTAGTAAGAGAGACCCCTGTGGATTCCACACCTTGAAGAGAGGGCAACTAAACCATTCAACATAAAAAACATACTTGTGAAAGGACTCTCATCTAACAACAAATGAATCAGAACAGGAACCTCAACATGAGGGGAAATTCAGAAGATAGTAAATATTTGTGAGTAAAATTTTACAGATCAGGACACTGAGGCAGAAACACTTAGTAACAATGTGCATAGGTCTGGTAGGAATTAGTGGCATAGGAAAGGCCAAGCCATGAGTTTCTAGCTCCTGGTCTGGTATAGTCTTTTCCACTATGAAATCACCATGTAATAATTAATGAATAATTAGTGTATAAAATTGTCATGAAAAAGCAAAATGTATGGGATGCCACATGAGCTCAGAGCCAATGTTCACTTTAGGTAATTTGGTATAGTGTCAAATCAAGTCATGTCTTGATCATTCAGACCAAATGTTTCTAAAATTTCCCTTAAAATATTCATTTGGAATGTTTATCGTTATGATTTGTATGGAAGGTGTTCCTTAAAAGCTCACATGTGAGGCAATGTAAGAAGGTTTAGAGGATAAATGATTGGGTTAGGAGAGCCTTAACCCACTCAGTGAATTAAACCCCTGATGTTAATTGAGTGGTAACTGAAGGTGGGTAGGGTGTGGCTGGAGGAGGTGTGTTCCTGGGAGAAGCCTTTGGAGTATATATTTTGTATCTGGCAAGTGAAATCTCTCACTGCGTCTTCTCATCATGCTCGAGACACTTGCCTCCACCACACTCTTCCACCATGATGTTCAGCCTCATCTTAAGCCCTGAGGAATGGAGCTGGTTGTCAACGGACTGAAACCTGAAACCATGGGCCCTTAAATACACTTTTCCTCCCCTAAAATTGTTCTGGTTGAATCTTATACTCACAGCAGTAAAAAAGCTGATTGAAACACTTATTAAGTCCATAGATTCTCAGGCACCAACCAGACATATTAAATCAATTTCCAATGAGAAATTTTGAATCTCATGAATGATAACCTTCATATTTAGCAAAGTGCCCCAGCTTGCTCCCACCATCATGTAAGTTTGAGAACTCCAATGACAGGCAGAAACTGTTGCCAAGTGACACAGCATTCTGATGGCAATGAAGCCAATGAGGCCCTGGCAGGGTTGATATGATTGAGTGACAGACCATGCTGCCCACAGGGTTAGGAGAGGCATAAGTAGAATACTTTTCTCACTCCATATTGGTTTTCCATGATTTTTGTTTGATTTCTTGATGACCCCATAATCACAATGCAATAGAACCATTAAGGAATGCATTATGTAAGAATTTCAAAGAAATGATCATCAGTTAATAGAAAGGTAAATAAGATAGATAAGCTGAAGAGTTATCTCATTGGAGGTAGAATTGTCTTCAGAGGAATCTCTGCAATATTCTTTACTTGAAAACAAAATATATTAAGGGGAAAATAATTTTTAATAAGATCAAGAATGTTTAAAAACTATATAAGAAAGTGTAAACTTCAAGAAGAGTTTAAATGAAACATTTGTTTTTTTAAAGTTATGGGGTGAATGCTGACACACAGTTGATAAGGTTTTTATTTTTTTTTACTTCTATCTTCTCCAAACCTCCTAATTTTTAATGTGATTTGTTTTTAAGGTGCATAGGGCTTTTTTTCCATGCAGAAAAGACTCAACCTCAAAAGGGGTCATAACTTCAAAATGACTAAGAAATATTACACGAAGGAAGAAAAATGTAGTGCAGAAAAATGTTCTAAATAAAATATCTTAAACAGCAGTTATATCCACTCAAACAATTCTTTATGAAACATGTTCCAATAGATTGGCATTTCTTGGCCTGTTTATATGTCTTCCTGATTTTCTGGAGCAAGTATGCCAGGGGTATATCATCTTGATAGGTGTTTTAAAATATTGCTTTTACTTTCTTGATACTCTCAATTGGTGTTTACTTTTATTTATGTTTCTCATTAAAAGCTATTCATATCCTTCTCATTTCCTTTCTTTTTTTTCTCTTATAATTTACTCTTTTGTTGTAGCATTCTGAGCTGAACATATAGATTGGGTTGGCAAATGATGACCCATGGGCACATCCAGCTCTCTCTTTGTTTTGTCTGTCCTATATGCTAAAATGAATTTTGTGTTTTGAAACTTTTTTAAAAATCAAAAGAATGATATTTTGTAGAATATGAAAAATATATGAAATGGAAATTTCAGTACCTATGAAGTTATGTTGTAACAGAGCTGAGCCACTCAGTTATGTCTTGTTTCTCCTTCACAATGCAGCAGGGGCCAGGAGCTGCTACAGAGACCTGATGTGGTGCGCTGCTGCTTTGGGCCACTGTTCTATGTCCTGCATGTCACAGTGATGTAGTCATAATTTGATGACATTTTGTGAAGATGCATACTGGTTTTTTTTATAGATATTCTTTTTAAAAAAATTTTTTTAGTTGTTGATGGGCCTTTATTTTATTTATTTATATGTGTTGCTGAGAATCGAACCCAGTGTCTCACACATGCTAGGCAAGCGCTCTACCACCAAGCCACAACCCCAGCCTAGAACATGCATACTGTTATGTTGTGACGTTTTGTTTTATTTTTTTAAATATCAGCTCATACCATTCATACCAAAATAACAAAGAGAAACAAGAACTTTGAAATATGCTGTGTTTAAGAAATGTTGCAATATGAATTATTATTGAATTAGATGGGAAAACATTGTGTTTTACTATTAAAGCTATGCTAAAAATGAAAATATACAATAGCATTACCAGATTAAGCATGTTATTTTTGACTCACAGGAAATCAACTGCTAGAAAATGAAATTTGAAAATGAAAATCTCCTTACAACAGAATTTCCTCACAAAAGCCAAAAAAAAAAAAGCAAAACTGAAATGAAAATGAGGCTATAATTTAAAAAAAAATTTTTTTAGTTGTAGATGGACACAATATCTTCATTTATTTATTTTTATGTGGTGCTGAGAATTGAACCCAGTGCCTCATGCATGCAAGGCAGGCACTCTATCACTGAGCTGCAATCCCAGCCTGAGGCTGAAATTTTAAATTTATAAGTGGCTCATTTGTTAGTTGAGCAAGAAAAGCCATTCCTGATAGTGAACTAATTAAATTGCTTTTGATTGCATGAGGTGAAGAAATGTGTGCAGACAAATTGAACTAGCTAAAGATAAAATTTTTTCAAGAATAGTTACTCTAAGGGTTAAAAACATGTGCAACTACAACAGTTAGAAAAACACAGCAAGTAATTTTAGTGGTTTTCCTAGGTTCTTAATGACTTAACAGACGTTACTGATACTGTTCTGTTATGAATTTGAGGAGTCGATGCTACGTTTGCAGTCATTAAAGAATCAGCTTCTAGAAGTAGTATTCATGGGACAATTATAGGTGACAATATTTTCAAAGAAGTCAAGAAAACTGTTTTAGTGCAACCTGAAGTAGAATCTGCTAAGTATTACAACTGACTGATAATAGTAAAAATAGCTATGGAGCAGAGAAATGCTTAGTTGGACAACTTAAAGGCTTGTGAAGTTATAAGGTATAGAAAGTTTATGATTATTCATTATATTATTTATCAACACTGTTTTTACATAAATTTTTGAATCTATAACATATTATTGAGTTAGTAGTGTCAATGGTAAACTCCCTTGTTCTCAGGGACTTGGTGGTCTATGATTCCATGATTTTTTGTCCAAAATGAATGCAGAATGTCTTGACACATCCTTCTATGTTGTGCTTAGGTGGCTTAGCAGTAGAAAAGCTTTATTGCGATTTTATTTTAGCTCAAGCGTAAGATGGAAATTTTCCTGAAAGAGAACTGCCCTTCAACTCTATTGTCAAATACTGAATAGCTTTATAAATTAGTTTTTGCTGCATACTTGATTATGTACTTAATAAATTCAATATAAAATAACAAGGAAAAATAATGCATACATGCAATATTTATAGTGCAGTAAAGTTACTTTGATGACAACCAACATTGGAATCATAAGTGCTATCAAGTTACTTTATGAACTTCCTGTGCCATCAAAAGCTAAAATTAGAAGTGAGTTCTCCCTTTCCATACAAACTGGTAATGGATATGTTCTCAGAGCTCGAACTACAGTTCTGGGAGCACTTTCAAACTTTGATTTAAATATACAAGAAATTTCTACTTTTTAAAATCCATTTAACTGTGCTATGAAGGAGCTTCCATCAAATCCTCAATTGGAAATGATTAATCTACATCAAATGAAATGCTAAAAGAGAAGAATCTTACAGATTTCATAGATACCTTTTAAGTGATAAGTGTATCCAATTAAATCATATGGAGTGATAACTGTATTTGGCAAAAGCAATCCATGAAAACATGTTTTCAAAAATGATGCCCACAAAACATCATCATGTGTTATCATCAGGCAAATATTTGCAATTGATTGTGGTGATAGGAAACACTTAAAATGAAGCCCTACTGAGCAGAATGTTATCCCCCCAATAAGAATTCATTCTTCACATTGCTGGAGCTGTATTACAAAACATGATATTTGATTGTGGTTATTATGATTTGAATTTTGTCAATAAAACCTTTGTGGAAATTTGTTTTGTCTCTAATTACATAAATATTTACAGAATATCTTCATGCTACCTTTTAGTCTAAACAGGTAGAAAGTATTTACTCTTTGGCCCTTTACAAAAAAAAAAATTGCTAACCCCTTCCATATATAATAGGTCTTTTTAAGTACTTTTATTTTAAAATTACATCCTCACATAATTTCTGGTATTGATTCCACTGAGATGTTTCCTGTTTATGGGGGTGTTTTCCTAGTGCTTTGTAGGCCTGGTAGTTTTTGTTTATATGCCAGACATTTTGTTTTTACAATTTTGAGTGCTGGTTTTTGTTACAGACTTCCAGAGTGTTCAATTTCATTTTGTAATACTGCTCAGTCTGATTTATTAAAGATAGATTTTTAAAACTTTACAAAATATCTGAGTCAATGGTAGCTTTTACTGTGAGTCTAATTTATTCCCTCTATAAAGTGAACTTTATCCTCTTTTGAACTCCATCCAGCTCCCTGTGCCTTAAGATTTTTTTTCTACTCTGGCTGTGAAAACAGACTTTCCATCCCTGGGTAAGCTTCATAAATTGGTGGTCTTTAGGTTATCTAGGTCATCCGGCTTCTTTCCCTAGAGCTAAACTCCATGATCTTCACTGAAGCAGATGGCACTTAGTTGTAACCTTGAGAGCACCTTGTGGGTATCCTTTTGAGCTCTTGGAGCAGCTCTGTTCTCCCAGATTCTTATTCCACAGATTCAAACTACCTTGGTCTCCTTGAACTCTGAATTCTGTTTCCTTGTTTCAGAAGGACACGGCACTCGGCTTCCAATTGTGTCCTCTTTCCTTCCTTGCAGCCTGGGAAGTGACCTGCCCCGGTATTGTTTCCCCTCTCTGTCACCTTGTTTTCCGTTGGTACTGGGGATTGAACCCAGGGGTGCTTAACCACCGAGCCACACCCCTAGCCCTATTTACTTTTTTATTTTGAGACAGGATCTCTCTAAGCTGCTTAGGGCCTAAATTGCTGAGGCTGCTCTCAAACTTGTGATCCTCCTGCCTCAACCTCCTGAGCTGCTTGGATTACAGGCATAGGCTACCACACCTGGCTTAATTATAGTTCTGATAGGAGACAGACATATGCAAATGGTAGGAACACAAGGCTAAAGAAATAATTCTATAAAATGGGTCCATTGTGCTGACCCCAATATGCTTTCTTTTCCAAGAAGCAATTTACCTGCAGCTCTGCCTAGCTTAAGTGAACAGGATATGTCTCAGTAAACTACCGGTATCCGCAGAAGAAATGCAGACCTGAAATAATGTCAATAAGAGGAACCCAAGTTGTTCTGGAGCTTTTGTGACCCTTTTCACAGACCAGATCCCCAAACTCAGAGAGATAAGGATACTTTCTCTCAACCATAAAATCTCTAAGAATTTATGGTTAAGGATTCAATTAGAAGCAGTCAGCATGGGCCAAAGTGACCTAGAGTTGTCATAGCAGTGGAGAGTTGAAAGTCTGATGTCATCCTGCTGTCACTTAGAAGTCTCTGGAATCCCCAATAAAATGGAGTGCAGGAGAGGCATGCTATTCCTCTCCTCTCTGAGAGGACCCACTCTATCACTTGAGAGTGTCCCCTTTCCTTTTCCTGTCCCTTCAAAATAAACTCAAGCCTGTTACTTGGAGTGATAAGTCTGAAATCTTTCTGACTTGATCGCAAGCTTTGGAACTTGAAGGGAAGTCTTCATGATACCTCAGTTTCCCAGAAGGCCCCAGCCCTGTAACAGTTCCATCTGCCTACTGTCTAGTGTCTGAAGACATTGTTTTATATGCTTTCTTCAATTATGATGAATGGCAACTTTTGTAGCCACTAATCACTCATGTGCTGAAGCAAAAATTCTTCATAGTTTTATTTTTTAAAATATTTTTGGTACTGGAGATTGAACTCAGGGGCACTCAACCACTGACCCATATCCTCAGCTCTTTTTTGTGTTTTATGTAGCACCTCACTGTTGCTGAGGCTGGCTTTGAACTTGTGATTCTCCTGTCTCAGCCTCCCAAAGTTCTGGGATTACAGGCTTGTGCCACCATGCCCGGTTCATAGTTTTATTTTGAACTTAAAAAAAAAAAAATCTGAGGAAGTGCCAAAATCCTTTGCCAGTTAAAGCGTCCAAAAACTGTGGTCTTTATTTTTTTTCCTGCTAAACCTCGAGGAGGTTCAATATTAGGATCAAGTTTTCATAATAATTTCTCAGTTTGGCAGCTTTACTACCAAATAGTAGCTTCATGAATGGTGTGGTTTCTATTCAGCTTTAGTGTTTTTTTTTCCCCCTCCGTCTAGGGAGCCTGCCTCCTGGCCACTTCTCTGAGCAGATAGGTGATGCTTTTCTAATCCCTTGTCACAGAGAAAACAGTTTTCCATGGCACTAGGGTTTTTTCAATATACTTAATTCTACTTTTTCTAACTTGTGCAGGAGAAGGCCATGTCTCCTTTCCTCAGCAGGACACTAGAGCCAATACAAAACTCTAACTAGGTTGGAAACTTCCAGATTTGTTCCTGGCTCCTGTGGACTGGTGCAGTTTCAATTCTGACTCTAATTTTCTTTCTTCCTTCCTAACCCATGAGAATATTGCTTTCTTTGTTTACCATCTCTTTTTAATCACTCTTTTGTAACCCTTTGTCAATATTAGTTGCTGTTGCTGACTTTATCCAGCAGTTCTCTATGTTTTACATGTACATAGACATGTAGCTGCAGGAATCCTCCAAAAACTAGCTATGGGGCTGTGAATACCTCACACAATAACTTATTTTTATGTTTTGTAAAATGATGACATCATAATAGATGACACCTAAATCCCTTCCTGTTTTTGTGTTTATGAAGTTTTTTAAGTTTGCCTATTTAAGATGATCCCAATAAAAATTTATCAATGAATATATGTATGTACTTCAATATAGTTAAAATAATATATATTCACATACATATATTAGATCTCCTTAAATCACGAAGCTAGATTTAGTTGGATATTTGTCCAAAAACAATTATGTAGCTACAGGCAATGGAGCCACAAATTGAATATAATGAATTACTTCAGGGGAACATGTTGCAAAATCTTCACTTGTTAAAAGTATGAATGCCTCAATATAATCAAATGCTTCTTGAAAACCCCAACAACAAATAACTCAGGCATAAGAATGAATTATTTATAATAGCAAAATTTCCCCAAACACAAAAAAATAATTGTCATGAAGTTACCAGCAACTGTGATAAAACACATTTTTTTTAATCAAGTCAAGGTAAAATAGTCTTTTTAAATTTATGAACTTTTCATTGGAAGAGAAATGTAGTTATACCTACATTTCAGCAAAAAAAGAACCTATGAAAAAGCAAGAATTTATTGCTTTCACTCTCAGCTTAAGGATCAGTGAAGTCTAGAATTTGAGCACAAGAAGACATGAGGCACTGAACTGTGATGCTGAAATACCATCTTGAGATACAGACCATGAGGAGAATTAAAGTGAAGTGTAACAGGTAAATATGGGTAAGCCGTTGTTCACATAGCTCAGGGATCCACCAACAGGTCTTCAATAATAGGCAGCTTACTAAAATTTATTACTCTCATTCGTTTTGTTAAGAATCTAAAAGTATTCTCAAACATACTTTGTAAAGCAAAAAAAAGATTTGGCTTGTATACTTGGAGAAAACAAGTGAAACTGAGTCAATTAGGGACGAGACGGAATGAAACCACACAGCTAAATTATGTACAAAATGGAAGAGCATTTCTTGCCAACATGATTCTATGTTGTTTACTATTAAAATGACCAATTTCTTGCTTTCAAGAGATTCATGGATTTGGGAAGTCAATGCTAATGATGAGCATGTCTCTGTGAACCCCTTATGTGAAGTCATCACCAAGCTACATGCAAGGTAAGGGATCATAGTGGATGGGAGCAGAGTTTTCCATAAAATCCTCTCCACTGGCTTCCTAAGAGCATAGGGGAATTTCCCCTCAGCTCTCTCTAGCACATCCTGGATACTCCCCATTAGATATGCTGGAGAGAGGTGTTATACAGAGGTGCTAGCAATGGCCTAATGTCTAGATCCAACTCTATGTGTTCTATGCAAGTAAATATCACTGGGGAATAATAAAACCTGGGGTTCCAAGTAAGGGCTAGGAAACTAACTGAATTATTCTGAATTAAAGAGGATTAGATAGATGCATGTTTGGGGAAAGGGCCACATGAAAGCACCATCTTATATATGTTTAAAGCAAATGCATTACATAATATCATCATGAAGTTTTGAGTTTTGCCTCCTTGCTGAACTCAGAATAGGGCGAGAGCTGTTTGTATTCTAGTCACGGTACCAGTGGTTGATGGCACTTCCACAGATGTTTACTATGGCACAATCTCTCACTGGCCTCGATGGTGGAAGTACTATAATCCAACATTTCACAGGACACAGAATCGCTGCTGGAGGGCGATGAATCATTAACTATCACTGAATCCCTTTTTTGTTTTTGGCCAGGAAATTCATTGCTACACCAAGATCCTGATTAATTATTGAGAAGATTTCAGTTTTCCTTACCTAGAAATGAATCAGCCTCCAAAACTATTTTTCTTAGTTATATCTTCTGGAGCCCAAATAAATCTAAGCCTATTTTGGTAAAAAAGGACAATGTTGTATATTCAAACATTGGCACAAAAAATAACAACAACACATTTTTAAACTCGAAGGTAGTTTAAAGATGTTAATTTAACAAGTTTCTTCTTAAACTAATAAATATGCACTTCAAAGTGCTTTTAAATTACTTTTGACAAACAGAAGTAATGGGTTTGCTTTTAAGTCCAGAACAGTGCATGTTTTCAGTGCTTATGTTAGCCCATAAGCAAACCCAGAAAGGGGAACCCTGTCCATCTCCTCCACTGATAGCAAGTTTATATGGTTCCCAAAACAAAAGACAGAAATTCCTTTCTTGCTTATATCTTCAAATTTTTATTTGATGAAACATTATAATTTATTTTTTGCAAAATAAAATTGTAAGGAGAAAAATTCCTTCACACTAATTTGTCTCAAATATTAAACATCCTTTGTACTACTGAAAGGCCATAAAATACACATATTTGATAACATCATATAATAACAAATCAAGAAATCAGAGAACCTTGAATTTGCTTTACGTTTGAACTATTCCTGTGAAGATATTATTTGGAAGAGTATTGCCTGAATGTTCAGACTCTTCAAAGTCAAGCTCACAAAATAATCACAGTCTGGAAACCTGGTAAAACTCAAGGGCAAGGTAGAGTGTGATGTTCTATGTTACCATACCTGCTGGGTCCAAGCTGGTGACAGTCCTAGAAGAAAGGAAGTACACAAAGGAAGGAAGAGCACACCTCTAATTGTTTTGTGATAAGATATGGTATAAGTATTGGGATATAGAGAAGGATTGGTTTTAGTTAATTTACTTTTTATAAGGTATGAAATACCAAAAACTGAAAAGGACTTCCTTTCGGCTGGGCCTTAGGCAAGTGTTTTCCAAAACTAAGAGAATATATGAAAGCCTTCCCTGAGTGAGTCACCACAGAGTTGAAACTGATCCACCTCTCTGCCACTTCAGGAAGCTCTGAGCCCGTCAGACAAGAGACCTTTCAGCCTATCATGCACAAGAGCACTGAGCCAATCTTGTGGAAATGGAGGAGCAATTAGGAGTCTTATTGGAGAGAGCTCTTAAAATCAAAAAGCTTTTTATGTGAGGTTGAATCTTGCAGTTGAATCTTTAGACTATTAATTTACCAACATTTTTTCCATTTTATAGAAATGAATCATCTAAGTTATATAATCATGTTTTTTAATCATTATTATACCCAAGGATCCAAACAGGAAACACCTGTATCTAATACGTAGTTTACTACATTTTTTATGATTGTTTGGAGGCCTTATCCACACAAAAAGTGAACAAAGGGGACAAATTATTGAATAGCACAGAGTTAGTTAAAGGTCTGAGGAAGGTATCTGAGTCAGATATTGATAAGATAAAATAATTTGTACTTTATTGTCTTGCATTTGTTAAATAGTGCTAGTCAAACTGGAAAGTAACATCCAGAAATTTACAGCTCTTACAATTCTATACTTCATCTGATACCTTCTAAGCATGAGTTAGTTTTATCACTGGACAAATTTTTTTTTTTTTGGTACTGGGGATTGAACTCAGGGGCTCTTGACCACTGAGCCACATCCCCAGCCCCATTTTGTGTTTTATGTAGAGACAGGGTCTCACTGAGTTGCTTAGCTCCTCGCCATTGCTGAGGCTGGCTTTGTACTCACGATTCTCCTGTCTCAGCCTCCCAAAGTGCAGGGATTATAGGCATACACCACCGCGCCCAGCTAACTGGACAAATTTTGACTCACTAAAAGTGAATTATCAAGACTTATAATTATATTAAGTACAGATATAAATGTAATAGTATTCCAAGAAAGATGTAACCCTTGTCTGTGTGGCATTTTCACTTGAAAGACAAGTTCAGAGCAAGTAAAAGGAAAACTAGCTTAGAACGGCTAGAAGCAAGTGTAATTACAAAAGCCGAAAAATCAATGTTTACAAAAATATTTGAATAAATTCATGGATATTAGGTCCTAATAGCTAATTTTTGGAAAATACTCTACTATGCCCTGCCTTTTATATATTTGCTTTGACCTCTTTGCAGTGCTCTAAATGTCTTCAGGTGATTCTAAATCTCAGGCATGAAAAATGTTGATGAACAACAAAGAAACTACCAGCCATGCTTACTTTCTTAAAACCATTTTTTGTAGTTTTTTTTCCACTTCTGGAGAAATATTCTGAGAGCTAGGAGTGTAGCTTAGTGGTAGAGGGCTTGCCTAGCATACGTTGGGCCTGGATTTGATCCCAGAACTTAAGAAAAAAAGCTGAAATCACATAGAAAAACATTTTCTATTTCTTATGAGGTCATTACACAAAATCTACTTATCAGAGAGACTCGTTTTAATAAGTCAAGGACACATAAAGATATAACCAACTATTGAAAATTTTTAAATGAATAGTTAAATTGCTGAAATAATGAGACATTTTTAAATAAAAATATATTACAATATACTCATATATTATAGTATACATGCATAAAAGTTACAACTAAAGCTATTCTTTTTCTTAGAGATAACTGTTGCTTTAAACATGGTGCATATCATGTTAGACCTTTTCCTGTGCTGTGCACATATGAATTGCACCTAGAAATAATTTGTGTATGTATGTTGTATGTGCTTTAAATTAATGATATCTTGATCCTATACTTAGAATACCCAACAAACTCCACCAGAAGACCTTGAGTGCTAATAGGCAAATACAGCAAAGTAGCAAATTATCAACATAAAAAATCAACCACTTTCCAATATACCAATAATGAATCTTCTGAAAAAGAAATAAGGAACACAATCCCATTCATAATAGCCTCAGAAAAAAACTATGATTAAATCTAACCAAGGAGGCAAAGGACCTCTACAATGAAAAAAATTGTAGAACACTAAAGAAAGAAATTGAGAGAGAAACAAGAAGATGGGAAGATCTCCCACGTTCATGGATCAACAGAAATAGTATTGTTATGATAGCAAACTAACAAAAG
The DNA here is from genome assembly GCA_028644305.1 of Xerus rutilus. Lineage (NCBI taxonomy): Eukaryota > Metazoa > Chordata > Mammalia > Rodentia > Sciuridae > Xerus > Xerus rutilus. Next base: position 13,723,707 of record CM053412.1, on the reverse strand, counting down.
CAATGTACGGATTCAATACAGTCCCCATCAAAATACCAATGACATTATTCACAGAATAGAAAAAACGGTTCAAAATTCATTGGAAAGAATAAAAGACCCAAAATAGCCCAAACAATTTTAAGCCAAAAAAAGCAATGCTGAAGGCTTCCCAATACCTGACTTCAAATAATACTGCAGAACTCTAGTGACAAAACTGCATGGTACTGGCATAGACAACAGACACACAGACCAATGGAACCGAGTAGAAGACACAGGGCAAACCCATGCAGATGCAGTCATCTGATCCTTGACAAAGGTCTGAAAAACGTTAGAGAAAAGACAGCCTTTGAACATATTGGGCTGGGAAAACTGGTTATTCACATGTAGAAGAGCGAGAGTAGTCCCTTATCTCACACCCTGCACAAAAGCCAACTCAAAAGGGATCACAGACCTAGGAATTAGACTATCGACCATGCAACTCCTAGAGGAAACCCATAGGCTCAACACTCCAACATACGGACAAGGGCAATGACTTTCTCAATAGGACCCCTAAAGCTCAGGAAATAATACCAAAAATTAATAAATGGGATGGCACTGAATTAAAAAGCTCTGCACAGCAAAGGGAAGAATTAAGAGTGTGAAGAGAGAACCTACAGAATGGGAGAAGATCTTTGTCACCGGTTCCTTAGACGGGTAATTAATATTCAAAATATAGAAAGAACTCAAAAAACTTAATGGCCAAAAGACAAATAACCCGATTAATAGAAGGGCAAATGAGCTAAACAGACAATTCTCAAAACACAAATTTTAAGTGGCCAACAAACATGAAAAAAAATGTCCAACATCATTAAGCAGTCCTGGAAATGCGAATCAAAATTACACTGAAATTTCATCTCAACTCCAGTTACAATGGCAGCCATCAAAGATACAAACAATAATAAATGCTGGAGAGGATGAGAAGAAAGAGGCACACTTTTACACTATTGGTGGTATTGTAAATTAGTACAGCCACTATGGAAATCAGTATAGAGGCTCTTCCAAAGCCTAGGCGAGAGGATGGAGTTGTAGCTCAGTGGTAGAGTGCTTGCCTATTGTATGTTTGAGGCACTGGGTCCAATCCTCAGCACCGTATAAAAATAAATAAAATAAAGGTATTGTGTCCACGTGTAACTAAAAAAAATATTTTAAAAAGCCTCAGCAAGGAATAACCATATGACCCTGCTACACTACTCTTCAGTATTTATCCTAAAAAATTTAAGTCAGTATACTATAGAGATACATGCATCTCCATGTTTATAGAAGCACAATTTACAATAGCCAAACTACAGAACCAGCCTAGGTGTCCATCAAAGGATAAGTGGATAAAGAAAAAATGGTATATATACACAATGGAATTTTATTCAGTCATAAAGAAAAGTGAAATTATGTCATTGCAGGAAAACAGATGGTATTTGAGAACATTATATTAGGTGAAATAATCCAAACTCAGAAAGTCAAGGGTGTTGTTTTCTCTCATATGTAGATGCTAGAGAGGAAAAAGGAAAAGAACAGTGGGAGAGATCATGCAAAATCTGAAGGGAGACCAGGGGAATGGAGAGAGGGAGGAAAGGGGAAACACTACAGAATGATACTGGCCAAAGTACATTGTTACATTGTGTGCATGCACAAATATGTAACAATGATTCCCACCAATATGTACAATTATAATGCACTGATTTAAAATTTTGGAAAAAAAGCCAGGAAAATAAATTATATTTTTGATATCACTAAAAATATTTAACCTTAATAAATAAATAAATAAATAAATAAATAAATAAATAAATGCTATCCCATTGTAGATGTTATCCAGTTACTTTGGTTTTTTTTTTTTTTTTTTTTGGCTGAAAAATATCCTGTTGTGTTCTCCTGTTATGTATAGAGTTAATGCTTTTCTAACTGACAGCATAGCAGTCCCTCATGTGGAAATGCTAAAATCGAAATATTCATTCTTTGAGATCTTTCACAGTGTGTCTAATTACCGATAACTTAGAGTAGAACACTTCGCTAAACACTGAAAGAAAAAACAGTTCACTAAACCACTGAATACTGATTTTTCTTCTTTGAAGGCTGCATTTGACATGTCAATGATAAGCCATTCTTCACCTTTACATGTGTACAGCATTACTTTACATGTGACAAAATAAAGCATAAATGTTCCCATAACTAATGGTCAAATGTGGCAGTGATTTTTTTTTCTGTAGAATAAAAGACGCAAAAAGAAGGGTTTACATTTGTATTGTTGCCATGAAAAATTTTTATATGACCACTTTTTACTTCTTTCTCTTGAAGTCTAAACTTTTTGAAGTAGTTCTTTGCTAGGAGACCAACGGAAATTACACAGAAATGCAGAGAGTGATTGGGTTCCCTGTTATTTCGTGTAATTTCATCTGTCCAGTGGATCAGAATGGCCTCCAAAGCTGCCCCAGGACTGGGCATCTATGAAAAGCAGGATCAAAGGTGCATTTTTCTCATCTCTCTTGAGAGTGCTCATACCCACCCTCACTCTCTCCCTCCTCACAACACTTCCTGTGTACAGATGCTTCTGTATTGTTAGAGGAAACTGTAAGGAACAAGGTCATGTACATTTTCAAGTTAAACCATTTTCGACTTACTTGGTAAAGTAGGTGGTTTTTCAGAAGTGTGATGGCCATCCCTTAGAAAAATCACTTAACCATTTATTCTCTTAGTTTTAGCTCTCCTAATTTTTTAACTTCTTGTAATGATAATAGCTAATAACATAGTGATGTCTATGTGACTGGTGCTAGTTGGTCTTAATATTATCTAGACATTATAGATAAAATAAATGAAGCATAGATTGGCTGAATAGCTGGTCTAATGCTTCACAGCTAAGAGGTAGTAAAGCTAGTGTTTGAAGCCCTATTCTGCATTTCTCAGAGATCACACACGCAGTCTTCTTTGCATTTTCTTATTTTTATGTCTGAATAAAGTGGATGGATGAAGTCATCCACAGAAAGTTCTTGGAAGTGTATATTTCTAAACCTGTAAATATTTGTTTTTATCTGAAGGGTAATGCAATATAGATACGCATTTTTATGAAGATAAAATAAGTGAAATTCATCAGAAAACAAAAACAAAATAAAAGTAGTGATCTTAAATGCTTACATATATTTAAATCTATTCCCAAAGGGAATCCCACCATATTTTGTAACCATTCATTTTTCTGTTATCTGCATAGAGCTGAGAAAAACATAAACTATTACTAAATAAAATGGAGTATACAGTTCCTTTCCTTCTCTCTCTTTCCCTCTCTCCGTCCCTCCCTCCTTCCTTCTCCCCTCTTCCCTTCCTTCCTTCCAGTGCTTGGGAGCCAGCCTGGAACATCACAGGCTAGGCAAGTGCTCTGCCTCTGAGCTGCCCCGCCAACTGCCCGCTCAGTCCTAGTACTCTAACACAAATTATTTTTAAAGATAATTTAGATGGATATGCTTCAAATAAACTATGCTTTCTATTTGATAGATGTATGAAGTATGAAAACTAAGAATGCAAAGCCTTTTTAAATTTCAGAAAGTAATATAGGTGTTTTTTCTCTCCATTTTAATTTATGTCCTAAGATACATTAAAATTAACTACAAGCAATCAGATTTCTCTGTAGCTTTTTTAACATTACCTTTGCTTAAATATAAATATTTCACAAGAATGATTTAATAATGAACTTCCCAATTTTAAGCCCATTTCCTTCCTTTAAGCTAAAATATACTCTTTTGCTGCCACGATATTTAGGTCAGGCTCTAGGTAAAGAATGTCAACGTGTAATTATTTTGTGAGTATATTTAAAAATTACTCTGGAATTCAACATTCATCATCAATTTTAAAAACTTTATATTAAATTGGAATTTTAAAGAGGAAATAACAGGTGGCTATTTAAATCAAATAAACCAATTTCATTTGTTAAAATAAATTCACTTAGGATATTCTTGTAAGAGAAAGTATAAAAAAAAGTCAAAAAATATTGAGGATAGAATAATTAGATTCTATTAGATTCACAGAATGTTGGATGAAAAGAATGAGAAAGGGGGAATATTTGAAGAAAGTGTGATTACTTTTTTTTCTAGAACAGCTAAAATATTTGAATTCTTAGGTTCAAAAAGTGTAAGAAATCTCAGAATTAAGAGCAAGACAAACCTAGACAAATCATATGAAACTTGAAAATAAATACATGAAATAAAACTCCCTCTAGTTTTGTTTTGCCACAGAGTATATTAACAAGAAAAAGGAAAATCTTTCACAGTGGAAGGGGGCATAAGGACTTTATAGAAGATGAAACACAAAAGGCAATGATTAATCAATGTTTGAAAACATTAATGAGTTGACATTTCACATCCATAAGTTACATGCGTGACCATTCTGAGTGCTATGGAGTCCATGGAGACTAGAATTCTCATTTACTCTAGTGGCAGTGTAGATTCCTACAAACAAGTACAAAGCAATCTTTTGATACCTTGTAGAACAGAAGATCTTAGCAACTTTTGGATTTATAAATTCTAGTACTATCTACCATAATTAATATCCACAAAGATACCATCAAATTGAATCATGAAAAATAGATTCCCAATGATTATTGTCAGAGCCCACAAATCAGTAGACTTACTCTATCTAGCTTTAGAGAAGAGGAGATCTTTTTAAAAAGTGCAACTTGGAATGGATACAATGCTCTGTTGACACTTTCACTCATATGGACAAAGAGATATTTACTAGAATGTTCATAATGATACTGCTTCTGGTAGGGAAATTTGGAAACAATCTAAATGACAACCATCTGCAGCATGGAAAAATAAATTATGAAATAGTAATGGAGAGGAGTGTCATATTCAGTGAAAATGAACAAATCAGGGACCCTAAATCACAGAATTTAATGGAAAAGAAATCAAGTATGAAAGGTTATATGTGAAAGATATTTTAAAATAGAATGGTAAGTTATAGAAAGCAATATTGCACATTGCCTACTGGTATATTTACATGTAGTAAATACATGTAGACATATTATTAAAATCAAGAGAACTATCCATTCTTCAGACTGCAAGCGAGGGAAACACTACCAAAGGAGTATTCCAAAGCCTTCGTTGTATGTGTAATGCTTCGTATTTCAAGATTTGTGGTAAGTACCTTAGAGTTGTTAAAATACTAGTTTTACATTTTGTTTATCTGATATAGTTCACAATATAGCCTTATTAAGTGCACTGTGATGCACTTATTTGGAAAAAAACTAAGGAGAATATATTTTTATTCTCTAAACTTCACACCAGTGATGTGGTGGCAGAGGGAACAGGAGACAGGGCAAGAGCAGAGTTTGGTGACACACAGTGCTAAAACACTATTCTGGATTGAATGTGACTCAGGAGTGCTCTAAAGCTACAGGAGTTATCTGTTCAAATTACAGAGATAATTTATAGTGGTAGGTCCTCATTCCATACTGCAAATACACTTCACTGGGCTTTGGATCACAAAATTTGCTAATTTGTTATGCAGTGTAGCTGCAAGTGGTGAAAACTTTCCCTGGATCATTTGTGTTGTGTTCAGAAATGTCTATGAATTTGTATGTTAATAAAGCCCCACTCACCCTTGATTCATCTCAATATCCAGTTATTATGATCACAGTCGTAGGAAGAAACTTGTTATTCAAACATTAAACATATACTTTGTGGGCTGGGGTTATGGCGCAGTGGTAGCGTGCTCGCCTAGCACGCGGGAGGCACTGGGTTCAATCCTCAGCACCATATAAAAATAAAGATATTGTGTCCACCTACAACTAAAAATAAATAAATATTAAAAAAACATATACTTTGTGATATGCCTATGCTCACATAGATCAAGGGATTTTATCACATAACATTTTATCATCACTCAGACTTATTTAAGGTGAGAAAAGAACTCTATTCAACATAAAGGACAGAAAGTGTGGATGAAATCAGAGATTTTGCTGAATTTTATTTCTAAATTAATGGATTCAGAACGTTATGTATTTTCTATGTGCATTTTCTGTTGCATTTAGTTTAAACACATACAGGACATACTCAAAATAGAGTGTTTTTCCTAATAATGACAATATTAATTCTGTGAGGAAATAACATTTTCTCTCTCAAACGAATAATTAGAATTTTTTTAGAAAACCAGATAAATATTAAGGATGCTCACTGACATATCTACAGGAAAAATTTGTTAGACTTTCTTAGTTTGACAGAATATAGAAATGTAGCATTGATCCCTGCCTCTTTCCCCTAATGATGCTTTTGGAAGTTGGTCCTTTTCTTCTTTACAAAGTTCTCTCTCTCAATACCAGTCTTCCACTTGTCCTTCATATAATCCCAGAGTTGGCTCTTGTTCATGCAGGGGGTCCAGGCTGCACAACTTAGAGAAGCTGGGCAAAACAGCTGGTCTCACAACCACTAAAATGTTTTAAATGGCAAGTAGACAAAGGAGTATTTGATGTTCCCAACATACAGAGCCAGAGACCAAAACCACTTATATCTATAGCGTGGAACAGCCTTTGGCAAATTCACCTTTTTGCTGTGAGTCTATCCCTGCTGCATATGTTTGCCAGGTTAATCTTCTTTAAATATCACTTCTGTTATGTCACTTCTCTGGCAAAATGCCACTTGCCTCTTAAATTAGAATTATTTGTTTTTCAGTTTGATTTTTTAATATTATAATATTAAAGCAAAATTTCATAAACAGGCTTCAAAATGCTGCAAATCTCTGAACATTACTGGGTAATACCTTGGAATACAGTTAAAGCTGTGACCCTGAACCATAAGTAAAGATGAAGAAGGTGCTGCCTTTAAGATCTAAAATATATCACACAAGAGTCCATTACATCTCAGGCAGGAAGAAGGGCAAGGAAAAAATATTCTGAAGAGACCAAGAAACCAGAAGAAGGAAATAGACTGTCTTAGGATATTTCCAGAAAATGCTGAGAGTATGGAAGCAAATCCTCTGTGTCCCCAAACTGAATGAACCACATCACTGAAGCAAAACCAAGAAATGCACAACCACAATAACAAGAACACAACTCTTAAAATTCTTGGGGAAATGGAATAAGCAGGAAGGCCCCTCAGCCTTTTCCCGGTGCTTCTTCAGCTCCTGTTGGCCCTGGCCTTCTCTGGTCTCTCACCCTTTGGAGGACAGAGGGGCCAATAGAAAAGAAGCAGAAGGGTTTATTTGTCACTAGGATGATGACTTCTTTGCCAATAATGATAATAGTGACAATAGCCAACATTTATAGAACATATAAGCCAGAATGCAGCCGGACACTTTGTCCAGCCTCAAACCCCTCTGTTAATCTGTCTCAGGTAGTACAATATTTTGCTGCACTGATAACCGCACACAGTGCACCGATCCTGACTCCGTAAGACACATTTTCCTCTCATAGAATACCACATGAGCAAGGTGATCATTTGCTGTCCTTTCTTCACCTCCTACTATGGTTTGAATATTTTTCCCCAAAAGCATGTGTTGGAAACTTAGTCCCCAATACAAGAGCTTTGGGAGGTGGGGCCGAATGGGAGGTGTTTAGATCACGAGGACTGCATCCTTATGAATGGATCAGTGGGAATTCTGATAGGGCTTGAGGCTGAGTTCAGTGGTTTGCACGCGTAGGCTCTGTGCCCATGCCTTGTGCATGGGACGGCAAGGCCAGAAGGCCCTCACCAGATAAAACCTCTGATCTTGACCTCACAGCCTCCAGAACCAGAATAAATAACCTTTTGTTGTTTGTAAATTACCCAGTCTGTGGTATTGTATTCTAGTAGCACAAATGGACTAAGATACCTCCTAAGTTCAGATAATAAATAAAGAAAAAACAAACAGATATTTAAGGTGTCCATAATACTAATCAAGTTCTTATTTCTGCGTGGCAATGCATTTTGCACGGAAGCTCCACATTGCAGGTCAAAAGACCTAATACTTAAGTCTTGGTTATGAATTGCACAAACTGTGTAACTCAGAAGTCACTTAATTTAGAACTGATATCATTAAAATAGTCTTTAACATCATGTGTACATTCTTTTTGGAGACAGGAGTGAATGATTCTGTTTAGTTGCTTTTTGGAGGTGGTGCATAACACGTTTGACAATTCTGAGAAAGTGGAGAAAGTGTAATACAGCTTTTCAAATTGCCTTTTCTCTGTGGGTTTCAGGATTTGTGTTTTGGCTGTTCTGGGAAGGTTAAAGTTTCTGGTAGAACACACCGCCAAATAAGCAGAAGGATTTTGTTGTCAAAAGTTGATTTATGATACGTGGATTTTCACTCCTTGAAAATGTCTATGGGACATATAGAGCCCATCAGTTCCACCCACATTTTTTTTTCTTAGAGAAAATGGTAAGGAACTGGCTTATAATATGAGCCAGATGGAGAGGTGCAAACAAACCAACTCATCTTTCTCCCAGTGAGTGTCTCTTCACATTTGATCCATGGCTTAGCTCTTTCTCTGGCTAGACAAAAGTTCTTTTAGAGTTTAAGACTTTCCTAGTCACCACTTTTTAGAAAGTCACCAGTCTCTGCATTTGTAACCAATTAAAAACCCAGTTATTTGGTAATGATGTCATTCCTGCCCTTTCCATTAGTAACTGACACTCCACTGCTTTGCCTTTTGTTTTTTTCTTAAGCAATGCTGTATGTAGAATGCGGGGTCTGATATCAGCCCCTGAAACTCAGCCTCTCAGGTTCAAGTCTAAGCTTTGCTGCAGTCACTTGTGCAAACTTGCTCCATTACCCAGCATCTCTCTCCTTGGTTTCCTCCTCTGTGAAACAAGATAAAATAATATTACCTGTATTAACAAATGCTAAACTTTTCAATAAAGCCAGGACCATAAGAAGCACTCAAACAATATTAGATCATTATTGTTGTAAGCTTCTTTCCTTATCCTCTCTGGTTCTCAACAAACAAACAAACAAACAAACAAACAAAAAAGGGTTGGTAGGTGGAGGCAGAAGATTTTTTCTTCCTTTACCCACATGCTTGGTGCCTTTTCTACACTTTCTAGGTCAGGTTTAAAGGGAGAGAGAAGACAGAAAACATACAATCTTTCTGAATGATAATTTGAATGTGTGTGCGCACATGTGTGTATTCCATTTTTAGGAATTTAAGCTTAGAAAACAATCTGGGAAATGCACTGAGAGCCACATCTGGAGACGCGCAGGGTATGGCTAGCCATTGGACAGGAACACTGATTGCATTGACTTTCCTGGGATGACCCCCATATAACCAAGTGCCTGGCATAACAACAGAATCAATGTTAGAGTTCTTTGCTGCATTATTTAATAAAAGAACAATAAATTTCATTTGTCATCCCTTAAATAATAAGGGCATTTAAGTAATTGTGGAAAATGTATTTAAATAAAATAGCTGACATTAAAAAATGACATATATTTCTATTTACTGGCAGGGAATATACTCATTACATGCAATTATATTAAAACAATAAGGCAAGTGGAAATACAGAACATAAAGCACAAGACCATCTTTGAGAAGAACATATCTGTGGTCTTCTAAGAATGTCCATGATGGATTTGGTGTGGTAAAGTCGGCATAGCCACAGGAGGAGATAAGATTGGGACTTGGAAGGATGGAGTTTATTATTCTCAAAGGTCCCAAAGAGGGATCATCCATTCATGCAGGACCTCAGGGAAGCAACATTGTGGTTAGGAGGCAGGAAGAGAGAGGAAAGGGCTGGCCATTGGGGTTTCTGTGGGAAAGGAAAGGCTGGCCTGAGAGCATAGTTTAGGAGGGCCTGATTTGGATAATGCTGGCAAGCTTTGACTATAGAGGTGGTCTCCAGTTGTCTACTACCAGCCCCTGGGATGATTAAGGGCAGAGGAAATGTTGGCTTGCTGTCTGAGAGTTAGATAAGGAGGTGATCAGGGCTACAGATTTGGGTTTGGTTGGTTTGCACATAAACAGTAGCAATAGCTTGGCCCTCCACCCTTCACCTTCTCCAAGAATTGACCCACACAAAGCAGGGGCAGCAGCTCCCCAGTTTGAGTGGCCACAATGGGAGAGAGCATTAAGAATACAGAAAATAAAACATAGTTAATATAATTAGCTCTATGATAAATAGATGCCAAGTAGACAAATACAAAATCTAAGAAAATACAGGACAATCTATTATCTATACTTGTATCCAAAAGTATAATGATATCTATTTTTAAATATTAACAGTAACTATCTATGAATGTATGGTTTAGGGTCATTTTAAAAGAACAACATTCATTAAATGAGGTTCTTTTATCTAGGAATCTGATTATAACATCTCATTTAATCCTCCCAATAGCCATATTTACTGGGTTCTGCTATTGCTTGAATTTCAATGAGGAAACTAAGGCAGACAGTACTGAAGTGACTCTCCCAAAGTCACTCTCGGGCAGTGAAGGTCAGAGTGGGGACTTTATCTGAATTTAATCCAGTTCCACTAATGTTTTGTAAATTAACAAATTACATATTTTCTAAATTGCATACTCAATCATGTGTTACTTTTATAAGTAAAAGGAAACATTCTTAGGCATATATTTGAATATATATATACACACACAAATATTAATGTGTCTATAAATCATTTACATTCTACTACATAGAAATCATTTATATGTTACTAGAAATGAAGATTCCACTGGTTGACTCCACTAAAATTTGGGAGACAAAGGTATTTAAAGAAAATGGAGTATTCAAAATAGGCCTTGAGGAAGACAGAGACCTTTTCTATCTCAAATCTCCATATTCAAGGGGCTCAGGGGCATGAGCAGCTTTTATAAGAGGAAAGAGGTTTCAGTGGGACAAAGGCAGAAAATATACATATTTAGCTTTAGATAGGCAGTTTTTCTGAAATATGTTAGAGGTAGCTTCTGTGACACCTTCCAAGGGACAGCCCCTCAGCCTCCATTCTCAGCAGAAGGAAACTCTGTATGCAGATAAAGCCATTATCAAGAAGTTGCTTTTAATTTTAAAGGGGCTGTGTTTCATATATACAAACAAATGCGTGTATATATATGATATAAGTGTGGGCATGCATATGCACGTGAGTGTGTATACAATATGTACAAAACCAATAGATTCATGAGTTAAGATCAAAGGTTATGGAGAGTATACTCATGAGCAATAGGATAGGATCAGAGGATAACAGAGTAGACGCTGTCCTCACTGTTCTCACTTGCTCTCTTCATATGTTTAAGGGACCTGTAATGGACGAGTTTTTGGCCCTGAAATCTTATGAGATAATATAACATTCTAGAATAAAAGTACTAAATAAACCAAGAACCTGAGACATTAAATGTGACTATTGATATTTATCTTGGTTGAGTACTTTGCTACAGGCTCAGTATGCATGAGCTCCTCCAGGTCTAACAAAGTCCTATGGGTTGTTTCTTACACACATTTAAAGATGAGGAAACTGGGACTTCAATGGGTTAAATACCTCCCAAGAAAAAGTTAATAATGGATGAGTCAAAGTTTGAAATGCACCAATTTGGTACAAAAAGGTTGGAGAGAGACCTTGGTGGATAGGAAAATACCTCTAGCTTAATCTTAAGCAGATAAATTGCCTTAATTTCTTCATCTGTGAAATAGGAAGACCTAAGAGCATCTACTTCACATGGGTTTGGAAAGAATTAAATGTGTTGATGCATGTGAAGGGCTTTAGCACACAACTGTCATGGAGGAAGTCTTATATGTGGTAGCTCTTATCACCTATAATCAACAGCAGCCGTTGTAACATCATTATGTCACACTTTCTCCAATTTTTAGGAAGCCCGTATAGTACATAGAAAGTTAAAGAAATAAAAATCTATGATAATATCGGTGCAGATGGACATTCACTGGATACTTAATTTGGAGACAATTGACTGCTTTTCTTATTCTGTCTAAATTGTACAGAAAAGGGAAATTGAGAATCTAGATATCTAGATTTTTTTTTTTCCCTGGGGAATGAACCCAGGGGCTTGGGCACACTTTTTGGGCAGGTGTTCTACCAGTGAAGTACTTGCCCAGCCTTTTTAAAATTTTATTTTGGGCAGGGTCTTCATCTTTATTTTGTGCAATACCCATTTAAAATATTTTATTGGTGGAATTACAATCATACATAATAGTAGGCTTCACTGTGATATATTCATATCTGCATGTAGCATAACAGCTTATTTTATTTGAAAGAGATAGGTTTCTGATACTTGAGAAAGGCATCCCTGGGTTATAAAATTGGTAAGAGGCTGGAAGAAGATTTACATCTTTTAGGGGAAGAGAAAAAACTTATAATGGAAATCTTTCTAAACTCTAAGAAAAGGGAACTCAGAGCCTGGCACACACCTGGCTCGGGAGGCTGAGGCAGGAGGATTGCAAGTTCGAAGCCAGCCTCAGCAATTTACCAAGGCCCAAGCAACTTAGCAAGACCCTGTCTCAAAGTTAAAAAATAAAAAGGACAGGGGCTGTGGCTCAGTGATTAAGCACCCCTCGGTGCAATCCCTGGTATCAAAAAGGAGGAAAGCTGCCTAATGTTTAGTTCAGCAGAGGGGGACTTTCTGGACATCTTGGTCACAGGCAAAGAGGGAGAATAAACATTGATAAGGAGAAATTGGAGATGAAAATGAGACAAGGGTTGTAAGAAAACACAATTGCTTTAAGTACATTTAAAAATCATGCCCTATAGGTGGAAGCATAGCTCAGTGTGAAGCATATGTCCAGCATATATGATGCTCTGTGTTCCATACCCAGTAGTGCAACAAAATTGTTTAATGCTATCTATAAATTACATTAAATACTACTGACATATTTTGTATAGGGGCTTTTCCAACTTTCATTGATGATGCCTAATGAGTTACCAAGATCACAAAAGAATACAGACAAGGCAACTTGGAAAATATGGTTTATTAAGGCTAGAATATCATTCTTAAAAACCAATTCTATCATTTTGAACTCAAATGGAATATTTCCAGACTTCATATTAGTCATGTCTATAACTCATTTCAAGATCAAACCCCAAGATATGCAACTCCCCCTGACTTCCCAAGCTCAGTTTATGGCAACTGCATCATGTAGACCCCATGCCTAGGAAGAAATCACTGTAGGCCTCTCATTCTGTTACAGGTCACATCCATCCGATCTATGAAAAATCCCCCAGCTTGTATCCAGAATGTCATCACTCCCATGGCTGGTACCCTGGACAGGGCATCGCCTTCCCCAGCATGCATGGTAGCAGTGTCCTCCTCTCCAACTTTCTGTTGCTTCGTGTGCTGTATTCTCACACAGTAACAAAAGCTTTCATTCATTTATTTTGAGGTGCTGGGCACTGAACCCAGGGCCTTGTGCATGCTAAGCAAGTGTGCTACCCCTGAACAACATCCCCAGCTCAAAAGCATTTATTTAAAAGGCAAGTCAGCCGGGCGCCGTGGCTCATGCCTGTAATCCCAGCGCTTAGGGAGGCTGAGACAGGAGAATCACGAGTTCATAAGCCAGCCTCAGCAACGGCGAGGTGCTAAGCAACTCAGTGAGACCCTGTCTCTACATAAAACACAAAACAGGGCTGGGGATGTGGCTCAGTGGTCGAGTGCCCCTGAGTTCAATCTCTGGTACCAAAAAATAAAAAAAAATTAAAAGGCAAGTCAGCATGTCATTCCTCTGGTGAACAGTCACCCTTTCCCTTCAGCTCGGCCATCAGAGTTTTCACAGTGACGAATCAGGCTCATCCTGGCTCTTCTCTCTTCTACTCCTTCCATCCTGTCTTTTGTTTTCTACTTTCTGACATTTATAAGGATGCCAGGTTGGATCAGGGCCTTTCAGTTACTACTGCTTCTCTTTCGGTGTTCCTCCTCCAAGTACCTGCCCGTCAGGCTCCATCCATCCATCTACCATCACTGAGAAACGAAGATCCATGGAAGCAGTTTTTGCTTTGTTCATTCGTGTATCCCCAGATAGTGGCAAATAGTGAACAAATGAATGAACAGTAATTCATGTTTCTGCCTCACTTTTATAACAAAGTTCATACCTCTCTTTGTGCAAGTTCATGCTTGGTAATTGGAAATATCCTTGGAGCACCAAGGATATTTTCCATCTGGCTTGTGTATGAGTGAGTGTGTGCTTTGTAACAAAACCCTTAGAAAATCTGACTGTTTCAATGCTGCTCCACTGGGTAACTCTGTGGGGGTGTGGGCTGACAAAACTAGGGCTGCTATAGGATTGGAGGGTAGAAATAATTCTTAGGGATACAACACTTCATTTTTAGTCTTTTTCTCTATCTTTCTCTTGTAGGTTGTAGCAGGAGACATTTAACCCAGTGCGATTGAAAAAAGAAGTCCATAAAACATCTTTTTTTTTTTCTTTTGGTGGTGGTGGGGTGGAGATCTGTAACACACTGCATGATGGTCTGAAAGGGAAATTCATTTGGCAAATTGGCATTTGTCATCTCAGTGAACATAGTCAGCCTGAACATAAGCAGCCCTTTGCCAAATTCTACTCCTGAGGAAGCATCTTAAATGCCTGTAAGCTAACAAAGGGATGAATTCTCAAAGAACCTTGAGATCACACATCATTTTGCACGATTTTTATTTGGAAAAAATTTTTTCTGCAGTCAACATTACTTGGCAATGATGAAGGGATAGTACTTTCACAAGTAAAATTTAAACCTGCTATTTAAATGTGTATTTTTGAATCATCAGAGAAAGTATTTTTTATTTTCCTGATTTTGAAATTCATACTTGAGTAAGAGTCACCTCATACAATTAGGAAGTGATCTTACAACACTTGAATTCTTCAAAGTTTTCTTTCTGTTGCTTCTATCTTATCATCTACCTCCTCTCCCTTCATTGAACCTTTGGTGAGAACAAACTAGACATTGTCAAGAGAGGGAGAAGATACAATCCAAAAGAGCTTGTAGAGGAATTGTAAGGGTGGTCATCCACAGGTTTAGTTTCTTCTCAGAGGTAAAAAGGGATGTTTTAGTAAAGGCCAAAAGAAAGTTATTTCTTACTATTTATTAATAACTTCTTTCACCCCCAAATATTTGAGGCCATGCACACGAGGATACACAACACTAAAATATAAGTGAAATTACAGAATCAAAATGAACAAAAGAAATAAAATCTGGGAAAGAAACACATATATGCTAACCGGCTATTGTGGTGAACTTCAATTTTGCTTTTGAAGAAATGGAGACATTGTTATTCAAATGATTTTTATGATCATAGGAAAAGAAGCCTGCCAGTTAATTAGATACTATAAATTAACTTCAAAATTACCTAGAATCACTGAAAAAATACCCCATTCAATTTATGGCTGAATGTAAGGTTGTTAGAATGTTTCATAGTTGGGATGCTAGATTGATAGGATGGCATGTACAGCGCAGGCACATTGTGAAGTCAGCAACTGGAAAGTTTTTGTGGTTAGTTGTACATAAACCAGGACAAACGTTTTGCATGTATCCCTGATACATTTTTATATTGTTCTTAATCAGCACAGTAGCACAACAATATGAGCAACAACAACAAAGCCCTTTACAGCACTGAAGTTTTGAGTGTTTCTTTCTAAGCGCTTCACATTTTTAAATGTATTAAATTCCTTTAATACATCCATCATCAGATTCCCATTTTATAGGTAAGAAAACTGAGACACTAAGCAGTTGAGTGTCTTGAAGGAGAGTTATTCAGTTGGGAAGTGACAGAGCTTGGATCCCTGAATGTTTATTATATCCATGACTTTAGAGAGATACCCTCTTACTTATGTCTGACTTTTAGAGAATGCAGAATGAAATAGAAGAGGAAAATGCATTTTATTGTTTGTGTTATAACTTTCTACTTTGTAGAACAAGATTTGCGGGAAGAAAAGCAAAGCCAATATCTGTTTTTAAGCTTCCAGGGAGCTCAGCAGGATAGAACACACTCTGGAATGGAAGATGACATTGCTGAGTCCCTATTTGTTTAGACCATTTAGATTTGTTTCATCCTCCAGACTACCCAGGAAGCAGGTTGGGCTAGTATTCACTGATACAGCTAGAGCTATCCTGTCCCATCAAAGAAAATGTCACCTACACCGTGCACCTCTCTGCAGGAAGCAGCATCTTCCCTTGTGTGGAACAGCACATACTGCCCACGGTCTTGTCTGTAGTGTGGCCTTGCCCAATCTTTCACACACAAGGTGAACAGAGGATCTGTGGCAATACTGATAAATAATTATGCAAATGCATCTGTACCAGGATATTGAGGATCATTCTGTTAACTAGCTTCCAGGTGTCTCTTTAAAACTGAGATCTGTAATGAAGAGCATGGTGTGTTCTGTTTCATTACACCGATGGATTTGTGCCTTTTAGAGAAATGAGGTTACAGGTCACTTCACATATCACTCTCCCAACTGATTGTATAAATTGTACATAATGCCCTGCATTTCATTTTCAACTTTGTTTTTCCATTTTTAATTCTCCCCTATTTAGAATACTTGTGTGTTTATGGAATATAATATCACTACTAAATAGTCATGATTTTGTCTTTTTAGTCCATATTTCAAAAAAATTTAAAAAGCAAGTGATACTTGGCAAAATAAAATATAAACTGAATTTTTTAGTGTAATCCTTTAACCTTCTTTTTTACTTAACAAAAACAAGATGTGGAGGCTGGGATTGTGGCTTAGCGGTAGAGCATTTGCCTCGCATGTGTGAGGCACTGGGTTCAATCCTCAGCACCACGTAAAAATAAAGAAATAAAATAAAGATATTGTGTCCATCTACAGTTAAAAAAATATTTTAAAAAAACAAGATGTGTAAGATGAATTACAAAGTATAAAATGGATAAAGTAGGACTGAGGAGAAAAGAAGAGGCAATCATACCTTGGCAAATGTCGACATTGTTGCTGTAACTGGGCATAGAATTTAGCTCTTATCTTCCTGTAGCTATGGAGAAAATGGAAATGTAATTACTTATAGAACTTATCTACTTGTTTCTATAGCAACCTATGTATATTATTGCATTGTCTTAAAATTAACTTTTTTGCCGTCTGTCTCTCACTAGATTGAGTTCCTTGAGGTTAGAGACTCCATTTGCACAAGAGTCTCTCAAAATTTAAAAAAAACCTCACCCCCACAACACCCCACATAATAGAATTCATTGGCCAATAAGACAGAAATCATGCAAGTTTTCAAGGACAATACAGATTTTTCTATTTATTCATTATGAAGTGAAATCTCTCGCTTGGGTCCATTGGGTGAGAAAGCAGGCAGTGTCCTAAAGCGCAGCTGTATTGCAAGTGCAGTGAAACCCAAATGTGTGTTCCCATGGTGAAGTCTGATATAATGTGAGGCCATAACACAAAGCCCCTGTCAGGGTAGTGATCTTACAAGGAAAATGCTTATGTTTGCATACACACAGGCTTCTGGCAATCTCAGTTAATTCATAGCTGAAGATTACATACATAGATTCATGGGTTATGGATTTACAGTGCTGTCCAATTGACCCTGAAGATTCTGGAGGGCCACAGAATTCACCAAAGTATGAGAAAGAAATGGGAGCTTTTGATCCTTTAGATCACAAATCATTTTTCAAAGTAGGTGTTCTTGCATCCAACTTACATGCTGTTTCTGTATAAAAGTACCTGGAAAAAATTGCATTGCTAAACAAACAAGCTTTGAAAATCACAGACCTGTATGATTGGATGGATACTGTATGCTTTGGCCATGAAATTTCTTAACCTGGGGTTCTTTTTATGGCAATAAATATAAGGATTGTGTGCCTTAGAATTTATGATTTATTGTGAGCACGGATACTTCTACTTAAAGAAAAAAATCAAAGTAGTTCTCCAGGGGATTCTTGTGCCCCCTGGGTGTAGGCATAGTCCTAACCTCAGCTGTTTTCTAATGATTCATTCTATCTGCACAGCCTGCGGAGCCCCAGCCTGCACCTGGTCAGAGAGCACTGTATTGTCTATGGAGAGAGTCTGGCTTGTTTATATTAAATCTGCCCCAACCAGCACATATGAGATTGCACAGTGCCAACTCTTAAGGGTGAAAATAATTGGTTTTGGCTCATATGGAGATCATTTCCAGTTGGCTACATTGCATTCCTCACATTTACTTTCCAACTTTTGTTTTGCTATCTTTCAATACTCTCCTATTTAGAATATAGTTGTGAAATATAGTTTCACTACTGATCTCATGACTTTGTCACCATCAACTGCCACCTGAAGGAGTGGAACCAAGAGAGTAAGTTCTGTTGTTTTTCCCCTTATGACAAAGTTACTTTTGTCTTATGGGAATAAAACACAATACCAAACAGAATGCATTTAGTTTGAGAGTAATTGGAATAAGTAAAATAAAAGATGAGAAAATGGTAAAATTGCACTGAAGAGTGGAAAGGACTTCATGTCATGATTGTTATTTTCAGCCTACCGTTGTATATAGCATCTGCCTTGCTCTGCATAATTAAGGGTCTTAAGCAAATATTTAAAATGTATTGCCACAACACTTCCATTCTTGAGAAAAATTAACCCAAGGATCAGTGGGTGAGTTAACATTCCAAACATTGACATGTATGGCGGATGTGAGCTGCTTCTGTGAGAAGCAAAGAGATGGTGCAAATTTATCTGATTTTATGGAAGCATGTAGGAAATTTGAAGTTTAAAAATGTCACCCATTCATGTTTATGTCCTATAATGAATGACCTGAAAGATAGGATCAACATTGTAGTAACATTTTATTATTGATAATAATGGTTCGTATATGTTTAGCTCTTATCTGGGACAATCACCATCCTAAATGCTTCAATTATATTCTACCCTTAGTACCATCCATGACCCTATGAGGTTGATGTACTCTTATTTTCTCATTTTAGAAACAGAGAAATTGAACTTTATAGAAGCTAAGTAATAAATGGCAGAACTGAGATTTGAATGCATGCAGTGACATTCAAAGTCTTTCATTAACTGATGGGAGAAAAATGAACACCTGGGTTGTAACTGTTGATTACTACTATGATTAGAAAGTAAGAATGAAATGCTTAAGAAATTGTAAGAAACAAAATATTATGTGCAATAGCAGTCATGGCTTGAGAAGATTTTTGTATTTTTAAAGACATGGAATACTAAGCATTCTAATTGTTCATTAAGTGTTGTTGATTAATCTGACTAGGATTTTTTATTTTAGTTTATTTTTTAGATTTTTAGTATACTTTAATTTCAATAAGTAAATAATACTTTAAATAAATTTTAAAAGAAAATTGAGAAAATTCTATAGTCCACTTAAATGTACTCTATCCAGTAACTAGTGAATATATATGCTTTCAAAATTTGTGGAATATACCTGAATCATGCCTTGGTGTAGGCTCAGTCACAAAAGATCATTGATAATACATTTGAATTAGAAGTCAACAAAAAAGATTGTCTGAAAATGGTTTGGAACTTTAAAATAATTCATGTAATACAAAAAATATCAAATTGGAAATGATATTCTTTGAACTGAGTGACAATCAAATCATGCATGGCAACATCTAGAAAACAGCTAAAATGACAGGTAGAATTATAGCTATATGATCTTTGTTTTAATAAGGAAAATTTTAAAATAAATGAGATAAACATTCATCTTCAAAACTGAAGTAGTGCACAGTAAGCCAAATTTGGGGGGAAAAGATGAAGGAACTTGTTTTTAGGGTAAGACCAGAAATTATTCTTACAGAAAACGTGATGTGATAGAAAAGGTGAGAAAAGCCAAAAGCATTATCTTTAGGAGGTACCCAAACTTTCTCCAGTCCTGAAAACCCTTTGATATTAAATATCTTTAAAATAAACTGAAAATGAATGGTTTTTTGTGTTTGATCTTACATTTTTATTGGTGTAAAGTTATACATAATAGTGGAATTAATTATGCCATATTTGTACATGCACATAACATAAATCCATTAATCACATTCACCAGTACCTTCCCTTTCCCCGTTCCCTCCAAATGCTTCTTCTACTCTATTGATCTCCCTTCTATTGTAATTAACACTATTTTAGTTGGTACATTATAATTTTATATATGAGGGATTCACTGTGGTATAATTGTACATGGTCATAACATATTGATATTAAATTTTAAAATGCCCTTGGAATAAGTGTAGGACAAGTTAGAGTACATGTGATGTACACCTCCAGAGCACACATGGCCAGCTATAAAGCAGATGTTCAATGTGTACAGAGGACTGTGTGGACAGTGACTCAACAGTGGATACAGCAAGCAAACAGCTCTTTTCCTTAAATCAGTGGTGACATCTGGGCAGGAAAACCACTGCTGGGGCTCCTTTCCCTTTGGCCCTCCATACCCAACACATACAACTGACAATGGTTGGGCCTGGCAGAAGATGCTGGTGGACAGAAATGAAAGATTTATCTGATCATATGCTTCATTGATGTGCCATCCTGTAGTTCTCAGAGAAAAGTTATCACAACTGGATGAGTGACAACAAGAATTCATGATCATTTTGTTGTGGGATTTAAACAACAGTTGCAGATTCAATCTCAGTAAAACAGAAGGAGGAGAAAATGATGTCCAGTTCTCCTCCATGTTCTATCTCTGTGCACCTTTTGATATATTGGACTCTTCTTGAGCTGTACCCCTTGCCCCATTTTCAGATTTTCTCTGGTTTACTTTGGTTCCTTACAGGACTCTCTTTAATCACATGACTGTCTTTCACCCAAACATAGGTTCATTTTCTATTCTCATCAACACTTGCTTTTTCTCAGGTAAGCATCTTCTATTTATGTGCTGTAGTGTATGGAAACTAAGATTAAAACAAATAGATCTCAATTCTGAAGTCAGAGATCTCCTATTTAACTGTGTGAACCTGAGAAACCTCCTTAATTCTTTGGCCCTGAAAATTTTTATTTGTTGAAGTAATCAGTCAGATAATGGTCCCTGAGGTACAGTTTAGGTCTTACATCTTGTGCCTCTGAATGTTTACAATAGAAGTCTGAACCTTGGGCATGGTTAAAAACATTAATGAGTAAAGTTGATTCCTGTTCTACAAGTACAAGTATAAGAGCCTCTTTCCCATGACTGGGTCCTCATCTTGGCTTTTATTCCCGATTTCCTCTCTGCCTTTGATAGATATCTGGCTTTGGTTTTCCTTTCTGGGATTGTTCTCTATCTTTCCCCAATTACAAAAAAATAGACACAATTTTGTCTCTGTCTCAGGCTTAAGAGTTTGATTGAAGTCATTGTCAGGAGGAGCAACTATATTAACTAGTTCCTAGGAGGAAGGCTCTAATTAAACTCTACAAAGATTCATAGATTAAGAATTGGATACCTAATATCATAAAAGCGATTGCCTGCTTTGCTCACTAATAAATTCATTTGCAGTCATTGTGGGGAACCAATTTTCTTTCTTTCCTGCACAATTATCATTCCTGAAAAGTTTCATAAAATAGTCCTGTATGGACCTGACCGGCCACTCTGCCGCTGTTCCATCACTGGGGGCTGAACTCTACCTTTGCTTCAGAGTGGGCATATTTAAAGGGGCTTAAATTTCTGAGGAACAGTCTTATCTATTCCTTTTATCTTTCACTGATCTAGAGAAGAAGCTCTGCAACAGAAAGAAGGGAAAAAAAGACATGATTGAATACATTTTCCTAGGAAACAATGTTTTAAAGGGACCATTTTTGACAAATTCCTGAGGTTTAATTATATGCCTATTTGAGATTAGATCATTATTATTAGCACATTGGGCTTGCGAAACAGATGGAGTTAATTTGACTTAAGATTTATCATCATGATTTTTATCATCTTTAATTATTTAACAATTAAGAAAATGAATGAAATAATAAAATGATTTAATGATCATTTTCATCATTATGTAAACCCTCAATAGAAAAATTAGTCTTTTATCTCTAATTTATTGTAGAATCTTTCTTTAAAATTCAAAGCTAAGAGAAAGAACAAAGTTTTAATATTCCAGGATGAGGAAAAGTATTAGAAATATAGGTCAGTACGAGGTTCTGTGCTGAGAGGGACACAGTCTGTGCACCTGTTAAGCCCTTACAAAGGTGAATCACTATCCAGTTGTATTATTGGTATTAAAATCATTGAAAGAGATTCGTGTTCCATGTGCCCATCAGATATTAGAGTAGCAAGTGAAAATGTACATGTACTTTGATTTCAAAACTGTTGAGACTAATAAATTCATGTTTTTCATGGGATGGATTTGACTATCTCTGGTGCTTTACAATTTTGTTATTGCTCTGCATTATGCTGATCCGCCTCAGGAAGGCCTAATAGCTTCTTGTGCTCTGTTTTCCCCAAACTTCTGACCACGGATACAGAACCACCATTACCAGGCACCACCCCAATATTATAGAGAATGAGTCTTGCAATTCAACAGATGGGCATGAATTCTACCTTCTCTATTACTAACTCAGTGCTTGGAGAATGCATCTTGACCTCTCTCAGTTCCACATGTCACATGAGAAAAACAAGAACAGTAATATGTATCTACATCATAAAGTTGTTGGGTGCAATGAACAGAGAGAATGCAGTGCAGTGCCTTACATCTTCCTGAGCCTTTATAAACGGTAGTTAGGTTATTTGGTTCTTAAAAATTCTGAGTGAGACACTCCTCTATGTGGAAAACTCAGTCTAATTATGCGAATGGTCTTTGCCTGCTGTGAAGTAATAATATGAGCATGAGACCCAGCAGACTCAAGTCATGATTGCTCACTGATTCTCTCTCTTATTAGAAATTCTGTCCTTAAGATCACATGGGGAAAAAAGAAAAGATCACATGGGAGGCATCCAAAACAAAGTTCTGAGGTTAGGGACTCATAAGTCGATTTGATTTTGAAAATGGTCAAGTGGAATTTATAAGGAGCAGGGAAACAAATAAAAAATTGTCCACATCCTTGTCCTATTTACTTTTTATTATAGTTGAACAAACTTTGTTGTTGACAATAAAACAAACTGGGTTTTTCATACAGAATGTTTGCTGAACTACTATTTTTCTAAATAGCACTATGATTAATATAAAATTAGAAGGTGAGGAAAGCCATAATAAAACTACACATCCACATCCATTCAAGTGCACCATGATAAAAGATATTACCTTGCTAGACCACTTTTTATTTTACTGTTTTATAGAATACATTTATTTCTCAAAAGTTGGCTGTTTTTGTCTTTGGATTAAATTCTATAATGTAGACAAAAACATGGCAATAAACTGTTTTGAAATGTTTTTCCACAAAAATATTAAGATGATGGCAAAATGATAAAACATATTGATAGCTCTTGGTTATCACAGATGTTTCCTTTCTTCTATATGGCTCTTGAGATACAGGACTATGACTTTATGCCCAAAATGAGAACACAGAAGCAGATAGTGATTTTTTTGTGCTGAGAGACATGCTGGGAAGCACAGTTTGGATGAAGAAATATTGACATTTCTAGGGTGTTTCTGGTGATAGGACAAATGAAATATAAAATTTTTATATCAAGATTGTCCCAGAAAATCTAAGACACGTTTGTTGCCATCTGCATTGTAGGTCAAACAAATGTTCACGTAACTATCCTTTACATATACATTCTTTGCCCTTTGAAATTCACATACTTGTCTCTTTTAGGAAAAGTCAATATAATCAGCAGCTAGGAGAGCAGTGCAGAAATCCTAACATTTTAGCAGATGTCAATATCCATATATGATGTAATACAAATGCAATTCTTTACTTATAAATTCAAATTATATGTATATATATATATATACACATCTGTATGATTGTTACTTATGTGTATGAGTAATATATATAAACTATGTAATTAGCATATAAATATTTATATATAATTTAGACTGGAAAGCTAAACAGAACATTTGAGCATTAGAAAGCTTCAAATAACTGATCCCTTTCATTCTTGCTTATTACATTAATTTCATAAATGTTCTGTGTCTTCAAAACACTGATTTGATTTGTGTTCAGCAATCATTGAAACAGAATCACTGGGAAAAGTACTAGAGAATAACACCACTCACAGCTAGTGTGTAGGGAAATCATCCTCGTCAACAGCTACTGGTCACAGTGTGGGTTAGTAAAACTCTTTCAAAAGCAGTTCAGCTGTACATATTGAGAGTTTTGAATGGGCACACTGTTTGTGATTGTTTCTTGGAATGTATTCCAACAAAGGGGATTGTTGGGTCAAGCAGAGTTTTATATTCAAGGTTGTTCACCAGGGTATTGCATTAAAAAACTGGAAATAATCTAAAAACTATTTTAATGCTTAAAGTATAATAAAATAATTAAAGCCAATATTATTGGCCACTTAAGGTGTGAATTAAATATGTATTATTGACAAAAAAATGTCCACTCTTTATTTTAAGCTAAAAATCAGTGAAATTTCACAGTAGGGTCCCACTAAAAATATATTTTTGTGATCTGATTGTACTACATGGAGTGATAAGTTTTCTCTACAACGTAGGGTTGGCTATAGAGGTTGTTCTCCAAACACACTGAGCAAGCCCCAGCCTCAGGGGTTCTCATCTTCTGGACCCCACCCATTGCCCATGACTTACTTTCTCACTCCAGTCTGGTCTCTGCTCTAATATTCTATAAAAGATCACTACCCTACCTCCATCACTAAGTCTTTACTTCACCAAAACATTGGTCTCTCATCACCGGATGTAGTTTATTTATTACCTCTCTTCCTCAAGTAGAATGAGGGCAAGGATTTGGTATGTTTGGTCATTGTTACATATATCATTTTAAGGTAGTAATCTGTTTCTCCATCCTTGGGGCCAGGTCAGGTCACCTGCAGTTTGGCCCCTGGCAGATCAGCTTTGCTCGAGCCCACTCAGGACCTGTCAGCCAAAGGTGACTGCATGTCCAGGTCCTGACAGGCTGAACCACCAGCCTCCCTTCTCTTGGTCTCAGGACTCCTATCTCCTCCAGGGGAATGTCATCTCTCACATCCTTATTCACAAACCTTGGATATTAATGTTGTTAAGTAAGTATGTTTTAAAATGTGTCTAGAACATTGTTAGAAATGTATTAGGTACTCAGTAATGATTTCAAAAGAAATTTAATATTATCAACTAAACAATGTAAAAATCACATTGTGTTTGATATGTGTGACTGTGACAAAATACCCGAAGATAAGCAATTTAAAAGGAGAGAAGATTTATTTTGGCTCATGGTTTCAGAGGTTTCACTCAATGGTCAGCTGGCACTGTTGCTTTTGGGTCTGTGGTGAGGCTGGACTTCATGGCAGGGAGCACATGATGGAGCAAATCTCCTCATCTCAGGGCAGCCAGGAAGCAGAAAGAGAGAAGGGGCCAGGGTCCTGATATGCCCTTCACACACTCCTCATGGGAGATCTACTTCCTCCAACTAGGCCCCACCTCCTAAAGGTCCTGCCAACTCCCATCAGTGCCATCACCCAGGGAACAATTCTTCAGCATGTGACCCTTTGGGGGATATTTAAGATCTAAGCCATAATACATGTTAAACACACTAACACAACCATAGGGCTATGACAACTAGTTGTCCAGGTAATTATGAACAGATAAACTGAGCATTAACTGCTGTAGAGTTTCATAGTGTAATTTGAGGAGGGACTATGTTTAGAAGACCCTCCATTGCCATTCTAGATCTTTCCAGTGATCTGGAGTCCATGAAGGCAGATTCCTTTGGGAAGAAATTTAGGAAGAGAGTCACAAATTTAACTTTACTGTGAAAAATAACAAACTATTTTCTTTTTGACATTTTGGAACTGTTTATGAAAAGTTTTGATCACAGAATCAGCCAGTGTATTATGCAAAAGCTTTTAGTAAATAAAGTTGCTTCAAGAAATCCACATATTTATGGATGAGTTTAGCTTCAAGCCATGATGAATGTGAAGGGCTGTGATCTATGTTGGTTATCAGATGACTGATACTTTTTCTTGGGGGAAAAATACAAACTTTTAAGAATAAATGCAAACTGCTGTTGCAGTAATACATCATTTTGAAGTGCCACAATCACTTGGAAGAATGCGTAAACAATGCCAACATAAACAAAAATAGAGTCATTGAGATGATATGATTAAGTGGAAATTTATATTCATCAAAACAAGCTAAAATTTATGTGTGATAGTGAAATAGAGAAGGCTTGTGAAACATTTACATCCTGAGTCTTAATTCTGCAAATCTAGCCACTAAGAGTCTTTATTCTAATTTAAACAGAGTAGAGTTTTACTATTTTTATTGAGTTTCCTGCTTATTGATGCCTCAGAAGAACTAAGTCTGAAAAATCTGGGTTTTTCAATCTAGATTAGAATCCCATTTTCTCAATTATCTGAATAGGCCATGACTTCCTCTAAATTTTTTCTTCCTTAAGAGTTTATGCTTCTACTTATATAAATTCATGGTGAAACTACTGGTAATTTTCCTTGAGAAGAAGTCAGAACTGTATTCAGTTAATCTCTGAAAACTAACTAGGTCTGTGAT
Source organism: Xerus rutilus (assembly GCA_028644305.1). Classification (NCBI taxonomy): domain Eukaryota; kingdom Metazoa; phylum Chordata; class Mammalia; order Rodentia; family Sciuridae; genus Xerus; species Xerus rutilus. The sequence continues at coordinate 13,697,280 of CM053412.1, read as the reverse complement.
CTTAGGCAACTTTATTTAACAAATAAAATTAAATTAGTTTATGTACAACATGTATATAATACAATTTTCAGAGTGTCATTTTCAGAGACTAATGAGATTGTTTTACTAAATTATTAAGTTAAATTATTGTGCTTGAGTTTACATTAATATAATGTATAAATCACTGTTGATGAGACTGTAAATTAGTACAATCACAATGGAAATCATTATAGAGGTTCCTCAAAAGACTAGGCATGGAACCACCATATAGACGCAGTTATATTACTCCCTGGTATTTATCCTGAAGAATTAAAGTCAT
>CM053412.1:13663217-13696482 GCA_028644305.1 Xerus rutilus | reverse complement strand
TTTTTTTAAAGTTTGAAATCATACAGAAACAAAGCAAATCTTAAGCAGGGAAATGCAAAATAAAAAACAAATAAAATAAACCCAATAAACAACAAAAGCTCCTGTTGAAAAATGAGTCCAACTCTAAACAAAGAATAGCAGATACACTTGAAAGAAGTCACACACAAAAAAACTACAGTTAATAGTTATCTAAAGTGGATTAAAACATTGTCAACAAAGCTGACAATATAGAATCCTATATGTAGGGGGGGGGGAAGAATTTCAAACTTAGAGTGAAATGAAGACATTTTAAGATGTAAAAGAACCAACTGAACTTTTCAATTGCCAACCTGCACTATAATCAATATCACAGGATATGTTTTTAGAGTGACTACAAAAAGTATAAAAGGGAACACTGGGTCTACAATAAGGAATGAAGAACATCTGACCTCCATCCTTTGTGCAGCTGTTTTGATACATCTCTCTCATACATTTTAAACTCCATCTCAACTTTTGCCATTTTGCTTTTAACATTCAGTTGCTTTTTAAGTAAATTGTGTCCAACAAGGAGTATACACATGCTTTGTTGAAGTGCTTATTGAAAAATCAGTTACTGAAGCACAGTTAGATAGAAAGAATAAGTTCTAATGTTCCACAGCACAGTGGGGTGACTGTAGTTTATAATACATGTTACATATTTTATGAAGAACTGGAGGAGAGGAATTCAAAGGCTCCAAACTTAGGGATATGGAAGTGTAATTACCCTGGTTTGATCAATATAGGCTATATGCATGTGTTGATATACCACATTGAACCCAATATATACATAGAGTTATTAGATGTTAATAAAAATTAAACTTCCATAAGCAATAGACAATATGCACATGAAAAGATTTTCAGTGAAATTGTCAAATAGGTAAACTAAAAATTAAATCACAATTGAATACTTACATCTATAAAATAGCTGAATTTATAGAGTAACAATGTTTGATGTTGGTGAGAGTGTGGGGCAACTAAAACTCTCATGTACTACTGGTGAAATGCAGGATGGAATAGCGGGTTTGGAAAGCATTTTGACAGTTTCTTATGAAGTTAAACATACATTTGCCAGATTACCCAGAAATTCCTCTCTTAGATATTTTCTTAAAAGAAATTGAAACTTTAAAGACATGTACACAAATTTTCCTAGCAGTTTATTTATAATAGGTAAAAACCGGACACAATCCAATGTTTGCAAACAGGAGTAAAGATAGACATACTGTCATTTTCATAAAATGTAATATTACTCAGCATTAGAAAGGAAACAATTGCAGATATATGTCATAGCAGAGATGACTTTTAAAACTGTTGTGAAGTTATACATGATTCTATTTATGTGAAGGCCTAGAACAGAAAAAAGAAACTAGTCTATGGAAAAATAAATCACACAATTGCTTGCCTGAGCTGGGAGGAAGGAGGACACACAATCTTTCTGAGGTGATAAAAAATACTTTATTTATTGATTTTGGCAGCAGTTACACGGAAGTATACATTTGTCAAACCATATCAAGTGTTTCTTATTGTTTGCAACTTATACCTCAGAAAGTAGTTTTGTAAAAATAAAGATTAGTTTGCTAAAAAAGAGAGAGTGCCATTTAATTGATTATTTAGTTCACATATTATTTTATTTTGTAACCAATAATTATTGACATTTAAGAGATGCAGACAAAAAGATTAGCAATTTCATTCTGAAAAATATTGTACAATTATTAAAAATTCAGGAAAATTTCAGAATAATGTAATAGATATATATGAACCAAGCCAATCAAGTACAACAAGTCTATGTTTTATAGTTACTGTGTGTATTATGCTCCATTGCATAGATTCCAGAATGTGCTGCAAACACCCTTGAGTATTCATTCTGTCTTCTCAGGGAGACTGTGTGGTCAAACTTGTTTTTATAATAATACCATAATAGCAATAAGTTATTTGCTCCTTTCACTGTTCACATTTACCTTGTTATTTCAAAGTAAAGAGGAATAAAACTGCTGGTTCCATAGCACAAATCAAGGCAGTTGCACCAAAATTATACCACTAAAAGACCTCACAGCCATGCCCTCACGGTCAAAGCAAACCTAACAAAATGTTCACACACCCACACACCCTCTCAGCCCCTACCCCACCAAACAAAACACTGTTATTTGAGAAATTTTTTGAGGATGCAGAAAAAATGTTTATTTCATCCAATTTGGAACTTTGAATATGTAGTGTTAAGTAGTCCATATCCTGAAATGGGAAGTACACATAAGCTTTTCTGCTGGGAGCCAGCCATGGAGGTTTCTTTAAGAACAAGCACTTGCTCTGTTGTGTACACTGTGAGCTTGGACCACCAGCTTTCCTCATGGAACACTGCTTGTACTTGAAAGAATGATTGACAGTCTAGGGTTATCTAGACTTGAGTGTTTGGTAGACATCTTATTATAAATGAACAGAGTGAATATTCCATCTGAAGGAAGAACTACCATGGTAGAATTCAACTTTAGGGCAAAAACTAAAATTTTGGAAAAATTTTATTTTCCATTAGTTTGGCAATTTCCAATTCTTGAAGATTTTCCAGTGAGGTCAGTGATGTATTAATGAAAGTGAGTTTTTGATATTATGTAGTAAATTGCATCAACAGTTAAGAATACTCATTGAACTGGTATTTTCTGAGTGAATAATTAATGCATGTTACGAAGCCATACATGGGCTGAACATGATGGTGTATGCCTGTAATCCCAGTGACTGGAGAGGCCGAGGCAGGATGATTACAAGTTCGAGGCCAGCCTCAGCAATTTATAGAGGCCCTACATGACTTAGTGAGATACTGTCTTAAAATAAAAAATAAAAGGTCTGGGGATGTGGCTCAGTGGTAAAGCACCCCTGGGTTCAATTGCTAGTATAAAAAAAGCAATACATGGGTAAAAAATCCAGTCAAGGTACACGGTAGAATGATGGATTGTTATGGAGCAGAGCAAAGTAAGATCTTTCAGATAGTTTCAGATCCAAACTCCAAATGACCTTTTAGATAACCTTATCATTTGTCAAGTTTTGAGTAATATCAAAGAATATCCACAATTATCTTTCTTTTAAAATTTATTTATTTTTATTTTTTAAAACAGCAGAATGCATTTCAATTCACAGTACACATATGGAGCACAACTTTTCATTTCTCTGGTTGTAAACAAGGTAGAGTCACACTATTCATGTCTTCATACATGTACCTAGGGTAATGATGTCCAGCACATTCCACCATCTTTCCTACTCTCATTCTCTCTCCCTTCCCCTCCCTACTTTGCCTTATCCAGAGTTCCTTCATTTCTCCCATGCTTCCTACCCCTACTCCCTTTATGGATCAGCACCCACTAATCAGAGAAAACATTTGGCCTTTGAGTTTTTGGGATTGGCTTACTTCACTTAGCATGATATTCTCCAACTGCATCCATTTACCTGCAAATTCCATGATTTTATTCTCTTTTAATGCTGAGTAATATTCCATTGTGTATATATACACAGTTTCTTCATCTATTCATCCATTGAAAGGCATCTCAGTTGCTTTCACACAATTATCTTAAAGAGCCTTTAAATTTTTCTATTATTTCTAACTACATGTTTACATGAGATCTCATGTTCTTCTTGCTATTAATGAATGGAGTGCAGAAGCAGATACAGAATTCAAATATCTTTTCCAAAACTAGACATTAAATTCATTTTCAAAAATGTGAAGAAATGGCATTCTTCTCGCTATTTAAAAAAATACTTTCAATGGTAATATGTTATTTGTATAACATAGAATGGAGGTATTATTATTTTAAAAGACAAATATTTCAAAAAGTTCTCAGTTTTAACTTCTATTACGACAAATAAAGTAGATATAATTCACACAAACAAAATTTCTCTGGGGTACTTAGTATTTTTTAAGTGTTCATGGGATTAAAACTTTTGAGAATGCTTTGAATTAATAACCATTTACTGCAGCTGAATACCAAACTCAGAATTTATATACAAGTTCAAAAACCATCTATGGAAGTCTGCATGAATACTTTTATAATACATATAATAAAAAGATCTAGTTTTCAGGGATGATAAAAAAAGAACACATAATGAGAGGGCTCAAAAGTAAAAAATGTGACATAGTTATCAAGAGAAGTAATTTTAAAAACACCTCTACTTAAATTAGGTGTATGAATATACATTAAAATGATAATGCACACTAAGTTTCATATATCACATTATTAAAAAGGGTTTACTGTATACCAGTACAAACTTTAGCAAATAAGAAGCAATAAAATATAAATTTTATTTCATTTTCCTTTTACAAATGAAAAGATGTTCAGAACTAAAGTTGTCAGCTTTTCATAACTTATAACTCTTTGGCATTTGCTCTTTGAATGGGAAATACTAAGATTTATTTATCCCTAATTCTCATATCAAAGGGCTTTGTTTTAGAAAGCTGAAGCCAGGTTAATGACCACATTTTAAATGAAAGGCTTAAAGTAATTTTTCAGAGTCAGACATGAAATATTCCAAAGGAAAAACAGAACAAAAGGAGTATTAAACAAGATCCTTGGTTTCCTCAGATTTTTTAAAAAATTTTGTTTTTTTTTTTCATATGTTCCCAATAATTCAGTTTTCTGCTGAAAATACAGATGGCCATGGATAGCATAGCTCAGTATTACCCTCTTCTTTTTTTTTTTTTTTTTTTTTTTTGTGGTACTGAGGATTGAACTCAGGGGCACTTGACCACTGAGCCACATCCCCAGCCCTATTTTGTGTTTTTTTTTTTTTATGTAGAGACAGGGTCTCACTGAGTTGCTTAGCGCCTCGCCATTGCTGAGGCTGGCTTTGAACTCGCGATTCTCCTGTCTCAGCCTCCCTAAGTGCTGAGATTACAGGCTTGAGCCACCGCGCCCGGCTAGTATTACCCTCTTCTTAAGTTATTATCTATTTCTCACAAATTCTCTGAGTGGAAAAATGCTATCCTTCTATGACCATGAACTTCAGCCAGGGAGGCCCCAGTGCAGTAGCAACACGGCGAAACCTTTGGTTATGGAGCAACTGTCCTGCTCAGTCAGAAGCAGAAAGACGCCTTTAATGTCTCTCAGTGGAATTCCTCATACAGCAGAGCCAGCGTGTGGACTGGTCACTGACCACCACTTGTGGCTTCTCAGCCACTGCAGAGCCTCTATGGAAGCAGCAGACATCTTTCCCACACGGGGCTTGCTTCTCTGCCTGACACACTCATCTGTCTGCATGCTGTGCCCACCACTCTGCAGCTAGACTGGAGTTTCTTACTGCCAATACAATCCATCACACTATCCAATTTCATTACTTCAGAACAAAATTGTGACAATGAAGATTTCTTAGCAGCCATTACAAATGAAACTAGTTTGGTGCCACAGGGTGTCACATCCGCAGCCCTTCTCCAGGCTCACTTTACCCGTTTGGAGTTGTGCAGGGTTAGACTCTTTGCTCCTGCTGGTATTTTCCTCCTCACCAACAGAAGGGAGTCGTTAGTGGCTCTTCATCCGCTGCTCCAGGAAATGCAACATTTCCTCACTGAGCTTCACTTTTGTATTTTATAAATTCAGCTGTATTTGCTTCACTTCAGATGAAGACAGACACGTCATGGCTTTTTTTGTAGGAACTGGAGCGGGCAGCTGCCCTCCCAGCTGCTTACCCCAAGGTTGGGCCCTTTCCAAGTAGCAAGGGCAGTTACTCAGAGACACGAAACACATCATTTAGCTGGTGGCTATGGTTAGACTATAAAATACAAGTCAATAACCAAAACAACCAATGAAACAGAAGTAACAGTTTAAATATATATTTTTATTTACATGGAATATGTAGGGACTTCTGGATATATCTAGGAGAAACAGTTTAATGTGGAGGATAAAAGAAGAAAAACCTACTAGAAAGCAAACACAAATAAACATACACCAACACAGACTAGTTGCCAAGAAAGAGGTATCAGGTTTTCTGAGACTATTAATTTGCAAAACTAATAGCCAAATACAAAGATGCAATAGATGCAAAGCTTTTATGAGACATGCTGTGACTCAAGACGCTGCATCCTACCAAGTTGGGATTATTGTGTGAGGTCACAGACAGGTGTTTTCAGGGATTCAAGGACTTGGGTAGGGTAGCACTGTTATCATTTCATGTAAACAACCACCACAGGAGCAAAATACAGCCCTCATGGTTTGCATAAAGACAGAGCTAGAAAATGCAAATGTTCCTTAGATGTAGAGGTAGACATGTTTGTAGATAAAGATGTGTATAACAGCAAACTAGTAGATAAGAAGCTTCATGTTACCCAGTAGTTTTTTGGAAAATATTTTCATAGTGGAAGACAAGAAAAACTAGAAAATAAGGAGAAAGGAAATAAACAAGATAACATAGAACAACAAAATGAATACAGTATTTTGTACTTTACTGCAGTTACCATGCTGTGCAATAGACCTCTTCAATTTATTCCTCCAATCCAACTATAATTTTCTGTCTTCAGAGGAGTAGCTCCTCAACAATCCCAATCCAGATATCTGAATGTTTACCAAGAAACATTTTTCAAATAAAATGCTACGGAAAGTTAACACGATACATATATCAGTAAGGTGAGATGTTATTAATAGGAGAAATAGGTACAGGTCATATGGGAATTCTCTGTATTATCCTACATTTTTTCTCTAAATCTACAATTAGTCTAAAATTAAAATTTTATTAAGGAAAAACACAAAGCTCTCATATATACTGCTTTGCAATTTGCCATTGTTTTGCATTCAAATGTGTTGTGGAATGTTTTCCCATTTTAACACTTAGATTTATACCACTGTTGTAATATATATGTAGAGCAATTCATTATGTGATGTCAAAACATCTATTCAACAAACTTCAGAATTTTATAGCATCTAAGACAATACTGAGATGAAATATGCTGCACAAGCATTTTCCTGCTGTGATAATTAGGAAGGACATTCATTAAAATGTCAACAGCATTTACTGATAGGTAGAAAGGTGAAGGTCATCTTTATTTTTATGTTTATAATTTTATCAAGTATCGCTTTGACTAGAACAACTGTGATAAATATTTTCCTCAGTCACATATAAGTATGACTTATTTATGAAATGATACACACCATATTAGTAAAAATGATTTCACATTGAAAAAGAATATAAGCATGGGCTGGGCTTGTGGCTCAGTGGTGGAGTGCTTGCCTGGCATGTGTGAAGCACTGGGTTCGATTCTCAGCACCACATCTAAATAAAATAAAGGTCCATTGACAACTAAAAAAAATATTTTTAAAAAAGATTATAAGCAAGTATGTTAGTCCCATATAGCATTGTATCAAATGTACTAAACCTACTAGAAGGTGATCCAAACTTGGCAATTGCTATTTGTTTTCTGATTTGACTCCTTTTGTTTTAATGTAGTATAAGCAAGCAAAAAATAAACAACTATGTGGAGGAGATGGATAATTTATTTCATATAGTTGATTTGATAAATTTCTTTGTGAAGCCTTCTTTCAAGTGCTAAGAGCATTTGTTAAATTTGATAACATATTAAGACACGTATATAAACTACATAGTGGCTGGAGATATCACTCAGTGGCATAGTACACATGTTTAGCATGCATGGGACCCTGGGTTCAATCCCAGCACCACACACACACAAATTTATAAATTTGTTTATAAATTTATAGTTGAAATCATAAAGATCAAATAAGCACATTAGAGTAGTAATAGACTTAGCTGTTTAAATAGACTACATGTAATGAATAGTTTTAAATACTGCTATTAAGCCAGAAAAAAAACAAAAGATTTAACATTCAGTAAAAATAGGAGACAGTAAATAAACTTAAGGAAATCACATCAACAGAATGAATAATATCTAATAGTGAAAATCCTATGCAAAAATTAATGGAAGTACTGGTACTTGAAAATGCCATTAAAAAACACAATCCTTTAAAGAACATCATTAAGAGAAAAGAATATGAACACAAATTCAAATGTTAGCTAAACAGGTCATAATACCAGAATATGGAATATCTATCTAACATGACCAATGAATACGAGTGAGGGCATCTTGGTGAAATTACTAACTTTCAGAGATAGTTTAACAAAGGAGACTCAAGAAATGAAAGATTATCTGAGTAGAAGAACTACATTTTCCATTTTAATCATGTTGACTGTGAAGAAACTGAGCTGAGAATGTTTTTAAAGTGAATTTACATAGACCTGTAAGGCTCCACCTTTTCTGTACTACATTTCCTGTTTTAGTTGGTAAAAGTGTAATGTGTCCCAACTTTTTCCATGTGGTATCTTAACACTAATTTCCATAATGAGAAACACATTGTTATGGTTTGAACAGTGTGTCCCCAAAAGCTGTGTTGAATTTTTAACCCTCAATATCTCAGAATGTGTCCTTATTTGGAAACTGGAGCATTGAAGATGGAATTGCCATAGTTAAATTAAGTAGTCATACTGGAATAGGATGATGTCTTCATATGATATTACTACTTTCCTTTTTAAAAACAGTTTTATTGATGCATTGTAATTATACATAAGAATGGGAATCACTGTAACAAAATTTGATCAATTTCACTTCCTAGTACCTCCCTTTTTTCTCACCTCCTCCCTCCTTCTGACTCCTCCTTCAACTCTACTTGTCTCCCTTCTATTTTCATGAGATTCCCCACTCCTATTTTCTACTCTCTAGCTTCCTCATATAAGAAAAAACTGTGACCTTTAACTTTCTGAGTCTGGCTTTTTTCACTTAACATAATGTTCTTCAGTTCCATCCATTTTCTACAAATTACATAATTTTGTTCATCTTTATGGCTGAATAAAACTCCATTATGTATATACACATACCACATTTTCTTTAACCATTCATTGGTTGATGGACATCTACACTGATTCCATGACTTGGCTCTTGTGAATTGTGCTGCTATAAACATGGGTATGCATGTATCTCTATAGCATGTTGACTTTAATTCTTTTGAATATTTACTGAGGAATGATATAACTTGGCTACATGGTGCTTCCATTTCCAGTCTTTTAAGGATACTCTAAACTGTCTTCCATTGTGCTAATTTGCTGTCACACCAAGAGTATATTAGTGTTCCTTTTCCCCTCAGCAGCATTATTGTTATTTGTATTCTCAATAATTGCCATTCTTACTGAAGTGAGATAAAAATATGTGTGTTTTGATTTTTCTTTCCTTGATTGCTAAATATTAAACATTTTTTCAAGTATTTGTTGGCCATTTGTATTTCTTCTTTTAAGATGTGTCTGTTTAGTTCACTTGCTAAATTTATTGATTAGATTATTTAGTTTTTGGATGGTAAGTTTTTTTAGTTATTTTTATACTCTAGATACTAATCCTTAGTCACAAGTGTAGTGGGGAAAGATATTCTCCCATTGTAGAGGCTCTCTACTCATGGTCTTGATTATTTCCTCTGCCATGCAGAAGCTTTTCGACTTGGTGCCATCTCATTTACTAATTCTTGGTTTTGTTTCCAGAGCTTTAGGAGTCTTACTGAGGAGTAATTGCCTGTGCTGACATATCGGAGTATTTATCCTGTTTTCTTCTGTCATTTGCAGCATTTCTGAGCTAATTCTCAGGTCTTTGATCTGCTTGGAGTTGACTTTTGGGTAGGGTAAAAGATAGGGATCCAGTTTCATTCTTCTAGATATGGATATCCAGTTTTTCCAGCACCATTCACTTAAAAGGCTGTCTTTCCTCTAACATATGGACTGGTGTCCATATAGGAAAAGGGAGATGAGGCGAAGACACAGAGGGAGCATGCCATTGATGATGAGGCCTAGATCAGACTGCTGTGGCTGCAAACCAAGAAGCATCGAAGATCACCAGTGGCACTAGAAGCTGAAAGCATTGTCCTCTAGGGCTCTGAGAGAGCATGGCCACCAGGACCTCAGTTCCAAATGTCAGCCTCCAGAACTGTCAGATAACAGACTTCTGCTGTTGTGAGTCACTCAGCTTGCAGTTCTTTGTTACAGTGTCCCCAGGAAATGACTATAGACATCATTTAAAAGACAAAAATAGGCCAATTTCATATATCAAGCGAACAAAAATAAAAGGAAAGAAAGAAAAAAAGGAAAAGAAACTATCAAATCAAAAAGCACAAGAATAATAAGAACAAGTACAAGCTAAGTGTGCTAAGAAGCAGTTTGAAGGAAGGAGTGAGAGAGAAACTCCAACACTACAAAGAAGAAAATGAAAATGTTCAAGATATTGGCCAAAAGACTAGAAAGAGCCAACCAAAGTTGAGTTTGCAAATGGACTATCTTCTTCAAAAAGTATGAGAAAATTAAATCAAATATAATTTTCCTTAATCAAGGGTTAAAATATCTGCTGTTTGGTTCTTTTGTGAATGCCATGTGGCTAACAGCTAACTGCACATGTCAACATAACCTGGATTGCTAAGCTATACTAAATGTAAAATGTCATGATATTTTTGTTCCTGTAAAAGAAATTTTTCTATAACTGTTCTATGTGGTATCATTTGTTTTTTTGCTTACTTACCTTGGAAGGCAGATTGGCCCAGAGAACAGAAAACTTCTGCTTAAGACACAGGCAAAAGCTCCTTTTTATCACATTAAATTCAGTTGAAATAAAATGTTTTAAAAATCAAGGAGCAGAGCCTGCAATGAAGCATTTAAAAGGAGACAAAGACTCCCCCTTGACATTTTTATTTAATTATTTTAAATTACATCTTGCAAAGGGCTAGACTTTCCAGAAACCTAAGTAGGATACTTAGGTACTGAAACCACCTCCTGACCCATTCCATAATGATGTAACCTGAGATTCTGATGATTGTAAACATTCCTGTAGGTTGAACTACATAACTTGTTAGCAGAAGTACACAGCTTGTTAGTGATAAAATATTGGATTTCATCAAAATGTAAAATTAAGCAACCAAGAATTACACAGCATACATAGGATGGCATGCATAAGTGTGTGAATGTGTGTGTATGTGTTACATAAACAAAATAATACCAAGAGAAATAAAATAAGTCATGAACAAATAAGATACTTTTCTAAAATGTATTAATACAATTAGAAAACAATTCGTTTTTTAAACAATTTCTTTTTACATGCTCATCTGCCCTGGTCAATGAATCATGAATGGTAAAAATGTAGGAAAAAATATGTTCTTTGCCTTATTTGTTTCTGATTCTATGCAGAGGCTCAGACAGAAAGTGTGGTAGAAATGAGGCTACATGGGACCTGGTTGAACAACTGACATGCAACACACATTTAGGTTCAGGCTGACTGTGCACTCTGCAACGATTTCTGTATAATCTTCACAACAGCCCATTTCACAGTTGATAAAAATGAAATCACAGGAGTGAAGTGTCTTTGTCAAAATTACAAAATTAGAAAGTGTTGTTATTTATATGTAGATGGGTTCATACATCCTTAAAGAAATAATGATAAATATCATGTTTTTAAAAATCTATATAAAGCTGTCTCCAGGAGAGAAATATTTGTGTGTATGTGTGTGTGTGTGTGTGTGTGTATGCATGCTAGTTATCAATTGACTGCCTCTCAGCTTCAAAAGCACTGTTTTCTGTCTGCTCTGTGATGAAGGGCCCGCTTCTTTTGAGCATTACTCCTTTATGGTTAAGCATTTTCTTCTTAGAAGTTGTTAGTGGGACTTTGCAGGTGGAAGGAGCTGGTCTTGCTGGTACATACAGATTCAGCATGAGTGGGGAGATATCTGGTATGACTGTGCCCAGGTTGTGGTCCTTTAGTGATTTCATAGCCCTGACTCAGCCCAGTGAGCCCTTCTGGATCCCTTTCTAGATATATAACCTGCAAGTGCACTCCCTCTGTGTGCCTATGACCTGGAGCTCACCAGTATGCCCAAAATTTGCCCTCTGCTTGCCTTCTGCTTGGCCAGCTACTACAAACCAGCTCTGGCTTGGACAAACCAGTTATGTCATCCAGTGGGCTGTAACTACACCTTCTCCAAGAAAGCCTATTCCTGACAACGGGAAAAGGGACCCCTTGCAAGATTTTTCTTCCATGGGTTATCTTCCTTAGCCTCTTGCATGCTAGATGGAGTCCTCCTGCATTTTATAGTTACCCTTTTATCATAGTTTAATAACATTTTATATTTCACCTTCCCTTTTAAAACCATGGTCTAGTTTCTATGCTCTGATTCTGATTGAACTCAGAATATCCTTGTGAATGGCTTGATTTTGGTATAATTTTAATGGACTATGTGATTACCACTGGTCTATGTGATAACCACTGGGAGGCATGATCTTAACCATGGATTTTAAAGTTAGACACAATAATGACCATAGTAGAAAATAAGTTATTATAAGAGATATTTCAGATTATGTAACTCTTGAGGTTCGTGTTAGGTCTGGTCAGGGTCTAAGATGCCCAATTAGGGGAACCTGTCAGCAGCTGCGAAGGGGAGCTGCAAGCCAGATGTGATGTCACTAGTAGACACGCCTCCTGTCAATCAGCAAGTTTTCCTGACCTATCCAGGAAGGACTCTGGCCTTCTCTTCCTGTCCCCAAGCCCTCCCCTTCCTGACCGGGTTTTCTTGAAATTTTCTGTGCATGGAAGATCCAGCGCCATTCTTCCGGACACGCTCTGGTGAACGGGAGTTTGGTCCGAGGGCGTGTATTTCCAATAAAGTCTTGCCCAGTGGCTTTAATTCATCTTCTCCCTGGTCAACTAATCTAATAGTTTGTTTTCTTCTACTCCTCCTATCCCTGACTTCAGTTGGCTCTAATTCCACACTTTTCTCGGCTATTGGAATTTCAGTTTCTAACTCCTAATATTTCTAATCCTAAATATTATGTCCAGAGTCCCTGGGGAAGGAATGAGACTGTTCAATGAAGGCTAGTCCAGGACCTTGTGGTACTATTTTACTATTAATAGTGCATGCTGTTTTGGTAGGGAGGTCTTTGAATATTTTCACAACCTAGGTGGTATTTTAGAATAGTTGAGGCTGAGGTGTAGCTCAGTGGTAGAGTGCTGGCCCAACATGTGCAGAGTTCCTGGTTTCGTCCCCAGCACGGCCCTCTACACACACATACTCACACACAGAGAAAATAAAAGAACTAGTTAAATATGAGCCCTGATTATTAACAATACTATTTCTGTAGGGAAGTATATTAATTTGGAAGAAGTAGCAAGAAAGAAACTGAGGTCTAAATTTATCCAAATAAACCTCAAATATGTGATCAATGATATACAAGAGAGTCTCATGAGCAGTAAATGAAAGAAAATGAAACATCTGTCCAAACAAAATCTTCTCTTATTGCTCTTTCAAATTCAAAGGCATATTGATGTTTCCTAAAATTTAGTTTTTATAAATCTTCTGAAACACCAATGTGTTTTTCAGCATAAGGTCATTACCTATCTCACAAGAACATAGAAAACCCTATACAATTATATTCTTTATTTATTGTTTTGGAAACCACAAACATCAAGTCCTTATCAAGTAGAACTCAGGCATCTGTGAAAAGGAAAAGCCATTTTCTCATGTAAGCTATGTCATTTCTATCGTCTAATAGAAAAAAATTGACTCATAACAGAAAAGCAATTGGAAATTTGCCACTATTAATTCAGATATCCCTTTGTCTAAAGTAGTAAAGGAGGAAATAATTGATTGCATTATGAAGAATAAGATTCATGATCATCCATTTTTATTATGTAACGAGATGACTGAGGGTCAGAAAGCTGACTCATAGGAAGTAAATTGTTAGCAACCCAACTGTTTCTAAAGAAGGGACACATCCATCTCACCTCTTCAAATATTCAGATATTTCCCACTGAAGGAACTGAAGATTCTTGTAGGAAAGAAAAAAGCAGGTATTTTCTATTTATGAGGCTTCCACTATGTATTTCAGATGAATTAAAGGCCACTGTGCCACAAATGTACAGTTAAGAATAAATCATATTCTCAGAAATAAAATGTGCATTTTAAATAAGGTTATCTATCACAAGCATTGTTTCAGAAGTTATGATTCTTGGCAGTGGATGGAATTGTTCTGCATGCCATCAGCAACAGATATGTTTTAGGAATAGACTGCTTCCCCCATGCTCTGCAGTATTAACTCATGCACACTTTTTCCTGGAATTGTGTAAATGTTATTTGTTTGTCACCTTGTGAATGTGATTTCATGGTGTCATCACACAGAGTTCCCGGAAGTTTAGTCTGAGAGCCACATTAGAGTGATCAACAGTTTCTGCTACTTCTTGTCCTCCTGCTCTATCCAAGTGCATTACCAAAGGGCGATATGCTCCATTTGTGAATATCTCCACTTTTACAAGCCATTAGCCATAGAAAAATGGTTAGATTCTTACAGTCAACCCATTTACTCACTTCATAGATTTTCATGTCCCTGCAAACATCAACAATTTCCCTATGTAACAGTAATTGTAAAGTTTATAAAGGCAGGACATTTTGCTATTATTGACTTCTGAGAGTTGCCATTTTTTCCAACCTTTCTGGTGCTCCTACCTTAAGGATAAATAGTTTGGACATTTGCAGTGACTGAAATCCACAGAAAGAGTAAATGTCTGGTTTCATGTGAGTCAGAAACTCTGACCACCCATTCTTATGCACATAGCCATTTCTTTTCCATTACACCATTACTGGACAAGGACATTGACAATAAGATCCCCTTTAAGAATGAGTACATTGAAGTGCTTTGGAAGGAAGCAAATTGGGGTTTTAATTCAAGCTCTGCCATTTGCTATCTTTGTGAATACTCTCAATCTTTGAGCATCATTTAAAGTGGAGAAAAATGGTACTGCTCTTGCAGGGCTGTTTGGAAGGCTAAAGGAAATCCTATGGCCTGTGAAGAATATGCTTTAAGTAGAAATGGGAAATCAGACCATGCACATCTGATTCAGTGACATCAGGAATGATGTACTTATCCTTCTAGCAATGAACTTGAACCAGTTATCACAAGCCATCTCCCCTGTCTTACACTGGCTGACACATATGTACTTAGAATAGTGTAGTCATTGCTATAATACGAATAGGAGAATAAAGAATGGAAACTGAGTTCCCACTGTATGCCAGGCATTGTCCCAAGTCTTTCTATTAAGACAGTACTTGTAACAAACTTCCATGACTTTGCTGTAGAGCAGTGGTGTTGACAGTTAATATGATTTACAGTCAAGGGAACTGCAGCTATTTATTTATTTATTTTTGGCCATATACAGAGCACTTTATTTATTTATTCATTCATTTATTTGCTTATTTATTCTTAACACAGCAGAATGCATTTCAATTCACAGTACACATATGGAGCACAATTTTTCATTTCTCTGGTTGTACACTAAGTAGAGTCACACCATTCATGTCTTCATACATGTACCTAGGGTAATAATCCCACCATCTTTCCTACCCCCAGACCCCCTCCTTTCTCCTCCCTCCCTTTTCCCTATCCAAAGTTCCTCCATTTCTCCCATGCTTCCCACCCCTACCCATTATGGATCAGCATCCACTAATCAGAAAACATTCAGCCTTTGGTTTGGGGGGATTGTCTTACTTCACTTAGCATGATGTTCTCCAGCTCCATCCATTTACCTGCAAATGCCATGATTTTATTCTCTTTTAATGCTGAGTAATATTCCATTGTGTATATATACCACAGTTTCTTTATCTATTCATCTATTAAAGGGCATCTAGTTTGCTTCCACAGTTTAGCAATTGTGAATTGTGCTGCTATAAACATTGAAGTGGCTGTGTCACTGTAGTATGCTATTTTTAAGTCTTTAGGGTATAGACTGAGGAGTGGGATAGCTGGGTCAAATGGTACCATTCCAAGTTTTCTAATGCATCTCAATACTGCTTTCCAGATTGGTTGTACCAGTTTGTGGGAACTGCAGCTATTTATGAGGCAAAGCTACTTTCCATTTCTCTATGGTCATCAGCTTGATGTCACATGGTGTATGCCCAGGGAATACCCTGAGAATATTCATGGGAGGTGGAAAGTTTTCAAGTTGTGTTTTCTTCTTTAGAAAATCTTGTAATGGAGAAGACTGTAAAATAATGCAAGCATCTATGACGATAACAAGTGTGTATAACCACCTGGTGGAGTTGAGTGGCATTACAGTGACACTTCTGTCTCCCAACATGTGGGGACATTTTCACTGTCTATCCATCCTCTTGCCTTTGAATATCACATTTATGTCTTAGGCATATATTCAAATCCAATGATTATCATACCTTGTCAATTAAAGTAGAATGACTTATTTGGTGGAGAAAATAAATACCTCATACATTTCCCAGTTTAACCATAAGAAGGTATATAAATTTGCATTTCTTCCATATCGTATCTTTCAGTTTCTAATAAAAAAGATAATCTATAGCATAAGGCAGAACTCTCTTCATTGTATAATCTTTACCATAATCACTATTTAAATAATTTTTGACTTGGTTTTTATTAGTGTTGTATATGTTCATAAAAGAAAGTGAAAGAATAAATATCAATGTATTGAGTCAGACATAATATTGAGCTGAAGTGGATCCTCTGACATTATAAATAATAAAAATATTGATCAAAAAAGTGAAAAAAAATCACTTAAAACATACAGCTGAGTTCAAAAGAAAAAAATACCCAAAACTTAAAGTGCTATCAATAAATATGACATTCAAAGTCAGAGCAGAAGATTGGAATTGGTGATGCTGTAACCCCAGAAGTTTGAAAGAGTGGTGATAGAATTAGAAGCAAGCCCTAGATGCTTGGGGCTGAGATTCAGACTCTCATGGGGTCTTGGACCTATTAGGTCTAGAACTGGGTCCAAGAATTCTAAATAAAGACATAAAGCTAGGACCTTGAGTGGCTGCCTGTACTGTGAAAACTAAACTGGAAAAATATCTTCCCACTAGCCCAGCGAAGCTGAAAGGAAGCTTGCCCTCCTCCTGAGGCACAGGCTGGCATTGAGGACAGGGGTGCTTTTTAAAACTGAAAACTCTAAAAAAACGTGACATATGTGAGTGGCTTTTAAATTCACACTATGTGGTAAATCAAACTAAAAAGATAAACATAGTCCCCTTGTTTCTAAAGTCTATGAGATCTGGCCATAGAAACAAACAGTAAGCCATGTAGGCATACACTTCAAATTTAGGGCACATGAGGTCCTCAAAAGGGAAAAAAATCCACAAAAGTTGAGGTCAGTGTAAAGTCATCATAAACACAAGACCAAATAAGCCACCATGAAAGTAAAGAAGATGCACAAATATGAGCATTTTTATTTTCTATACTAGAGATGATAATGGCATCTTTAAAAGATTGTCATCTGTGATCTTAGGAAGATTAATAGATGAAAACAGATGCCACAAAATAAAGGACAGGTCCACTTGGAAAACAGCCTTTGCACTCCAGAATTCTAATAGGGAAAATCTCATTGAATATAAGTCCATAATTCAAAATTATAAAGTAAGTCATCATGAATGAGTTAGCAGAAACTAAAAAAGCCAAAAATTGAATTGCAAGAACTGCAGATAAAATAAATATTTTAAAATAACAACAGGGGAAATATAAAATATGAAAAGGCAACTGATAAAATTTAAAAAGAAGGCCAATGTAATGACCAGATTACATGTTAGATTTGGGTTGCTGAACAGAGGAGTAAATTCAACATAACTCAGTAGGATCACTAGCCTGTAGCATAGAAATGAAGGGAAAGGGAAAGTGAAAGTGAAAGCGAAAATGAAAGGTGAAGGCATAAAAGGAAGTGGTAACCTATACCTAATTGAAATTTCAAAAGACAAAAATATGTACACTGTGATGTTATGAAGTATCCATTCTAGCTAACTCACATATGTATTACCTCATATATTTATTTTTGTGGTGAGAACAAATAAATAAGTAAATAAATAAATCACCAAAAAGAAAAATGAATGAATTCACATCTACAGAAGCAATAACACAACTATAAAAATCAAGAGAAAACAATTCCACAATAACATTACTTTGACAAATGAATAGAAAAACTTGGCCTAATAGTTTTTAAAAAGAAATATAATACTTGAACAACACTATAAATCAACAAGACCTAACAGACGTGTATAGAAAAATCCATTCAATGATAACAGAATATACATTTTCCTCAAATGCATGAATTAGGAACATTCTCCAAGATAGAACGTATCTTAGGCCATAAATAGCATTAATAAATTTAAAAATATTAAAGTACATATTCTGTGCTGTTCAGGAGACCAAGGCAGGAGAATCACAAGGCCAGTCTGATTAACTTAGTGGGACCCTCTTTCAAAATGAAATAAAAAAGGGCTGGGGATGTAGCTCAGTGGTAGAGCACCACTTGGTCCAACATCCAGTAACACACACACACACACACACACACACACACACACACGCACACACTACCTGTTCTGTGACCATAGTGGAATGAAATTAAGAGTAAATAACAGAATAAACTTGGGAAATTGACAAATAATTGAAAACTGAACAACACATTCATAAAAAACCAGTGGATCAAAGAAAACTCACAAGGGGAATTAGAAAATATATTAAAATGAGTGAAGCTAAATCAGACCATGCCAAAACTTAAGGAACGAAGCTAAGGTAGTACTTAAAGGTAAATTCATAGCTCTTGACACTTATATTAAAAAGAAGAAAGATTTCAAATCAATAACTAGTTATTTTACCATTAATTAGAAAAATAACAATACATGGAAGCAGAGATAAGGAAGGAAATAATACAGATTAGACAAGAGATGAGTGAAATAGAGAATAAATTGCAATAAAAAAAGTTAACAAATCCCCCAAAATTAGCAAAATAAATATATCTGTAGGCAACTGATTAAGGGGGGAAAAGAGATGACTCAACCTATTAAACTCAGGAATGAAATGGAGACCATTACAGCAGATTTACAGACAAAAAGGATTAAAAAGAAATCAGATGAATAACTGTTGCTAACAAATTTAATAACATATAAAAGTGAACACATTTCTAGAAAGACACAAAATGCAAATCTAACCTCTCCCAAAATATTAAAATTGAGATGTTTAGTATGTAGATTGAATTGGTTATCAAAAACCTTCCCACAATAAAAATGCAACTAGTTTCACTGCTGAATTCTACTAAACTTCTACAGAATTGTTAATAGTAATGTTTCATAAACTCTTCCAAGTAATAGAAGAGGGACTTCTCATTTATGAAGATAGTATTCTATTGATACTAAAACTACCATAAAAGACATCAAAAGAAAAAAGCAGACCCACACCACTTAAAAGTAATAACACAAAAATTCTCAACAAAATAATAGCAAACTGAATCCAGTAGTATATAAAAAAAATGATCATGTATCTTGACAAGCTAGGATGTTTGCCAAGAATTGAAGGCTGGCTTAATGTAAGAAAATCTAACAATTAGCACACCTTACTTGTAGAAAAAGAACAAAACCATTTCAATAGACACAAGTAAAGCTTTTGACAAAATCTAGCACTTCTTCACAATAAAAATGCTTAGCAGGGGCTGGGACTGTTGCTCCCTAGGAGAGTGCTCACTTTGCATGTATGAAGCACTGGGTTCAATCCTCAGCACCACATAAAAATAAATAAATAAATAAATTTTAAAAATAAAGGTATTGTGTCCATCTACAACTAAAAAATGTTTTTTAAAATGCTTGGCAAAATAAGTATAGATAAGAACTTCCTCATGCATAAAACCCCATAGTTGATATTACATTAAAAAGTGAAAGACTATAAGTTTTCACTCTAAATCAGGAACAAGACCAAGATGTCCACTCTCCCACTTGTATTTAGCATTGGATTGAAGGGTCTAGTCAGGGCAATTTGACAGGAAGTAATAAATAAATAAATACAGACTAAAAAGGAGGATGTGAAACTATCACTATTTGCAAATCATATGAAATTATCTTGTACATAGAAAATACCAAGAAGCATGTGTGCGCACACACAAACCTATTAAAGCTGACAAGCAGTTCAGCAAAGCTGGAGGATATAACATCAAAACAGAGAAATAAATTGTGCTTATGCACCAAGAAATGAATACTCTCAAAACAACGACAACATGATCCAATTATAAATGTATTAAAAAGATGTTGTAATGCAAAACAGAATAAAAGCAAGATTTTACATTGAAAATTATAAAACTCTTTTAAAAATGTAAAGAGACTGAAATACATGGAAAAGTATTCCATTTCATAGATTGGAAGACTTAACTACTGAAAAGATGGCAATATTCCCTAAGAACGTTACACATAGATTTAATGCAATCCTTATGAAAATTCCAGCTGGATTTTTGTTTATTTGGACAAATTGGCAATCAGATTCTAAAAGTAACCTGGAAAGGCAAGCTAGAGTAATCAAGATAGCCTGGTACTGGCATAGAAATAGACACATAAATCAGTAAAATAGAATTGTAAGTCCAGAGGTAAATCCTTAGATTTATGATTGATTTTAAAAAAAAATGCTTTGGCAACTAAATGGAGAAAAAGATATCCTTTTCTTCAACACCTGATGCTGAGACAACTGAATACTAATGCAAAAGAATAAAGCTGGATGCCTATTTTTCACTATATTATAGACCTAACTATAAGAGCTAAAACTCTTAGAACAAAACTTTGAAGTAATTTTTATGACTCTTGAGTTAGGCAATGTTCTCTTAAGTATGATATCAAAATCAAGAGAAGCAAAAGGAAAAATAGATAAATTGAATTTCATTAAAATTTGAAAGTTTCTACTTCAAAGTATTATCAAGTAACAAGGAAAAACTAAATAATTTTGCAATTACAAATAGAAGTTCTCACTGCTATCCACTGAATGAGTACTATTTATTAGTAATTCAATAGCCAATATATTAAAACTAAAGAATTTTTAAAAACTGTAACATCTATAGCACCTAGAACAGTTAATAATAATTACTAATTAATTTATTGATAAATGAGTGAATGAATACACTTAAATTGGTGGTAAACTATTACATTTAATATTTAGAATAATCTGTAAGAAATTTATGAATTTCTGTGAGTTTAATGAGGTTTTCTGTTTTATCCAAATTCACAGGGAACCTCTGTCTCATGCCTCTTAAATAGTCCTCCAATGCAGGGCCAAGTGTTCCTTCCCCAAAGAAACAAGAGCTGCTGTGGGTGAGTCAGTACTCAAATGCTTGATTGGGCTGTTTTACTACTAACAGGTAGGCACTGCACCTCCAAAAGTGTTGAAGTGGGTTTTCCTACTTCTGCCCTATGAATTAGTGGTAGGAGAATTGGGAGATTTTCTCTTTTGAAAAAGTCTGCACTCATTTCTGTATCCTATTTTCTCTTCTCAGTTGATAGAAAACAAAACACACAAGGGTGACTACTTCTACTGGCTGATTCCTGGGAAAAGATCTCCCTTGGGAGCTCATGGTTATATGTGCCTGCGGGCAAGAGAGGCCCTGTGACATACAATGATAGGTCTCAAGTTCATTATGAATCTCAGAATGTTACTCTGCTAAATGACATCTTATTAATGCAACTTTCAAATGTGTTTATTTTCAGAGAATTTCATTAGGTTAGAAATTGTTCTTCCTGTTCATATTGGATATTGTGTTTAAAGTAAGTGTATGAACCACAGATTTCATTGTTCTTTGTGGTTTGTCTAATGGGGAAAGAACAAATTTGTGAAACCATTTAATCTTATTAGACAAAGTTCTTTTAAATTGGCAAACAGAAGACCATTTCATGCAATGTCAAGGGATAGAAGTAGAAATTTTTGAAAAACAAAAGAGGAGAGAGTTTCTACACGCGTGTGGCATTATTTCAACAAAACCGAGATGGGTTTAGAAGTCGTGTTAAGGTTTGTATCACTCACTGTTTGTGAAGAAGCTCTAAATGATTTATAGGCACTGTTGTTGCTTTTTTGTTTTTGCCACAGGGAGAAACGATTGCTTGGCAAATCCAAAAATCTTTTTCATATATAGAAACAATTTAAAGAAGAAATCTACACAAAACAATGTGTACTTGTGTACCAAGTTGAGATTCTCATCAAGTTGTTTTGCTTATCAAGAGTTTTATTATCTCTGACTCTGACAAGTTTATCATAAAATAACAATTTTATTGTCTCTTCAAAAGCATTCAATTTATTTCCCTATTTTCTTTTCTTTTTTATATTAATTCATTTATTATAATTAGGTATATATGACAGCAGAATGTATTATTATTATTATTATTAATTATTATTATTATTTTGTATCAGGGATTGAACTCAGAGGTACTTGACCACTGGGCCACATCCCCAGCCCTATTTTGTGTGTTATGTAGAGACAGGGTCTCACTGAGTTGCTTAGTGCCTCTCCGTTGCTGAGTCTGGATTTGAACTCGTGATTCTCCTGTCTCAGCCTCTGAAAGTGCTGAGATTATAGGCATGTGCCACCATGCCCGGCTAGTAGAATGCATTTTGATTCACTGTACACAAATGCAGTACAACTTTTCATTTCTGTGGTTGTATACTGTGTAGCGTTGCATCATATGTGCAGTCATACATGTACCGAGGGTAATGATGTCCTTCTCATTCCACCATTTTTCCTGCCCCCATACCCCTTCCCCTTCTCAAAACATTCAGTGATTTCCCTATTTTCTTTAGCCTTTGAGTCAAAACTGACCATAACTCTACAGTCTGACCATAATTTTTACTGTGAAACAAATGTCCCACTAGCAATTTCTGGCCTGATTCTGCATGTCCCTTGCATAAATTTATCTTCCAAATGATATTCTCTAGTTTGCTTTACCTTTCCCCGCCACTCCTACTACATCATTAAGAATTGGCATTGGCTAGACATCTTGGCTCCTTTTGCTTTTTAGTTTTAGAGTTTGCAAAATGAAATTGACATTTGCCTTTCCAATGTATTTCTTTTAAAAACACAAAAAGGCTGCAGGTCTCACTCAAGGACAAAACGTACCAAGCACATTTACATTTCTTTCTTCTTTTTTTAAAAATTCCAACATGATAGTAAGATCAAATGAAATAATGTGCATAAAAGCTCTACAATTAAGCATTTTTGCAGTGTAGGTTATAATTATTGGCTACCATTCAAATCCTAGTCAAACCCACCTTGCCTGGTAGTTTTTCTAGTTCACTTCTTGTCATACCAGTGACAACAGTGACAAATATTTCTAGGCCACTTACTATATACTGGACACCATTCTAGCTGTTTCAGGATTTAATATATTTTAAGTAAATGTATTTAATCTCCCACAATCCTTTGCGGTATGTTGTATCATCATCCCCAAAGTATAGTTGAGGGATCTGAGTCACAAAGAGGTTGGTCATTTTCCTGAGGTCATATGGGAAAGAAATTGGAATTCTAGTGATCTAACAGCATGCCTTATTCAGATCTGTAATTCAGATCTGCACTTAAACATACGATAAAATTAAAAGAATGGTGTGGCTTTTTTTATTTCATTTCCCTAGTAAGTTTATAAAGTTTTGAAAAGAAGAAAATCTCTTCTTATATTTCTTATGTAACCCAAATGGCAGAATGTGTAGTATATGTTCATCGGTTACTTTATAAATTCAACTAAATCAGGGAAAGATTCAATCTAGGGCTGGGTTCCCTGGAAAACAGACTATAAAACAGAAATATGAGCATGGGACAGTTGCTGGGGTGGACAGGACCCTGTGGGGACAGCATCTGTGAAGGAGTGAAGGAAGGAGGAGTGGGCAGAGGAAGAAGAAGACTAAAGGTAATGTGGTCACAGTAAAAGCCTCAGCAAAGGCCAAGGGGATTCAGAGTTGTCCCAATTGAGGCAATTATTCCTGCACCTACCAGTCATTTTATGGGCTTCCTCACCCCACTAGACTCAAGAAGTATGTGACCTCAAACAAAGCAGTTCTCTGTGCCCAAAATGACTCATCGATGCGTCATTAGCTATTACAAATTTATACATGTATTGAAATATCACATGGTACCAATAAATAGGCACAATTTTTATGTTTTTATGTATCGCTTAAAATTTTTGATTTAATTTTCAACTCAAACACAAGCCAGAGCAATCATGAGAAAAAAAATCTCTCACTTTGGGACTTAAAAATGTCTATAGACTAGAAATAATCATAAGTAATTTTATGCACTTTGAGGAGCTCAAATCAGGTATTCTGCTATTTCTTGAAAACTATAAAGGTAGATAAGAGTTTGAGAGGGCCAGGTGCAGTGATGCATGCCTGTAATCCCAGTGGCTCAGGAGGCTGAGGGAGGAGAATTGCAAGTTCAAAGCCAGCCTTGGCAACTTAGTGAGGCCCAAAGCAACTCAGCCAGACTCTGTCTCAAAATAAAACATAAAAAGGGGTGAGGATGTGGCTCAGTGGTTGAGCACCACTGGGTTCAATCCCTGGTACAAGAAAATAAAAATTGAGAGAAAGGTATTTAATAGGGGACACAAATTGTGGCATACGAAGGAGGAACAGGAGAGAGCACTGGGTTGTATAATACACCTGCTGCATACCAAAAGCTTGCATGTAGGTGAATGAATTTAGTCCTCATAATGACCTTGGGAAGACAGAGTAGCCCATATTTTGGAGATGAAAAGTGCTCTTGGAAAGTTTTCAAATATCACACAGTCTATGTGTGTTAGTCAACTTTTCATTGCTATGACAAATGCCTGAGAAAAGCAACTTAGAGGAGGAAAGAATCATTTTGCCTCATGGTTTCAAAGGTTCGGTCCACTGTAGGCTGGCTGCATTGCTTTGGCCTAAGGTGAGGCAGAACATCATGGTGAAAGGGTATGGAAGAGGAAAGCTGCTCCACTCATGGTAGCCAGAGAGCAGAGAAACATAGTAAGGAGCAAGGGACAAGTCACAGTCTCCACAAGCATGTCCCCGAGGACCCATTGCTTCTACTAGTTCCTACCTCCCACATTGTCCACCACCTCTCAATAGCCCATTTAAATTATGAATCCCTCAATAGATTAATCCACTAGTGAGGTTAGTGCCCTCATGATTCAATAACTCCTCAAAAGCCCTACCTTTGAACTTGGCTGCCTTGGAGACCAAGCCTGCAACACGTGAGTTTTGGGGGCATACTTTATTTCCAAACCATAACTCTGCCAGTAGTTGAAGTGAGGTTAGAATTTCTTTCTCATTGACTCCTAGGCCCTCCCCTTCTAAGGATTCTGAGACCATGTGTAGAGGCTACTAAGATTATACTGAAGATGTATAGCTTTATGGTAAGAAGGGATTATCATACATCCTGGTTATCAAGAATGGTTCAGGTTTAGGTCTGCTGTAATTATTAATAGTGTACTTTGAATTCTTGAAGTATTTAAATATAAAGTTACATATTTGTCTAACATAAGGAGGACTATCTCAAGTAATGGCCAGAGTGAGAAGCCACCCACCAGGTGGAGCAGGAGAGACGACTGGAGATGGGACCCTGAAGGAAGACTAAGGAGTGTGAAAACAGAAGAGGTACCCATTCTGCTGCACTTTGCCAAGTGTGCCTCATCTGGGCCGCAGCGCTCATGGATCACTGTTCATAGAACATGCTCTGTCTGGGAAAGAAGAAAAGGAAGGATGATTCAATTTCAGTGAAGAATGGAAATTGGTAGGTCACAGTGCCAAAAGACTTGGGAATGGATGGGAATTTATGCTGAATATAAACAGTTTGGTTGAATTTTGATTTAAGCAGAAGGATGGGATTAAGAGCACACACACCTTTCATTCAAAGTGGACAATTAAGTTTCAAATACCTGCATCAAAAAATGAGTGTTAGGAACAAACTGGGTATTTCAGGATGTTGGTTTAAGAAAGGACTTATTATGGGAATCACTGACCAATCCCATCTAAATCATTTCTAAGTTTGATCTCAATAAACCAGCACGTGCTCCACTAGAACTAAAAACCATAACACCTTACTCATTATAAATCTCACCTCCTAATTTCATTAATAATGTTATTGTTTTCTACAATTTTAATTTATTATTTTAATTAACTAATAAAAATTGTATATATTCATTGTCTACAGCATGATGTTTTAAAACACGTACACACAGAGTAGTGAAATCAAGCTAATTAATGTTTGCATTTTCTTGCCTTCTTATCAGTTTCACCTTGAAAAGGCAAACTGTAGAAGCAGAGGCTGGAGTGGAGGTTACCAGGCACTGGTGGTGGTGAGGGAGAGACTGGAATGTTTTTGGTCAAGACATAAAGTATCAACTAGACAGGAAGAATATATTAAGAGCTTATTTTATACTATGATGACTATAGTTAATAATAACGTATTGTGTTCTTGAAATTTTCTGAGAGTAGATCATGAGTTCTCTAATGACGACAAAAGAATTCTATTAATGATTTCATTGTGTTGCAAAAATAAAAAAATCCCTGCGTGAGGAGTATATTAATTTGATTATATACCAATAATGACACAATTGTAAAATGTTAATCCATAAAATATTTTAAGAGAAAAAATCTAGCATTTTGAATATGAAATAGTTAAAAATGCTTTTTTACTTGTCTGGCGAACAGTGAGAGAGTGAACCTGCTGCTGAGTTTGTTTCTTGAATTTCATCCTCTTAGGCTCCCCTCCTCAGATTGTAAGTACAATAGCGCCCTCTATGGCTCATTTTCTGTAACTTCCAGTATATGAAAAGAAGGCAAAATGTTCTAGGATTCTTATTTCATTTATGTCCTCTAAAATAAAAATAAGAATGTCAAGAAAAATTTAGTCAGATATTCTTTTAATCTAACATATCACGATTCTGAATTTTTTACTTTAAAAATATATTTTGGTCTTTAAAAAGATAGATATTCGGAATAAGCTTCTAGTAAAACAATTAAGGCTTAGAGGCGCTAAGCAACTCAGTGAGATCCTGTCTCTACATAAAACACAAAATAGGGCTGGGGATGTGGCTCAGTGGTCCAGTATCCCTGAGTTCAATCCCCAATACCAAAAAAATATTGTTTATGACATATTCAAAGCTGCATTTGAGTTATCTGAAGTTTTGGAATTCCATTCTTAAAAATGTAATCAATTTTTAAAATATGATCTCTAAGGTCTTTTACCTCTTGGATTTTCAGAAGGCTGGATTTTCAGAAGGCTTTCTTTGTTGTTAAAAATCTGTCTTTGAGATCAAGTAAATCTCAAGTTTCCAGCTGTTGTCATTAGTATTCTTTATGTAGTATCTTAATATATTTAGAAATAACACTCTTTGAAGAGTTGATCAAATTAAATTATTGAAAAGTGCCAGATTTCTCACATAAAATCATAATATAACATACATAGGTCATAAGTTTTCTAAGTACAAATTGAACCCCAAATAGTTCTCCTTCTGACCATAAAAAGATTATTAAGGAATTTATTTGTTCTCCATCTTTATGTTAATTTAAAAGCATGTAAAACAATAGTATGTTGAATATTTTATACACATATGAGACATAATATACAATTGTATATTGTATATAGTATACATCTCAAGGACAGCAGGAGAAAAAACAGGCACATTTGATATAGAAAGTCAAAGAAAAGACTGACAACAGACATCTCAGAAAATGTGAATGTCCAAACATACCATCTTTTAAACTGCTAAAGAAAAACAGCTGTCTAGCCATAGATCTGCATTTCACAATAACCTCTACAAAAATGAATTGACACTGAACACTTCTTAGACAAAAGCTGAATTGCACTGCAAGAAATGGAAAAGATAGCATTTTTCGGGTAGAAGGGAAATAATACTCAAGTTTAAATCTGCACAGGGAATGAGAAGCATTGAGAATGGTAAATATATGGGTAAAACTTTTTTCCTCATCTTCCAGTTTGCTTAAAAAACCAATTGAATGTTAAAGTAAAAATAATAACGAAGTAGTTTTGTTTTTACCATAAATATGTTAAATATTTCTGAGTTTAGATGGCTTCACTCACAAATTCTTTTGAGCAAGCAAGAATGAATTATACTATAGAGCTATAGCAACAAAATAGCATGGTTTTGGCACCAAAACAGGCATGAAGAACAATGGAATAGAAGACACAGAGACAAACCCGCATAAACACAGTTATCTCATATCAGACAAAAAGGCCAAAAACATACTTTGGAGTAAAGATAGTCTTGTCAACAAATGGTGCTGGGAAAACTGGAAATCAATATGAAGTAGAATGAAATTTAACCCCTATCTCTCACCCTGCACAAAACTCAACTCAAAGTGGATCAGAGACCTAAGAATTAGACCAGAAATCCTGCATCTGCTAAAAGAAAATGTAGGCCCATCACTCCCAACATATCAGCTCAGAAATGAACTTCCTTAACAAAACCCCCAAAAATAAAAAATCAGTAAGGGAACAATCAAGATCATAAAGAGAGATCCGATAGAGTGAGATAAAATCTTTGCCAACTGCACCTCAGATAGGGTGTTAATATCCAGGATCTATAAAGAACTCAAAAGACTTAGCACCAAAAAAATCACATAATCTAATCAATAAATGAACTAAACAGACACTTCTTAAAATAAGAAATGCAAATGGTCAACCATTATGAAAAAAATTTCAGTATTTCTAGCAACATCTCCAGAAATGCAAATTAAAAGTACACTGAGATATCATTTCACTCCAGCCGAATGGCATTTATCAAGAATATAAGTAAATATAAATGTTAGTGAGGATGTGGATAAAAGAGGCCATTCGTATGTGGTTGGTGGGATTGCAAACTGGTACAACCACTCTAGAAAGCAGTATGGAGATTCCTCAAAAACTAGGAATGGTTTGACTCAGTTATCCCACTCCTTGGTACGTATCCAAAGGATTTAAAACCAGCCTACTACAGTGATATAGCCACATCAATGTTTATAGCAGCACAATTCACAATAGATAAGCTATGGAGCCAACTTATGAGCTCTTCAACAGGTTAATGGATAAAGAAATTGTGGTATATATACACAATGGAATATTACTGAGCTATAAAGAAAAATGACTTTATGACTTTTGCCAGTAAATGGATGGATCTGGAGACTATTGTGCTAAGTGAAATAAGCCAATCCCCCCAAACAACAATAGCAAAAATATCAACCAACCAACAACAATAAAACCAAAGGTCAAATGTTCTCTCTGATATGTAGAAGCTAACCCACAATAAGGGGAGGGGGAAAATAGAAGTTCAGTGGATTATAAAAAAGAAAATAAAGGGAAAGGAGGGGAGATAGGAAAAGGAAAGACGGTGGAATGAATCTGACATAAGTTTTCTATTTACATATATGAATACACCACAGTCAATGAATCTCACCATCAAGTTCATCCAAAAGAAATTAGTTAAAAACAATAATAACTATGGGAAAATGGCAGAAAGATCAATAGAGGGAAGGAGGAAGTGGGTGGGGAAAGGCAGGGCAAAGGAAAGCTACTGGAGTCTGAATTCGAATAAGATATAGTCCATGCTTATATAATTATGTCAAAATTGATTCTACTGTTATGTATAACTAAAAAGAGCCAATTAAAAATCACAAAAAATGAATCATTGCCAATAGTACACAAATTTTCCAGGAAATAGAGAAGAAATTAACAATAACCAATTTTATGAGGTCAATGTTACACAGACACACACCAGAAAAGATGTTTTGAGAAAACAAAACAGGCTAGGTGTGGGTGCATGCCTGTAATCCCAGGTTAGAGTCTAGCCTCAGCAATTTAGCAAGCCCCTCAGCATCTTAGTGAGAACCTGTCTCTTCTTGCCTCTCTCCTATAGAGTGCCTGATAATCAAATCAGGTCCACCTGGATAATGTTCTAAAGCTCCTAGGCTTTTCAAAAAGCTATGAAAAGATAATGTTCTAAAGTTCCTAGCCTTTTTAAAAAGCTATGAAAAGAAATGAAAAGAAAGAAAGTGCACATATGCCTGTGTTTGAGAACAGCTGAGAAATCTATGAAAAAATTACTGGCAAGGTGACAAGATGAAATATTTGGTGGCAAAATGAAGTCATTGTAACATTTGGAAATCAACAATGCAATTAATTGTGTTAACAGATAAAGAAGCAAATCTATATGATCATCCCAATATGAAGAAAATCTATTGACAAAACTCAATGGACTGCCATGCTAAAAGCTCTCAGCAACCTAAGACAGGAGGAGAACATTTGCCACCTACTAAAACTAAAAAAGTAAAAAAACTTAGAGCTAATGTTTCGGTTAATGATCAAAAATGAATGCTTTTCCAATAAGGCAAAGTATTGGTATCATACTGCTGCTGTAACAAATTTCCACAAATGTAGTGGCTAAACAATACAAAGTTATTATCTTTCAGCCCAGAAGATCAGATGCATAACATGGGTCTGTGGGACTGTGATCCTTTGAGAGGACACAAAGCCATCTTGGGGACAATCTGTTCCCTTGGTTCAGTTTTTAGAGTTCACCTGCATCGTGTGGCTCGTGGTCTCTTCCTCCATCTTCAAAGACAGCAGTCTAGCATCTTCTTTCCTCTCTGACTTCTTGCCTCCCTCCTATAGAGTGCCTGATAATCAAATCAGGTCCACCTGGATAATGTTCTAAAGTTCCTAGCCTTTTCAAAAAGCTTAGAAATGAAAAGAAATAAAGTGCACATATGTCTGTGTTTGAGAACAGCTGAGAAATCTATGAAAAAGTTACTGGCAAGGTGGCAAGATCAAAGATTTATGCAAAAAATAAATTGTATTTTTATATATAAATAATAGAAACCTGTAATTGAATTTAAAATGCTCTCATCAATAGTGTAAAAATATAAAATGTTTAGGAATAAATTTAACATAAAATGTGCAATTCTTCCACACAAAAACTGTAAAATATTGCTGAGACAAGATAAAGAAGATCTAAACAAATTGAAAGTTATATTGAGTTTTAGGCTTAGAGGACTAATTGTTGATAAAGATTTAATTGTCCCCAAAAT
Source organism: Xerus rutilus (assembly GCA_028644305.1). NCBI lineage: Eukaryota > Metazoa > Chordata > Mammalia > Rodentia > Sciuridae > Xerus > Xerus rutilus. The sequence goes on along the minus strand of CM053412.1, from coordinate 13,665,615 downwards.
AATTTATATATAAATTAGTTTTATATATAAATTAATTTTCATTAATTCTAATGAAATCTTCAGCAGTCCTTCCTTTGGTAAAAATTGATAAACTATTTGTAAAATTTATGGGAAAGTGTAAAAAGTCTAGAATAGCTAATGGAATTTTAACATAAAAGAATTATTACAGTATCTGATTATCTTCTACAAGGCTCTATTAATAATAAAACTTTCTGGTATTAATATAATACTATATAATTGATCAATAGAACACAAATAAATCTGATTATAAACAAAACTACAAAAATACATCCTCATACATATGGTCAAGTGATTTTCAACAAAGTTGTTCATTTAATTTAATGAAGAATTGAAACTTTTTCCAAAAAAAGTAACATTAAAATAAATTTATATTCATATTCAAAAGTAAGCTTCAACTTTCACCTGGAAATATGTATATATTTTTAAAAACCTCAAGATGAATTATAGACCTGAATGTAAGAACCAAAACTAATGTTTCTGACAGAATGAAGAATATCTTTATGGCTTTATGTTAGACGATGAATCTTAGGCAAGATACAAAAAGTCAAAGCTGTAAAAGAAAAAATAAATTAAAAAATGAGTTGCTTGAAATTCATCAAAATTAAAATTTTTTAATTTTATTAGGTAGGTACTACGAAAATAAAATAGTAAGTTAACACTAGGAGAAAATACTTTTAGAGCATATATCTGGCAAAGGAGTTAGTGTAATACACACAAATATTCCTACTGTCCAATGACACAAAATAAAATCCAACAAATACAAAAAATGGGCAAATGATTTGAATAAATACTTTGTAAAAGAAGATACACAGATTGGCTAAATGCATATATTTTATGACATCATTAATCAATAATCATTCATCAATAGGGAAAAGGAAATAATGTCAATTGGCACAGATTTAATGATTTGTAATATACATACCATTACACACCCATTGGAATGGTTAAAATTGAAAGACTGGCAATAAATATTGGCAAAATGTATAGTAATTAGAACTCTAATTAGCTCATTTCTCTGTCTCTGTCTCTCTCTCTCTCTCTTTCTGAGGACTAAACCCAACGGTGCTCTACCACTGAGTTACATCCCTAGACCTTTTTTTTTTGAGAGAGAGTCTGGCTATGTACTGTGGCCTCAAACTTGGAATCCTCTTGCCTCAGCTTCCCCAGCAGCTGAGATTCCAAGTGCGCACCACCACCACACCTGGCTCTAATTCACTATTGAGAGTATAAAAAAATAGTTGAACCAATTTGAAAATAATGTAGAAGCTTTTCAAGGAAAATATGCACTTACATATGACCCAGACATTTCATTTATAGCTATTTGCTTTGGAGAAATGAAAACATGTGTTCATACAGTACTTACACACAAATGTATATGGTCTACTTATTCATAATTGCCCCCAACTGGAAAATGTTCAAATGTTTGTAGACTAGTAGATGCATGAATAAACTGTACTTTATCGATATGGTGGAAGACTACTCATCAAAAAAACATGCACTACTTATAACAATGTGGATGAATCTCAAAAATATTGTGCTAAATGAATTAAGTCAGCCACAATGTGTACATATTCCAGTGCTCCATTTATATGATTTTCTAGAATATACAATTGTAATTGATAGTGATATAAAACAGGTTAGTTATTTCCTGGTCCTGGGAAGGAAGATAATGTTTACCTGACACAAAGGAATTAAAAATGTTTTATATCTTGATTATTGTGTAATTCATTAAACTCATGGGAAAAAAAACGCACATGATATTTTTGATGTGAATGATTGCTTTGTAAAGTTGATATTAAAATATAAAAACAAACGAATAAAATCTAAACTCTTTTCCCTGAATGTAGTATTTCAACTTAACATTTAGTTTAAATGCTAAGATAGATTAGAGGAAAGTAATTTTAATTTCTGATCTAATAGTTTGCTGCCTTCTTTTAGCTTCTCAATTGATTAGTAAACACACATTCTGGAGAGGAGAAGAAAAAATGATATGTAAGGAATATAAACACATTGTTTTCCCCTAAATTTGAGTCGTCCTTGACTTTCTTTGAAAGGAGTAATGATGAAAGTTTTGATTTTTTTCATATTTAATTTATTTATTTGTTCTATTTAGGCTTACATGATAACAGTGCAATTTGATTCATAGTACATAGAGGATAACATATCAATTCTCTAGTTGTAAGTTGTATAGAATCACAACATACATGCAGTCATACATAAAGTTAGGGCTATGATGACCATCATATTCCACCACCTTTACTGTCCCCATGCCCCCTCCTCTGTGAACAGAGATCCACCATTGTTCCCATGACTTTCCCCACATTATGGATCAGCATCCACTTATCAATGAGTACATTTGGCATTTGGTTTTCTGAGA
>CM053412.1:13619620-13662717 GCA_028644305.1 Xerus rutilus | reverse complement strand
CTGAATTCTTTCTCTGACATTTCAACAACTGTGCTATCAATGGATTCTGTTACAGTGGTATCCAGATTTATTTGGGGTACTTTCTTCCCTTGTTTTTTCATGTTGATTGTGTATCTTCCTTTCTTGAAATACCAATCTGAGGTATTGCGGCTTCTATCCTATAATCTTGTATTGACACTCCAGATTACCTGTGTCTCACCTTGGAGCTACTTCTGTTGCCCCAGTGTCCCCAGATGGCCACTATTGCCACTAAAGATGGTGGCGGAGGTAGTAGATGTACCTCTAGAAGGCAGTGTTAGTGGTGTTGGCTGGGATCCTGAGGCAGCCCCTGAAGGCTGTTTTGCCCCTCTCTTGTAGGAGTGCAAGAGAGGGAACTCTGGAGCAGAACTGGAGGAGGGCCCAGGTCTCACTTAGGTATGGTCACAAGCAGGAGAGTCTGTGTGCGACCCTTACAGTGAGTATGAGCTCCCCTGGGGCTGGAGGCTAGCAGGCTCTGGTCTGCCTTCAACTGGGCACCCCTGGCATTCCCTAAGGGTGGTTTTGGGCCTTCTGTCTCGCCTGACAACAGGAACTCTGGAGTGGAACTGAGGCGGGCCCAGAGCGCACTTGGGTGGGGCCTCTTCACGCTGGGATCTCTGCAGGCCATTCAGTCTGGGTATGCCTTCCTCTGTGTCTAGCGGTTAGCAGCCCCTGGTCTCCCGTTGGCTGGACACCCGTGGAGTTTCCTGAGGGTGGATCTGGGTGCTCTGGGGCTCCTGCTGGTCCACAGGAACTCTGGAGTGGAACTCTATAAACACATTTTAAAGATTATTTTTCAGCCAGATGCAGTGGCACAAGCCTGTAATCCCAGCACTTAGGGAGGCTGAGATAGGAGAATTGCAAGTTCAAAGCCAGCCTCAGCAATGGCAAGGGGAGGCGCTAAGCAACTCAGTGAGACCCTGTCTCTACATAAAACACAAAATAGGGTTGGGGATGTGGCTCAGTGGTCAACGGCCCCTGAGTTCAATCTCCAGTACCAAAAAAAATAAAAAGATTATTTTCCAATGAAAACAACTTTCTTGAGACTGGTAGGAATGACAAGTCATTTTGTTTGAGTGTTGCAATGTGAGAATCAGAACAATGTGGATCTGTGTAATGCAGACTCTTATAAGGCTCAAATATGTTTATATAAATTATATTTGAATCAAGACTAGGTTCAAGATACTAAAATTTGTATTTGTAATTTATCTCTATGAATTAAGTGTACTTGTGTGTGGGGGGGGATGCATACAGGATTTAAATTCCCTATCTAAACAATAGCCAGGGGATGTGGGAAAAAGTCTGTAATTAGAATATTTATCTATATTTCAATTACCTTTTCTTAGGGGGATAAAATTATTCCTAACTCAATTATTACAATTGCATTTAAATGGTTTGCCTAAGGTCTTGGCATTGAATTGTTTAAACTAAAATCTGACACTATAGAATAGGTAAAGCTAGATAAATTTAGATAATCTCAGCTAAAAAAATAGAATTGGTAATATTTATTCATCCTGTTTAATTCTTTAATATTTATGCTTAGCTTCAAAATAGTATTATTTTTAAAACTAATATTTGAGCATAACATCAGATTGAATGTTGACCTTGCCTATGTAGCAATAAGGCTGTAAGGAAGATTCTATTACTCCAGTGTAGCCAATATGCTTGATATTAGCAGGTTTTCTAAGTAAAAGCAAATGGCTGTTTACAAATAGAAATTACGAAGTTACAGTAAAAATGCGCAACTTCATACTAACAGGAATGAAGCCTGAATTAAGCTCCAGCATTTTAATATATAGAGAAGTTGAAGGCTCATAAAAATAAAATTACAATCTTTTCATAAAAAACAATAATGTATTCTCTATTTTCTAAGCTGATAAGAAAACTGTAGCTCTTCTCCAAAATAACTGTAATCCATCATGTGGAAATTGAGAGTTTCAAAGGGAAGACTGTTCCAGAATTTTCATCTCTGCAGAGAAGATGAGGTTATTTGGATACCAGAGAAACCAACAAGAAGGCAGGTCTGGTTTAAGGGAAGATGATAAAATTTGACATCAATATTTCAGAGGAGATGCTCTTTCTTTTGTAGAATAATTAAATGAGATTTGATCTCAATAACAAAATATGTTCCTAGCTTATTTAGATTAGAGTTGAAGCCATAAAATTTAAAGTTGAAGAACTTGCTGAATCGATGCAAGTGACCCAGTGAAACTATTGTCAAGTTCATTTTGTTCTGTTCTCGTTTAATAATTTTCTTTTTGGGAGAACAGACTTCAAAGGTGATGGAATATAAGGGTAATTATAATTACAGAATAACAATGCCAATTATACCTTTCAACTAGAAGACACTGTATTTCCCTTGCATTTGTTAAATTTTACAAAAGGACAAACTTGTATAGCTCTAACAATACTTGAATGAGCAGTAATTGAATTTCATGCCCCATCAGCCAGTCAAATTTAAGAGTATTCCTAATTATTGTCACAGAGCACAAAGCATGGAGTTTTTATATTCAGTACAGAACAATGTCCTTTGGAGCTGCTGACTGTCTGAGTTTTAGAGACTGAATAAGGATAAATCCCTTGAAAGTAAGCAAACCTTCTGATGGTCCTTCTGATAAAAGCTGCTGATAGAATCAAATCATGTTCATGCTTCACACGGGACAGTGGAAAGCTGAATGCCTGTGGACTTCCAGAGCAACCAGTGATATGGAGGTGAAGCAGTCAGGCTGCAGTTCAACTCTGGATCTCCGAGGCGGTGTGTGCCAGTGCCTGTGCTTTAGAGGTCACATCAACTTTAATTGTCTTCTACTGGGTTCCCCATAGTAAGGGAAATAATTGTCTTCAACCTGGCAAAACAGCCTGCTGGGCAGAGCAGGAAAGGAGTAAAATTAAGGTCAGAGGGGCACCAAGGCTCATGAAGTGGGTAGCGGTAACCAGTAGGCTGGACCCCTGCAGATAAAATGGAGCAGTTTGAATGACTACGCTGGGAGGGGGGTATAAGTGTTCTGGATATAATTCCCTTATATCCGAGTAGGTTTTTGTATCTAAATATTCATACAACTTGAGGGGTAGGATGTCTTTAAACAGGATGAATGCAAACAGCTCTAATCCACATCCCCAGCCACTACCACATGTCCAGCCCAGTGCTCCAACAAACTAGTCTCCCTCATTTCCTCATATCTCAGACCTTCAAGGTTCTCTCCATTGAGATTCACAGTCCCCTGCACTTGGGAAGCTTTCCACCCCCTTTACAAGTTTAAACCTCCCCAAGCCATCCTTACTTACAAAAGCCACCTCAATTGCACGGTTGGTTGGCATTCCCTGTGTTCCCCCGCTTAATGTCTCTTCCGCTACTTTGACTATTTCAATTGCATTATTTGATTATAGACTTATTTTCCTTACTAGAATGCAAGTTTACTTTTAGAAAATTTTGGAAATTGTTTTCATTCTTATTCCTATGTCTGAGGTTTTTACCTGACCCATAGTGGACACTTTGGTTATTTTTTTAAAAGAACTATTTTCATTTCTATTATTTAATTTGACATTCACAACTCTGTGATTTTCTTAGCAAATGTGTCTAGACCAGTCTAACAAGAAAAAGGACTGTAAAAGGAATGGTAACTTGCACAAGATTACTAATGGCTTATTCACTGATCTTTAATAATAGGCATTATAATGACAGGGTAGCCTCTTTTTATTCAGCCTCTCCCCATTCATTCTCTTCCTTCACTCCCTTTCCAGCAATAGCCAGTATCCTAAAGTTGTTACACATCTTTTTATTTGTGTCATTATATTTTACCATATGTATTCTTATTACTTTGTAGGAGCTGAACTTCTAGCCACCTCTGTCTGCTCCATAGTATGAAGCTGAAGAAGACTTGAGCTTCATCTCAGTCAGTAGGTTTAGGAGTTTTGTCTTCATCCACAAAAAGGTGTAGCTTCTTATTGAGCATGGCTATATTTTAAAATCAATGTTTAATGTGGATTGAGCTGGGGACATTATGCTAAGTGAAACAAACCAGAGGCAGAAAAACACATACTGCAAGATCTGCTTATTGCTGAGGGGAATCGTGGGCACCCAGGTTTGGGAGGGAGGGAGATGGTTCAAAATTTGTTAGTTAGGATGTGTAAGTCCTAGAGATCTAATGTACAACAGTGCAAGTACAGTTCACAATATTGTATTGCATACTTGGAATTTGCTAAGAGTGTAGATATCAGTGTTCCCCTTATGAAGGAAGGAAAGAAAGACAAAAAGGAAGGGAAATGAAAACTAGAAAAAGACAATGGTAATAACATGAGGCCATACTATGATCATTAGCTTGATTGTAATAAATATTTCAGGGTGTGTATATATATATATCATCAAGTTGAGAAAACTTTAAACACACAAATGTAGTTGTCAACCACATTTCAAGAAAACTGGCAGAAAAAAAAAACCACAGGCCTGTAGTATGTGAAAGCCAACTTTTGGAAATGCTTTTTATTTCTTCCCGTTTTTATTTTCCTAATCAATGATATTGACCAAGATGACCTTGAAATTCCCCTCAGTTGCACCAATTTTAAGCAAGGCTAATTCATGATTCCAGGCCCCGACTTTCCTCTTAGACCTTTTACCTTAGAGAACTTTCTCTGTCCCTTGAGGTGTAAATCTCTTCAAGTCTCTTACCCACTTCATGCTCAGGAATGACTTTCACCTGACAGCCCCTCTTGGGATCAAGGAGGACATTGCCCTTATCTCCCAGCCTCTGTGGGAGGGGAGAAGGCTCCTTGCACCAAGCTGTAAACTAAATTTTGTCAAAAAGATAAGAAAACATTTGCTTTCCCCCTGGATCAAGCACATACCAGGGCCTGCATTCCCCTTCCCTGTCTCTCAGCTCTTAAAACCTCTCCTGCATGCAGTGCAACTCAGGCTGATCCTAGCCTCTCTCTACTATTGCAATAGCCAGAAAATGTGTTCCTCACCTGTCGAATTTGTCCAGTAGAAGTGGTGCTTCAACAATATACAACCTACTTTTCAATACTGTTTGGAAGGGAAACCCATTTATCATGCTCATAGTAGCAATTTAAGTCTTTAATTTTTTCTGACACACTTTACACTGAAAGCTCTTTAAATGAAAGAAAAGAAAGGAAAACAAAAAAAACCAGATTTAAAACTTCTAAACCCTCAAAGATTTTGCAAAAAAAAAAAAAAAAAATCAGTGTTAGTCGTTTGAATTGTTCAGGCGTGCACATAGCTTTACAATTATGTAGCACGTGTTGCTGCCCTGGTGATGGCTTTGGGTTCCCATTTGTCATTCTATATCCTCTCAGTCTGGAGTCTATTGCTGCCACACCTTATGGTATTCATCTTTGGTGTGTATTTTGTTTTTCTAAACCGCCTTCAGCTAAGCCATACATTTCTTTTATTTGAAGATTTACTTTGTTTTGTAAAACAGTTTCTCACAGATGTAGCTGGCTTTCCTTAGCTCTTTGAATTCTTTTAAGATTTTTAAAGGTAGTTGCTTTTGTTACGAGCCATAAAAGGCTTAGGTTTGTTACCGAATATACCTCTATTTAAGGGAAATGGGTTTTCGAAGTCATATGAGGCTCAACACTACTTATTATTTTGTACTGAAAAGTTAGAAATGAATATTTATAAGACTGACAAATCCTATGCACCGAAGAATACAATGTACGTGTCTCCAGGATATTATTTAATTGAATCCTACCTTGGGGTTTATTTTTAGCAAGTTTAGTTAAGTCAGTTAGAAGTTGAAAATTTCAATCAAGAAAATGTATTGAACTTCAGCTTTATTCTTTCCTAGTTTTTATTTGGATTTTAATATATTTAACTGTACTAACAAGTACCAAAGCGCTGCCCATCATTGATCTTTTCTTTATTATTGGAAGGTAGTCCCTCTGAGGTCTAATGGAAGACACAATAAATAGTTAACAGTCTAAAGACAGGAATGACAATATATGATATGTGGAAGTGATAAAATGGATGCATGCTTATAAAATAGTTTTTGGTTCTATAACAAATTAATCTCATAACTTATAATCATGCAATATATCTAACATTACGTTAATTTTTTTTCCCTATCCCACAACTGGAATCTACAAAAAGAATATTAATGCAACTATTCACCATCATGTGTGAGCATAGATAGGAAAGTTTGATGTTATTTGATATGAAATACTTTGTTTAGAAACTTACTTTAAATGTAAGTATGAATGTGGGGCCCTGGAAAAGATAAGATTCTTAGTATTCTGTCTGGTAAAATCGAGAGGTCTGGAATGGGCGAAGTCTGTTAGACCCAACATAGCTCCAAGTGGCAGCAGCAGAGGCTGAGTGCATCTGCCTAAGTTCCCTGTGACAGTCCTGCCAGGGCGTGGAAGCGTGACTCACCAGGTCCAGCACTGGCTATGAGAACCACGCCTGCTCAACTGTGGTTCCTTGTCCCTTCCTGTAGCAGTAGTGGGGCAGGCGTGTCGAAGGTGGTGGGGTTACAGAATGACCATCTGGCAGGCTCAGTCAGTGCCGAGGAGGCTGCCCAAATTGTACTGTTTTGAGAACTGTGAGAAATAAGCCTTTGTTGAGTTAAGCCATTATTTCTGGGTGTGTTGCAGTATCTAGATTCACTAATTCCCCCCTCCCCCCATTACAAGGAAAGTTTTGACATGTTTCAAGGTTCAGAAGCACCTGTAAAAGTATGTTTTTTTCCTCTCCTGTTGACGCTCCATTTCCATTTTATTGAAAAGAAAAACAAAACATCAAACAAAATCTATTGGATTGTGTGTTCTTTGATCTAGCTAGACTCAAAAATTTCAGTTTCTCAATTCTAACAGTAACTGAGTAAAAGAATCATGCCTCTTTACCCAATTCTGCCAGCCTAGCCCCAGTCCACTTTTGAAAAATGATTGAATGAACTCTCGGGGGATACTCATTGCCATGCTTGAATAGGGCACTTTGTGGACTTTCGTTTGTGGCCTTCAGAGGAGCTGTGGGATTGGAAGCTCTGCTTAGACTCATCAGGGGAGACTTGGAGTACTTGCCAGGCTGGGAGCCTTCTCTTGTGGAGATGGATGGTAGTCTGTGACCCTCATAGCTATTTTGTAGGACACCATCCCAAAAACACCATAATGAGTTTAATTCTTTTTTAAGAATGACATCTCTTTCCATATTTGCCTTGGAATATTTTAGAGTTCTGTCAAAGGACTTGTATGATGATTAGGGATCTATTAGGATGAAGCATGGAAACATTAGGACTCGGAAACACCATATTGATCTACACCTAATCTCATATTCTGGAATGTTCGATCATCAGGGTTAAGAGCTGATGTCCATGACTCCTGTAAGCCAGGTTAGCAATAAATTCCATCTTTTTAATAGGAAATAAGTCAATATGTGGTCTAGAACATAAGAACAGATATCTGTTGTTACTGAGCTGAATAGAATAATTTACTTTTCCATTTTTAAATGATTTTTAGAGAAAGGGCTACAAGAGCTTATGCTGAAAATAGAAAACATGCAGAGATATGACTTGTACAGTACATTCCCTTTCAAAATAATACCCTATGAGATTTTATACATATGGTCAATGGAATCCTCACATTAAGAGACTTCTTCTAGTACAGATCTATCTGTGTACCTATCTGTCTTTATACCTACTTCTTTATCATCTGTTTTTGTTTTATTTAGTTTTTTAAAAATTTATTTTTTCTTAAAAAATTTTTTTTTTCAAAACTGGGGATTGAACCAGGGCCTCATATGTGATAGGCAAGTACTCTACCACTGAGCTACGTCCTCAGCCCTTCTGTCATCTGTTTAATATATCTGTATTTTTCCTAGGTTGATAATTTCATAGATTTGATAATTTGTTGAAAAAGACTTCACATATTTCTCATTTTGGAATGTTTCGATTTTCTTTCATGAAACAACTAATTATAGCCATTAACCAAAATACATTCTTTTTACTTTGAGCCTATGATGCTACAGAACCCTAAAGCAAACTTTCTAAGTGTCACGAGCAGCATGTGTAATGAATAATTACTCAGAGGCGGATTGTCTTTAGATGCAAGTGTATGTTCAATCACAACAATTATCAAATATTAATTAATGCAAAAAAAGTATTGGGTGTGCTGGAGCACCCCAACTAGCATTTGATGTGCACTAATCAAACACTATGGGTAAGTTACACTATCCTAGGGCAACTAAGCACTACCTACAATTCACACCATCCTAGGGCAACGAAACATTCCAATTAATTCACACAATCCTAGGGCAACCACTAGCCCCAAAGTACCTCCGATGCCAGGTGGCTTCTCTTAGCCAAAGAGCAGATGTTGTCCTTGTCTGTTGGTTCTCTTTAGCCCATGGCTGGACGTCAGGGAATTTTGGAGCTGACCCAGGGACAGACAGCAAGGTGGCTGGTCTCATTGATGTCCTTGGAGCAAACCCAAAAATGTAGCAGGTCAAGCAGTTTAAAAGTCTCACTGAGTTGCTTAGCTCCTCCCTGTTGCTGAGGCTGGCCTTGAACTTGTGATTCTCCTGTCTCAGACTCCAAAAGTGCTGGGATTATAGGTGTGTGCCACCTTGCCTGGCCTGGTACCAAAAAAGAAAGAAAGAAAGAAAGAAAGAAAGAAATGTAATTTATTTGCTTTTTTTGTTTTTTGTTTTTTTTGGTACTGGGGGATTGAACTCAGGTACTCAACCACTGAGCCACATCCATTTAAAGTGGAGACTTGGTGGATAGAAAAGACCTGTTGGGTCTGATCCTAACAAAGGGAAAAAGCCAGCGAATGCTTTATAGTGAAACACATCAAAGGAGTTTATTGTAAGGAAGAGTTATTCAAGGTAAACAGAAGTGGGAGGCTGTGGGAAGTTGGCCTGGTTGGGGACTTATCACTTGTGCCTAATTCTTCCTCCTCCAGGCCTCTGGTGCCTCCAGGCTAGTTGTGTGTACTTTTCACCTCCAGGGAGTTGCATATGACCCTAGGGCTGTCTGGACCAATAAATTCTGCAGTACCACAGAATTCTCTTTGAGCAAGGTTTTAGCCAAGGCCTTGGAACAGTCTCAGATCTGTGAGATAATACCCAGAGTTCTCTGAGAGGCACACCTCTGCTTAGAGATGGCATGGACATGCCCGCATTCATTTGAGGCTCTCCAAAACTACATAATCTGCAGTATTTTTTCTTTAACCCAAAGTGCTCTTGTTGCATCCAACCCGCACCTCTTCCCAAGAAGTGCAGCCCAGACAACTCTGCAGAAGCAGCAAAGTTTATTGAGGAAATAGATACACAGACCAATCAATTGGGGTTAGCTCTCCTTTCCTTCAGAGAGTGACCCTGAAATGAGGGTTTCAGAGGTTATTATAGGGTGGGCGAGTTACATGACTCAGGAAAACAGAATTTGGCAAATATTCAACCTATAGTTATTTACAGTTCAACCATGACGGTGCCTTCTATGTCCCCTTTCAGTTCCTGGAACTTTAGGTAACTGGCCAGGGGCCCTGGCAGCCTGTGGTTATGCACCCCCATCCGTGAGAAGCAAACATAGCAAAGCATTAATCACAGAAGCTCAAAGAGCAGGTTAGCAGATACGTGCAGGCCTGAGCCAGAGTGACTCCATTTTGAGTTTGGATTTTACACTCTTTCTACTTCATCTCTATTTCTGTAGCATGGGTATTCTCCACTCTGGCATTTTAAACTGCAGTTGGCTGCTGAAGATTTCATTTACCACTTGGAGTCCAAACTTTGAAATAAACCATACCATAGCAACTCCTGAGAACATTAAAGTTGACAATGCCCCCTCTGGCTCCTAACAGCAGCAGCTGTTCAAGACTACCGTTTAATAACCTCAGACTGAAAACACATAAATCCATTACTGTACATAAGAACAGATGTAACATTAGACCTCTGTAAGGTCTGGAAGATGTAAACACTGAAACGACCAAGATTTGAAACACTAACATGCAGTCACTCATGAGCTGATGAATATTGAGACTGAATTATAAAAACACAGTTCCAGATGAAAGGAGACCAAAGAGACAATGCATATCTATGGATCTATTATTTCTTATGTAAGAAAACATGTCAGTGAGGTCATGGGCAGGATTTGAACAAGGTCTGTAGCTTTGATCATAGTCTCTGTAACTATTAATATACTGATTTACATAATTCTTTGGTGTTTATAGAACACGCTGAAGAATTTAGGAAGTTCTTCATATCTGAAACTCACTTCCATATGACTCAGAAAAAAATAACTTTATGTACAAGATGATTTTATATTATATACATTAATAGAGTGTATGCGATATCAGTGTAATATACTAAGGAATGCTAAAGCCAACACATTAAAATGTTAACATCCAGGAAATCAGGATAAAGTCAATATGGGAAATCTTTGTGCTATTTTTCCAACTTTTCTGTACATTTGAAACTATTCCAAAAAGAGAAATTAAAAAGAGTAGAAAAGTTAGCAGAGTTTTAGTTGGTACCTCTAAGTGCCTATTGCTATAGATTTCAAATCAAAGAAAATGTGGTATGAAGAGACACCAAAAAACAGCTAATGTAGGTCTGAAATCTTCATATTTATGCATTTAGTATCATGAGTTGAAAATAAAAACAGGTGAAAAGGGATGCCACCAAGTGCAGAGTTTAAGGAATATTATGACATTCTTAAGTCCTTCACAATGTTCTCATGGAATACTTTGTCAATTATTCCTTCATAGCTTGTATCAGTTTTACAATAACACATTGAACATGGTAATTAATATGTAACTATATTAACTAGGGCTCATGTTTTTCTATCAAGTTCATGTTGCCCTTGAAAATAGATAATGTGCCAAATATTATTCTGGGTTGGATGTAAGAGAAATGTTGAAAAATAAAGTCAGAAAGAAAAGCCACATAGTTTAGTTAAAAAATATCCTCTGATGCAAAACTTAAAACACTGTTGTATTACTGTTATATTAATTATTTCATTTAACAGCTATTTACTAAGCACCTGAAGCATTCTAGAAACTGATAAATGATCACACTGTAACAAAATGACTGCTTGCTTATCTAAATACTTAAATGTTAGCACAAAATTCCATGGGATTTCACAGCAAGGGAACTTAAATTCAGTCTTGGATGACAAAGGAAACTGGCAAAAATGATAATGTGTCATTTATGACCAGAAGTAGCAATTGGCTAAGCAAAGTGCTCAGAGAAGGAGACTACAAATAAAAAGGGCCCATGTTAAATGGAGCATCAATTAGAGAACAGAACTTTAACTCGAAACTGAGTTAAACAGATTCCCTTGAGCACACACTATAAAGGTTAAGGAAAGAAGTGTTAATTCTGGTGGCACAGACAAATCCAGGAAGGGTTTTATACACCACTTTATGTAATTGAGACTAACTTGAGTGCCATGGAGAGCCATTGAAGGATTTTAGGCAGGATAATTGTAAAGTCAGATTAGTGCCTCAAGCTAATTATTATGGGTACAGTGTCTCCCTGCAATGAATGGTGTTAGGAGAACATATTAAAAGGCTATGTAAGAGATGAGATGGCCTAAAACCAAGACAATGGGGAAGGTAATAAAGTGAAATATTTTTAAAAAAATACAATTATGGAAGATCAATCAAAGAAGCCTTACTGATGGCGGATTGGGGGATGTTAGAAAAAGGAGGAAAAAGGGTTGGCACTTGCATTTTGTCATTTGGGAAGCTGGATATACAGTGATGTCATTCATGAGGATAGAGAACACAGGACAACCCCAGGAAAGATAAGGGTGAGACCAAACTTAGAATATTCATTGTTTTTTTTTTTTTTTTTATGAGTTCAAGACTTGAACCAGAAATACAACTTTGAAATTGTGATCATGGAAAGCAAAATGATAATGGAAAAAAACCAATAACTGAATATTAAGTCAAGGCATGTGGAAGAGAAAGAATTACTCAGTAGAGATGGATATGGTCAGACTGAAGAGGTAGGAAGAAAACCAAGGTACTAACAGCATTAGAAAAAACAAGTTTCATTAGTATGATAGTAAAATACCAGAGGCAGGCTAACTTTGTAAAGAAATTTATTTAGCTTTAAGAGGTTAATTTTGCTCCCAGTTCTGGAGATTGAAGGGCAAGGTATTGATTGGGCTTTTGTGAAGACCTCATGGTGGATGGTGTCACAGGAGTAGGAAATCTCATCAGTAGAGAAACAGCCAGCCAGCCTGGGTGGGGCCAGACTCTGGCTTCTGTAACAGCCCTCTAGCAAGACCTAAGCAGGGCCTCAGGAAATGTGCATGTCCTCAAGGGAGGCTGAGTCCTTCCACTAGGGCCTGCCTCTTAAAGGCCCACACCCTCCCGCAGCACCACCAGCCTAAGGACTGAACTTCTAAGATATGATCCTGTGTGGGGACAACAATAAACAAACCATAACAAGTTAAAGAAGTATTTCAGAAAGGAGGGTGTGGGCAACAGGATCAAACTTTAGAAACAGGTAGGGAAGAAAAGAGCTTCCAGAGACAGGTGACGGTAGAATCCAAATTCAAGTGGAGTTTGATATTTGATGAAAAGTGGAGAAAACACATACAGAATTATGTACAAGTCAGGTACATAATGTTGAGTACAGCAATGTACTAAACCCTCTATCAGAGAGGGGAAAAGTGTGATTAAAAAAGAGAGGGATGTGCGCTCAAAAGAAGAAAAAATTTCTGAGATGGAAAACCTTGGATTTTTGTAAGGGCCAATAAAGTCCATATTAGTTGGTTAGGGCTATCCTTACAAAGCACCAACCAGAAACTAAGTTGTTGAAACAACAGAAATGTATTTTCTTACAATTCTTGAGGGTATAAGTTGGAGATAGAGGTGTCCATAGAACTGCCTCTCCTGAGGACTCTTCTCTTTGATGTGCAAATGGTCCTTTCCCCTTACATCTTCACATCACCTTCTGTGTCTGTGTCCTGATCTCTTCTTATGAGGACACCAACTACAAACCTTTAAGACCCACACTAATGACTTTGTTTGAACTGAATTTCCGCTGAACAGATCCAAGATTCTATTTTCAAATTCAGGCACATTCTAAGGTACCAGGCGTTAAGACTTCAACATATAAATTTGTTCATAAAATATTTAGATGATTGTATAACATCCTGGCATATGGAAGTATAATTTACTTCCAAATTTAGATAAAAATTCAAGAGAGATGCCATAAACCCTTTAAATGAAGATACAAACATCATAGATATTGAGTTTGCAGGTGGATGACGTACATATAAAAGGGACACTAGAAAATTTCAGCTCATTCCGAGGACATTTTGCAGGACTGGAACTTATGACCTAATTAATCCTATTGGCAATAAAGCCTTAGTTTGTCTATTTGAGCCTGTTCCTGTGTCGGATAACACTGAAATGGGGGTAGGCACAGGAAACTACTCAGTTTGTTTCCACTTAGGGAGAGAGGGACTGTGGTGAAACTTTTATGACCAAGAAACTAGGGTAGTGTATCCTATCCGGAGTTATTGCTGAGGGCAAAATGGCATCTGTGTTTGGGTGCCTGTGCAGTGAAGGCCTCCTCCCTTGGAGTATTTATGGACACTGATAAGAACAGTTGGAATGATAATGCATATTCATGGACAGTGTTCGCTAGAATGTTGGATAACCTCAATTCCAGGTTTTTAGTATCTATAATTCTACTTCACAAAAGCATGCAGAAAAATCTAGATAGAAGGTCATCATGGGTAAAATTTTAAAGTTTTATTTAGAGTAGATTTTTGGAAAAACAGTCATTGAAATGATATGAATACAGAGAAAAGTTATGCTTAATCATAAATTGTTATTGTAAGCCTGAAACAGTACAAGAGAGTTACCGGTTTTAACTAGTCTTGCGAAATAAAATTTACTTTTCTTAAAGATGGTATTAAATTTGCATTACAAAATTAAAGAAAAATAGTTTCTGAAGAATTATTGTCAAAAATTTCTCTAAACTTTATTGGTAGATTAGTCTATTTAAAATTTTCAGGGCTTTTCAATTAATTTGGTGAAGAAAGATATGAGGAATAAACGTGAATATGGGGAGGACTAATAAAAAAAGATGAGAGATAACAGCTATAAGTTAATTATTTGTTCTAACAGATTTATGAATCAGGTACTATATAGAGCCATACATTTTTAAAAAATAATAGTCACAAGTGAAGAGACTTAGTACCTGTCTTGGGTAAAATTTTTAGGTTTTATTTAGAGTAGTTCATACTTAGGACTGGACAGAAATTCATACTTAGGAATGGGAAACAAGGGTGCAAATGTATGACGACAGAGGCCAAATGTCCCAGGACAGAGCATCCATGGGTCAGGGATGAAGTGTGCTCTGCGGGTAGGCTGGGCAAGGTTTCCTGGTGGGAGGCTAACATGGGGATCCAGGCAGGAGTCAGAGGGTGAAAAGGCCTCCTGTGCTGGAACAGAAGGAAAACAGACCTCCTCTTAACCAGGAGGCTACAAGGATGGGTGTTCTAGAAAAATCACTGGACCAAGAGTTGGAAGAAAAACATAGGAGAATCTCCTGTTAAAGCCAATATGGGGTACTCTTCTCTTTTAAAGGAAAATATATTCTAAATAAAAATTTAAAAATGAATTATTTTTCCAAGTTTCCTTGTGTCTTTTAGGTTATACCAATACTAATATTAAACTCTGTAGTAAGCAGAGAATGGCTCCTATTTCTGTGTTTGACTCAGAAAATGTATTTCTCCATCTATGGTTAGGAGAAAAGGAGTCACTTGAAAGCTGTCTTTCCCATGAACACTGTTTAAGCAACTTTCTGAAGCATGTTTAGTTTGGTGAACAACAGGAAGCTATTTAGAAGTGAGGAATCAATGGTGTTCACCAGCAACCTGGAAATAGTAACTGATCCTAAGTATTACTTAAATGAAAATCTTAGGAAAATGATTTTAGGGACTATTAAATAAATATATTTTGAGGGGACAGTTAAAATATAATCCACAAAAGGATAAATTTTGTGAGAAATTTTATTTATCTTTAATGCATGATCAACTTCTAAATAAAAATTCAATACACATTGCTGCACTTTCCCCAATAGTTCAATAAAAAGAAAATTCTCTTGGACTGTATTTGGTGAAGCTAGTTTTATACAGTTAATGATATAATTCATAATAACCTTGCCCAAGGACTTCATTAACTGTGACTTAGGTCTTGTACTTTTGGCGGAGTAAAGCACATTATTCTGCTCTGAAACTATTGCTTGACTTTTCACAAATGATTAGTGATTTTGTGGCTAAATATACACACATTTAACCTTTAGGCAGGAAATTTGAAGAATTGGATTCTTTCTATGAGATTGTAAAAAAAAAAAATCCCAGCTGAAGCCATGGAGAAATGAAATGCATGGAATTATAAGAGAACAGGTAGTTCTGAAATAAAGTAATGGATATTTTGGAGGGCTGGATGAATGAGTGTAAGGTAGGTCTAATTCTCAAGGAGCAAAAAAGAAATGAGGTTTTTGTAAAATTTATTTCCAAATCACACATTGAAGGAAGAGATTGTAGATGGAAAGAACTAACTGGACCCAGCAGACTTCAAATGTATGGACCAGTAACAAATTAAGTACTGTAAGTTCTTATTATCCATTGGACACCACATAAATCACACTATTAACAGTCATACCACTATGTTTTATTTTTAGCATATTCTGCCTATTTTACTTAGCTTTTCCCTTGATGTTTAAGAAAATTTCTCTACCATTTATTTTTCAAACAAGTTAGTCACTGGAATAACACAGAGTATTGCTAAAAAGTGAAGTTTTATTTAGGCAGAAATAATTTTAAAATGAGATGTAATGTAAAATTAATAATAGTATTTTCTAAAGATTTCAAATAAATTGTTTTATCTTACAATTTATATAATCACGGAGTACTCAGATATCTTATGAAATTTGTCACAAGATATTTTTAAAAGCAGAAGAGTTCTGTAGCCCTATGTTTGGGGATGAAAATAAACGATAATTTGACTTCTAAGTGAAGAAACCTAGTGCACTACTTTTTAAAATTATAAATTGGTTTGAAAATAGTTTAAAAAATATTCAATATTTTTTACACTATTTTTTACACTCACATCCAGACTAATTTTCAGAATTCTTTTGTATTCATGGACATGGCAGAGACTTAGTGGGAACAACAATCAGGAAAAGAAACAAAAAATGGAGAAGGGAATTTTTTCATGAAAAAGAGAAAAAAGTATTCCAGACAGAAGAATAGAAGGAAAGACACTTAGAAATATTAAACTGTGTGAAGATAATTTACATCTACTCTGAACAGCAAAGATTATTTGACATAGTTTTTCTTTAGGAAAAATTAATCCTTATGGGGTCTTTTTCATCTTGAAGAATTTCTTAAAATGATTCAGTTAAAAAAAATTAAGCAACAGAAAATAAAGACTGATAGGGACACTATACTAGATTTGAAGAAATTCATCAATAAAATCAGGTTGTTCTTTTTTTGCTAGAATAAACTATGATTTAATTCTATATGTACATAAAATACAATCCATACATGAAAATTATTCTCTCCTAAATATAAGGAAAATGGCTACTAATTCATTTGTAACACAATTCCTTAAGTAATATTATTTTAATTATTATTGTATGTTTTATGATTAAACTTGACTGGCAACAAAAAGTTATAATTGATCCAAGAGCAATGGGAAGTTCTATATTAGAAGATTACACAAGGTAGGTAATCAAAAGAAAATCAGAGTAAATGTAAATTTCACCATTTCACTGATTACAGTGTTTCTGGTTTATATTAGCAGCAAGGAATCCTGCATATTTTGTTACTTACTTCAAGATTTTGAAAAAATGAAAAAAGCAAATTGCACTATTTTTGCGAACTCATGATCTATAGAGAGGAGAATAACTGCTCCACTATGAATAATATCCAGATTGATTTCATTTCCAAAATGCCAATTTTTCTTTTTCTGTGAAAGTGAAAATTTGCACAGGAAGTCTGACAGGTTCATCAAGTGGTGAGAATGGGAATTTCTGATGGGAAGATGGAAATGATGGGGCAAAAGGATGGTAGCCAGAGGAGACATGGTTAAAATATATATACACACCCCCACTCTATAAAGTGCTTGAAAGGGTTACAGTTTAGATATTAGGTGTCCCCCAAAGGCTCATGTGTGAGACAATGCAACCAAGTTTAGAGATAAAATGATTGGGTTATGAGAGCCTCAACCTAATTAGGGCATTAATCTCTTGATAGGGATTAACTAAATGGTAACAGTAAGCAGAGAGGGTGCTGCTAGAGGAGGAGGGTAGGTGGGGGTGTGCCCTTGGGGTTTACATTTTGTCTGTGTTAAGGGGAGCGCGCGCTCTCTCTCTCTCTCTCTCTCTCTCGGTCTCTCTCTCTGCTTTCTGCTGACCACGTCCTTAGGTGCTTTCCTCCACCATATTCTTCCACCATGATGTTCTGCCTCAGCTTGGGCCCAGAACAATACAGGTGGTCGTCTATGGACTGAGATCTTTGAAACTGTGAGTCTCAGAATAAACTTTGCCTCCTTTAATTGTTCTTGTTAAGTCTTTTGCTCATAGCAGTGAAAAAGTGACTAAACCAGTTGTCAGAACTGTGGTAGGATGATTGGAAGTGATTGTATCATCAGAGTTCTTGGAAGAGCTTCAATACAGAATGAAGGAAGTGGGGAAATGTGTTCCACCTTGAATTTTCTTTTTAGGATAATATAATTCTTCAAGAATTAAAGAAGAAGAGAATCCATTTTACTCACATTATAATAAAAAACTATTTTTTAAGCTCATTCTTCAGAATATTTTATTAATTATTGCCCCAGAATTTTTCTTCTTACCAGTAATATATCTGACAAGTTGAGGACATTTTTCATTTAATTATCCCATTATAATAAGCTCTATCTCAGTTTTATGTCATTCACATTATGATGCCTGAGCCACGCCATGACATTGTTAAGGAGAAGATTGCCGCTTTTCACAAACTGAAACACCCCCAGCAGATGTATTGACTTGCTCGAGAAGACACAATCAATGGCACAGATAGCACTGCTCTTCTTTCTCCTTCCCCTTGCCTCCCTTGCTCCCTCCTTTCTTCTTCATTGCTTTCGATTGAAGTCTGTTTCCTTTATATCAAATCATAGATACAGTAGATACTGGAGTAGAATACAAGTATGTAGCATTGTTGAAATATTGCATTTGGCCTCTTTTCAGTTTTCTTTTATATATTTTTTTGTTCTCATTTTCATTATATATGGTTAAGTTCATTATAATTTTCTATACATGAATAAACTTTCAAATTGCTGTCCCATTTTCAAGTCTCTGTCATTACTGGGGAAATGAAATTTTCTCTGAGAAGGAATTATAATGAAACAGGATGACCTTTTTTATCCAAAAAATAAAAGAAAATAGCATACAACTATTTTCTAAGCGAATCTTATTTTTTTTTTTCCTTTTGGCTGTTCTGGAAATCAAATCCAGGGCCTCGCATGCTGGGCAAGTGTTCTACGGCTGAGCCGTGTCCTCATCCCTAAGTCAACTTGTTTAAATAAAAATTTTCTGTAGCTAATTAAGTAAGCCAAATTTTATATGTCCTGAACTTTTTTTTTTATTTTGGTAAACATTAGAGTGAATTTTTTTATAATCAGAGAAAATATTTGACCTTTGACTTTCTGTAACTCTGAGAATTCTCATATGCCAATCATATAATTTCATGATAAATTCTATAATGATTTCTTATCTCCAAGTTTTTGTATCAAGATCTGTTCTGGTGAGACCCAAACTAGAATTTATGCTGACAAGGAGAATGTATTTTTACTAATAGTTGTTAAAATGGCACAACAATAAACAGGTTTGAAATTCTGGAATTATTTCCATTCTAGAATATTCTCAAAAGCATCAATCTTTGCCAATTTAACCAATGTAATTTCTATGTTCATAATTTTACAACAAAATCATTCTGACAATATTAAAGCACTATTTTTAAGGTGGCAAATGCCATTTTATCGTTGATTAAATCCTTTCAGAGTAAAGTACTACCATTTTCTAAAGCTAAATAAAATTAGAGAAAATGGGAGTAGTTTTTGAAGTATTTCATTTGAAATAGTATTAAAATTTTATTCTTGGTCACATTTCTAACAGCTCATTTCTTCATATAGTATAACATTTGGTAATTAGGGCTTTGGAAGCTAGATTTTAATGTATTTTCTTTTCCAGTAAGAAATAAAATACTCTTAAAATTTAATAAAATAATATAAATATGATACTGCTGACTTTCCTTGCATAAAGTTTATCTGAGGGTTTCCTCATCATGAATCTTGAACTGAGTGGACAGACTTTGCCTGTTGTTTGTGCCACTTCAGTTATCACAGAACAGCCTTCGCCTGAGTTCTTGGCTCTGTGCCCTATCAACACAGACACAGCTGCGAAAGGCACAATGATGGTTCAAGGAGCTGATGGCATAATCAGTTAAACAGAATGTATAGGAACAATTATGTTGCAAGATATATGATAAGCATTCTAAGGTAAAATCCCACAATGAAATTTCAAACATTCTATGTCTATACTGAGGAAATAGAAAAAAAATTATTTCATTATTTCATGGTGTCAGGAAGTTATGAAGAGTCTTGTAGCAGTAAACAGAACTTCAAATGATAAAATTTTCAAGAGGCATGCACAACTGGGTAAATGGAAAAATAAAAGAATATAATCTTTATTTCACCTTTAATTTGCCTGAGTAAACTTTCACAAAGAAAACTATGTTTGAGGTATATACACAAGACCCTGACATCTTGTATGTATAGATCACACAAGACGCTAAGTGAACGGAAGTTAATAGATGAGGAGGACTCCATCTCACTGTCAGCAGAACTGTACAGACAAGAGATAACATGCCATCTTCTCTCTTTTCTGGTTGATCACATCACCTCTGACAATCAGAGCTTTCTAATGTATAAACAACAATCTGGTTAATATTTCAAATAGTGTTCGATTATGCAAATATCGATACTTTGATTTTTATTAGTCTTTTTATTAGCATAGCAGTGGCCAGTGATTACAATGAAAGAATGTTTTTTTAAAAAGCTATTTAAATGTCATTTATTTATAGAGCAAAAGTTTTTGCATAATGTACCTACTGCCTTCTACAAAGGATCAGATAGATAAATTCAGGGAATATTTATGAGTTTATTCATTTGTTTTGCAAGCCTTTCTTATCTTTAGGTGAATTAATGTGCAAATTAAACATTCATGAGGCAATTTGTGTTATGGGTGTATATTGTGATATCCAGATGTTCTTTTTATTCTCTTGACATTCTGTGATAATCATCTGAGATTCAAATGCAAACACTAGGCATAGCTATTATGCCTGAATATCATTAAAAATTCTGCATTTAACTTATTGTTTCCTTTAAAATAAGACAATTTTTCCTGGGAAGCCTATTTTCCACCTTAAAATAATTTTACATTTATAATACCTAACATATAAAGGTGGCACTTCATAATGTAGTAAGTTAAACTTTTTGGTATCAAGGTCCATTTATAATTTTTTTTCTGGTACTGGCGATTGAACCCAGAGGTACTCTACCACTGAACCACATACCTCCCTCTGCCTGACTTGGATGTACAATGAAAGCTCCAAGGTTAGGTGTAAAAATGAAACTAACTACGTGTTGTGGCACATGCCTAAAATCCCAGTAGCTTGGGAAACTGAGGCAGGGAGGATCACATGTTTGAAGCCAGCTTCAGCAACTAAGTGAGGCTCTAAGCAACTTAGCCAGACCCTGTCTCAAAATTTATAAACAAAAATTTTTAAAGGGCTAGTGATGTGACTCAATGGTTAAGTGCCTCTGGATTCAATCACTCGTACCAAAAAAAAAAAAAAAAAGTGAAACTAACTTGGAAATTTAGAATTTAAAAGAATTTTAAAAATTTGGCTATGGAAGAAAGTATATAAGAGTCCTTTCAGTGCCTCAGAAATTTGATTGGAAAAGGACTATTAATAATTACATTGGAACAATAAACTAATTAGAACTGTTTTGGACAAACTATTGATACATTCTACAATTTAGCTCTCCACTGTGTTTTGTTTCACAAAATACAAATAGTATAGAATATATGCTATTGCTATGCCTGTTTAAATGTTTCCAAATATATTAAAATAACTCCTATAATACCAGTTTACCACATGCTCTGCAGTAATTGCTATCAGCAGAGAAACTACTTACTGACTACTGTCTAAATGAAGCACAGCCCCACCCTCAACATCATAAATAAGTTTTCAGAGAATTTTTAAACCTGTTTAAAAGTTTAGCTCTAACTTTTCCCGCTCTCTGTGACTTTCTCAAATCTGTTTCTTTCTGCTAAAGCTCAAAACTGAATATTCATAACCTAATCCTTAATAATTTCTACTTTCATATGTTTTAAGTAATTGAACAGGAAGTCACAGCTCAACTGAAATCATATCACCATATAAAACAAGCTGCTGTCTTGAACACTAAGTAAAGAGGTGTTGAAGGTGAGGTAAATGTAAGCCATCTGACCCTGTTTATTATCTATCCATTCCCTTTGTTTCAGACAACACTCCTTCATCAATGGTATTATGGTTTAGATATCAGGTGTCCCTTAAAAGCTCTCGTGTTAAGGCAGGAATATTCAGAGGCAAAATGATTGCATTATGAAAAGTGGAAACTAATCAGTCCATCTTCCTTTGAATGGACTGACTGGGTGGTAGCTCTAGGCAGGTGTGGGTGGATGGAGGAGGTGGGTCACTGGGTTGTGTCCTGGAAGGGTGCATCCTCCCTGTGGCCCTGTCCACCCTCTACTCTCTGCTTCCTGCTACATGAAGGGAATAGCTGGCTTTCATCACACCCTCCCTCATGATGTTTTACCTGTACCTTGTCCAGAGCAATGGAATTGGCCTCTGATACCATGGGCTAAAATAAACTTTTCCTTCTCTAGGTTGTTCTTGTCAGGGATTTTGGTCACAGAGATGTAAAGCTGACTAAAACAGATGGTATTATCTGTGCTGCAAGATGATCCATTCTTAAATTTCCTTGTCTTCCTTTAATAATGAAACTGAAAAACCCAATTCTCAATTTTCCTGGGTTTCTGAGTTCTCTAATAAGCAGCTCCACCAGCCCTGCACTGCCTATCTCTGGTCTTCATCCACTGTACAACAAATAAATTCTTATTTATTTCAAAATATCTGTTACTTGCAGCCCAACACCACATGCTCCCAAATACTCACCCTCCTGCCCCTGTTTTGTCCTTCTCCTTCTCTTTCATTCTTATCTGAGCTATTTGAAAACTACTATTGTATTTTTTTCCAGTAGAGAAGTTACCTTTCACTCTTTTAAAAATATTTTATTAATTTCACCTAAAAGTAATTGAAGAAAATATTTAAAAAATAACAAGCACTTGTGTTTGAAAAAAATATGCCAAAACAAAGGGCAGATTTTCACCCTGCCATATGCATTCTTAAAGCCTAATTCTGGGGACATCCACTCTCAGATCATTTGCTTCTTTTTTGATGTTCATCACCACAGATCTGAAGAACATGCTCACCTGGTCCTCATTGGCATGCTGGTTACAGGCATTATCCTTGGCTCTGTTTCCCTTGTGGTGGATTTAATCCTCTTGTGCCTCTCCATCTTCAACACCCACGCCCTTAGTTAAAGTGGTGATGTTTGCATAACTTGTATTTCTCCTGTTTCCTGGAATTCATGTCTTCCCCCCACTTCTGACTAGTAACTTGTGTGATTCAGCAGTTTAAATAGGAGTGTGTACCCTCGTCCTTGAGTCATAGTTTGGTTGGTTAGAGATTCCAACTTTAAAATCACCAGTCTCAGAATTTGAAGGCATCACCTCACTCTCCACATCCCTGCTGACGCCATTCTGCCTACTCATCCTGTGTGTCAATCCTATTTTCCTTTCAGTGGCAGTAAAGATTTGGGATTTTTATCCATAATATGATAACATTATATTATCATATTATCATGTGATAATACATATATCAATTTTTTTTGGTAATTTACCTGTTAAATATATCCCTTTGGACTCCCCTGTGTGTAACTTCCATCATTTGGATTCTGAAATGTCTTAATTTGCTCTTATAATTGTTTCATTTTTCTCCTTTTCCAGTTGTATACTGTCTAGAATATTTTCCTTTCCTACTGTCTAGAATATTTTCTCAAAGACATTCCTTATTCCTTCGTTGCTATGTTTTAAATTTTCAGAGAACTGTTTTATTCTGTTTCATTTGCCTTGTTTGTTTTGTGAATATTCTATCACTTCTTGTTTCTTTGGCAATATTAATTATAGGTTGTTATTTTAGCTTTCTCTCTTTTCAGCATATCCTCAGTTTCTAGTTGGTTGCTTCTTTTGGTTCCAGTTTTTTGTTTTGTTTTGTTTTGTTTTGGTGGTGCTGGGATTGAACCCAGGGTCTTGTGCTTGCAAGGCAAACACTCTACCACCTGCGCTATACCTCCAGCCCACTGAGCTATATCCCCAGCTCTGAATTCACTTTCTTATTGACAGTTTCCTTTAGGTAGCTGGTAATAATTGGAAGTGTTGCTATTCATTCAGGAAGTGCTAAGTGCATAAATGGGACTGAGTTAGAAAAATTAACCCTAGGTAGCTTGCCAATCTTTCCAGTGGAGCATCTTGAAGCCTTTTCTTGCATCATTTGTGTTTACTAACACCACTTCTGTTTTCTTGCTTTGGGCTATTTTGACGTTCTTGGAGAAGAAGGAAGGTCTATTTCTTGGCATTATGGAAGCAGATCAGTGGCAAGAGTTACAGTTTAGAATAAATTTCACTTAATTCCTAGTCACTAATCTCTTATTTCACCATTGTTTGCATTTTGCTTGGTCACTATAAAATCCCAGATAGTTCTTTTCTTTTTCTATTAGTTCCCTTTAGTTATACATAATATTGGAATTCATTTTTTTATAATTACACAAGCATGGAATATAATTTACTCCAATTCAATCTTCAATACTTCTATTTTCCCTCTCCTCTTTCTTCACTTTGTTCCCTTTCCTCTACTGATCTTTGTTCTATTTATTTATACTTTAGTTTGGAGTACATTATGGATATATATAACAATGAAATTAACTGTGGTATATTCATATGTGTACACAGGAAAATTTGGTCAAATTCATTTCAACATTCCTCTCCTTTCCAGTCCCTCCCTGCTCCTGACAATCTACTTCCTCTACTCTACTGATGTCTCTTCTATTATAATGAAACAATTTTTTCTAGCTGTTGCAGGCCTCATTCTTTTTTAGTCCCTTATTTTGGTTTAGCTTCTACATTTTAGAGGAAACATTCAACACTTGACTCTGGTCTGGCTTATTTCACTTAGCATGATAGTCTTCAGTTCCATCTATTTACCAGCAAATGCTATAATTTCATTCTTCTTTATGGCTGAGTAAAACTCCATATATACCACATTTTTTAAAGTCCATTTGTCTGTCAATAGGAACCTAGGCTGGTTCCATAGCTTGGCCATTGTGAATTGTGCTGCTATAAACATTGGTGTTGCTGCATTCCCATAGTATCCTGATTTTAGATCTTTTGGATATAGATCAAGGAGAGGGACAGCTGAGTTATGTGGTGATTTCATTCTTAGTTTTGTGAGGAATCTCCATACTACTTTTCAAAGTGTTTATACTAATTTACAGTTCCATTAACAATGTATGAGTGTACCTTTCCCCCCACATCCTCATCAGCATTTATTATTATTTATATTCTTGATGATTGCAATTCTGACTGGGGTGAAATTAAATCTCAATGTAGTCTTGAATTTTCCTGATTACTAGAAATGTTGAATATTTTAAAAATATAATTATTGGTCATTTGTATTTCTTTTGAGAAGTGTCTCTTTAGTTATTTTGCCAATTTGTTAATTGGCTTATTTGTTTTTCTGTGTGTGTGTGTGTGTGTGTGTGTGTGTGTTTGTGTGTGTGTTCTTTATATATTCTGGTTATAATCCCCTGTTTGAGGAACAGGGGGCAAGATCCTCTCTCATTCTACAGGCATACTCTTCATGCTCTTAATTATTTTATTTGCTGTGTAGAAGCTCTTTAATTTGATGCTCTTCTACTTCTTGATTCTTGGTTTTATTTCTTGTACTTTAGGAGTCTTTTTAAGGAGGTCAGTATCTGGGCCA
Organism: Xerus rutilus; assembly: GCA_028644305.1. Classification (NCBI taxonomy): domain Eukaryota; kingdom Metazoa; phylum Chordata; class Mammalia; order Rodentia; family Sciuridae; genus Xerus; species Xerus rutilus. The sequence goes on along the minus strand of CM053412.1, from coordinate 13,637,536 downwards.
ATATGTTGGAGTGTTGAGTTTACAATTTTTTCTAGCAGTTGCAGAATTTCTGATCTAATTCCTAGGTCTTTGATCCACTTTGGGTTACCTTTTGTGCATGGTGAGAGAAAGGGATAAAGTTTCATTCCTATACATATGGCTAACCAGTTTTCACAGTACTATTTGTTAAAATGGCTATCTTTTCTTCAATGCATATTTTTGGCACCTTTGTTAAGTATCAAATGAATGTATCTATGTGGGTTTGTCCTTATGTCTTCCATTTTATTCCAGTTGTCTTCATGTCTGTTTTGTTTTTGTTTCTATAGCTCTATAGTATAATTTGAGGTCCAGTATTACGATGTCTACAGCATCACTCTACTTGCTTAGGATTAACCTTGGTTATTCTGGGTCTCTTATTCTTCCAACTGGATTTTAGAACTGTTTTTTCCTGGTTCTTGTGAAGAATGTCATTGGTATTTTGATGGACATTGCTCAAAATCTGTGTAACATTCTGATAGTAAGAATATTTTGATAATATTACTTCTGCCTATCTAAGATTATGATAGGTCTTTCTATATTCTAAAGTCTTCTCAAATTTCTTCAGTTATCCATAGTTTTCATTGAAGAGGTCTTTCACCTCTTTGGCTAGATTTCTCCCCAATCAAATTTATTATTTATTTATTTTTGGAGGTTATTGTGAATGTTATACTTTTGCTGATTTCTTTCTCAGCAGAATCACTTTGGGAGTATAGGAAAATGACTGATTAATGTATATTGATCTTGTATCCTGCTAAATTTGTTTATCAGCTCTAGAAGTTCTGGTGGAATCTTTTGGGTCTTCTAAATATTGGATCATATTGTTAGCAAGTGCAGATAATTTGCCTTCCTCTTTTCCTATTTGTATATATTTAATTCTGTCTTTATCTTGCTTGATTTTTCTGGCTAGTGATTTGAAAACTATGGTAAATAGGAGTGGTAAGAGTAGGCATCCTTGTCTTGTTACTGTTTTTAGAGGAAAGGCTTTCAATTTTTCTCCATTCAGTATGATGTTGGCCTTGGGTTTGTCATATATAGTCTTTATAATGCTGAGATAATTTCCTTCTATCTCTAGTTTCTATATATTTCTTATATAGTTTCTATATATTTCTATATATATTTCCTTATAGGATGTTTATGTTTTCTTTAAATATTTGAATAGTTATAGTAGATTTTCAAACATTACAATCTACTAATTCCATAATCTTTGTTATTTCTGGTTCTGTTTCTATTTCCTGATTTTTTAATCCACTACAGATAATGGGTCATATTTATCCTGCTCTTTTGCATTTAAAAATCTTTATTAGATGCTAGATGTTGTGGAATTTATGTTATTGCATGTAGATTTTGTACTTCAGAGTACTGAGTTTTGTTTTGGTGGGCAGTTAATTTACTTAGGGTCAGCTTTATCCTTCCCAGTCCAAAATTTTCATTTAAAAAAATTTTTTTATTTGTTCTTTTTAGATATATATGACAGTAGAGTGTATTTTGACATACACACATGGAGTATAACTTCCCATTCTTGTGGTTGTACATGATGAGTTTTCACTGGTCATGTATTCACATATGAACATAGGAAAGTTATGTTTGATTCATTCTACTGTCTTCCCTACTCCCATCTCCATCCCTTCCTTTAATTTCCCTTTGTCTAATCCAATGAACTTCTAATCTCCTCACCCTTCCTTATTGTGTGTTAGCATCCACATCTCAGAGAGAACATTTGGCCTTTGGTTTTTTGAGACTGGCTTATTTCACTTAGCATGATAGATAGTCTCCACCAAACAAACAAACAAACCAACCAAAAAACAATAAAAAAACCCTCAAAAACAAATAACCCAATCAATAAATGGGCTAAGGAACTTAACAGACTCTTCACAGAAGAAGAAATATGAAGGGTTAACAAATACATGAAAAAAACATTCAATATCTCTAGCAATTAGAGAAATCAAATTAAAACTACACTGCAATTTCATCTCACTTCAGCCAGAATGGCAATTATCAAGAATACAAGCAATAGTAAGTGTTGGTGAGGATGTGAGGGAAAAGATACACTCATATCTTGCTGGTGGAACAGCAAATTGATGCAACCACTCTGGGAAGCAGTATGGAGATGCCCTAGAAAACTTGGAATGAAACCACCATTTGACCCAGTTATCCTTCTCCTTGGTCTATACCCAGAGGACTTAAAATCAGCACACTACAGTGACACAGCCACATCAACGTTTATAGCAGATCAATTCACAATAGCAAAGCTGTGGAACCAATCCAGGTGCCCCTCAACAGATGAATGGATAAAGAAAATGTGGTATATGTATACACAATGGAATATTACTTAGCCATAAAGAAGAATGAAATTATGGCACTTTCCAGCCTTATTTACGAACACCTATTAGGTCTACAGTAGCCTTCATTTTAGGACTAGTTCAGGTCTAACCCTAATGTGTTGTGTTTTTGTTTTTTTCTGAGACTTCTCCTGAGTGTTCTCTGTGTCCAATTTTATCTCTCCACCTCATATTTCGAAAGTGAAATGGGGGCTGGGGCTGTAGCTCAGTGGCAGAGCACTGCCTAGCACGTGTGAGGCACTGAGTTCAATCCTCAGCAGCATTACATAAAAATAAATAAATAAAATAAAAGTAATATTCTGTCAATATACAACAAATAAAGATTTTTAAAAAATAAAAGTAAAATGGGTCCTAACTCTTTGTGAACTCTGGGCACTGTTCATCTCACTCAGTTTTATTTCCTCTGTAGATATTCGTAGCCTGATTCATGAAGTCTCACTCTAAGAATTCACAGCTGGGTGCTTAGTGCACAGCTACATTTTATATTAATTTTGAAAAAAATTCTAATCTTAAATATAAATGTATATAATAAATAAAATATAAAAGTAAGTACTTCTTTTTACCACTACCATCTTCTAATGTCTCCCTGGAGGCAATAGATAATTTGGTACATTCCAGTTATTTTTTTTTTATAAACTATTCTATACATATTGTTCTGAATGTACTGGTATTTGTAATGGAAATGCTAATTAGCTTGACTGAACTTTTCTACAATGTATACACACATCAAAACATCACATAGTATCCCATAAATACACACAAATAATATTTTTCAATAAAAATAAATAAATTTTTTAAAAGATATTTGAATTTGGAGAAAGAAAAGTTCAATTTAAAATGAGAAATTACCCTAAAAACTGAACCAATTTATAATTCCCATATCAACTTAGTTTCATATTTTTCTTTTTTTCCAACCTAATGGTCAAAATATTTTATAATTTTAATTATCCAATCACTAGTAATTTATTAACAATTAATTTACCAATTATTAAAATATTAACAATTTATTGAATTATATATGGTATTTCTATGATTCCTTTTGCAATGATGATTTTTTAAATTTGCCTAATGGCCATTACAATTTTTTCTGCTTTGCAATGTTCACAGTATTTTCAAATTTTGATGATCTGAGTAGTCTGGGAAGGACAGGTTAAATACAGATTATAAGACTGACCTCATATATCCTGCTAACCCTTAGTTCTAAAATTTTGTTGGTTTAATTACTATTCATTCCATATATGTACTGAATTAAGTTGTCTTCTTATAACAAGTATTTGTAGTGGCCTAGTTACTACAAAATTGCCTTCTTTTTTTTCTTTTTCATTTATATTCTTTATCTCATTTATTCACATAGCAATATTAAAGAACTATTTCTGACAGTTCAAGAAATGGAGACATGGGATATTAACTTTATCCACTTTGTCAATGAATATTTAGTACATACATCATAGTAGGCATTACATATAAAGTTGTACACTACATGGATAACAGAAGGTTGACCAGGGTTCTTACTTATCCTGATATATTATTATTTTTTTCATATTTAATCAATGAAGTGAACAGAGAGCTGACATTCTGGGAACAAATCTTTGCCACACACACATCTGATAGAGCACTCATCTCTAGGATAAAGAACTCAAAAAGCTTAACACCAAAAAACCTAACAATCCAATCAATAAATGGGCCAAAGAGCTGAACACAAACTTCACAGAAGAAGATATACAATCCATCAACAGACATATGAAAAAATGTTCAACATCTCTAGCAATCAGAGAAATGCAAATCAAAACTACCCTAAGAATTCATCTCACACCAGTCAGAATGGTAATTATCAAGAATACAAACAACAATAAGTGTTGGCGAGGTTGTGGGGAAAAAGGCACGCTCATTGCTGGTGGAACTGCAAATTGGTACAACCAATCTGGAAAGCAGTATGGAGATTCCTTAGAAAACTTGGAATGGAACCTCCATTTGGGCCTGCTATCCCACTCCTCGGTCTATACCCAGAAGACTTAAAAACAGTGTACTACAGTGCTGCAGCCACTTCAATGTTTATAGCAGCTCAATTCACAATAGCTAAACTGTGGAACCAACCAAGACACCCTTCAATAGATGAATGGATAAAGAAACTGTGGTATATATACACAATGAAATATTAGTCAGCAATAAAAGAGAATAAAATTATGGTATTTGCAGGTAAATGGATGGAGCTGGAGAATTTCATGCTAAGTGAAGTAAGCCAATCTCAGAAAATCAAATGCTGAATGTACTCATTGATAAGTGGATGCTGATCCATAATGTGGGGAAGGACATGGGAACAATGGAGGAACTCTGTTCACAGGGGAGGGCGCATGGGGACAGTAAAGGTGGTGGAATATGATGGTCATAATAGCCCTAACTTTATGTATGACTGCATGTATGTTGTGATTCTGTATCACTTACAACCAGAAAAACGAAATGTTATCCTCTATATGTGTACAATGAATCAAATTGCACTCTATTATCATGTAAGCCTAAATAGAACAAATAAATGAATTAAATATGAAAAAAAACCAAAGTTGCCTTCTTAGTTTATATGACTGGGATGCGTTGAGGTTTGCCTTGATTTTTCTAGGCTGCTGCCAATCAGTTAGTCAGCATAGATGCTTTATATCTATGCTAACTAAGAGACCAGGTTATATTGAGACCTATGAAATTCAACTTTGAATTATTGGTCACCTTTAGGCCATATCTTAAAGTCTTTCTTTACAGTGTGGGCTTTGAAAACACAGGGACATGTGAGAAAAGAAATATAAATTACATGTGTAAGAGAATATAGAGCTGTGAATGATAATAATTCAGTTTCTTCTATGTAAAAAGACATTTAGCAATGCTTAAACTAACCCAGGTAATTGAAATAATTATTGCTGAAATGAAAGGATCAGTATTGCTTCATGTATTAATACTTTATATTGCCTAAAAACAATTTAGAATATTGATATGACTATTTACAGTCTATTTACAAAGTCTTTAGATGGGAAGAAAGAGTATTATCACACAATTCTAGCAAAATGAGATGATTAAGATTAGAAGTTCTGGTTTCTATTCTGGAGTCAAATCCTTGCCCTGATAGTTGTTAGTTGTTTGTGGGGCAAATTTCCTAAGCTTTCTGTAATGTAGTCTTTATTATGTATATATTTGGATCTAAATAATGTGAATATAATTTATAAAAAATAAATAAATAAAACTGGCTTTTAAATTTTTTTTGTAACTCTAAAGATCAAGGGAATAAAAGGTATCCTGTCTGTATTCAGGACACACAAACCAAAAGAACAACATAAACTATACACTTTTGATTATATGATATGATTTTGATTTTTTTCTTCCTTTCAATATGGGCACACAAAAAGCTTTAAAATGCCTACAAAAAAATTAATGCGAAGTGAAAGATCAAAGAAGCCCATGAATGTAAAGACCAGATATTCCCACAAAGCTCGAGCTATTTTCTCTGTACGTTGTGTTTTTAGAATACCTTGCTTCATGGTAGTGTTAAAAAATAAACTTTTAAAGATAAAAAGAAATTCTCTCCAAAGAGATCAGTGTCTGATGAAAACAGTTGAAGTCAAATCTCACAAAATAAACACACACTGATGCCTTCTGGGTGTTTATTGAGTTGCATTATCCTTAGGTTCAAAGCTTTAGTTGTTTGTTCTGTCTTCACATTTACCTTTTATTTGAACCCAAATAATCAGAAATTAGGTGGAAAAAAAGTGTTTAATAAGTATGATCCAGCTAAAAGAGTAACAGTTCTCTGGATTTTACAGTGTGGCTAAGCACCATGTTGATGGGTAAAGAACCGAATATAAGGTGCTATGCAAAGTATGAGGAATGGAATGATGTTTATTCCTGTCTTCAGAGGTCATATTATCTAAGAGCTAGAGTATTGACACAGGACAAATAAAAAACAATAAGATATATAACAACTACTATCACAATATTTTATGTTGAACAACATGTTGAAATTCAAGACATCCTTTATTTCATAGTCCAAATATTATAGTTTTCAATTCTACTAGTTAATGAATGTACAAATGTGGGTAAGAAACATAACCTTTCTGGGCTTCCGTATCCTTACGTGAAAAACAGTTCTGTGAGAGTTTCTACAGGTGGCATGGATTGTTGGTTTTTCCCAGTATCTATTTCCTCATCTTTGGTTTACTAATGGTAAAGCTCCCTTCCTCTGCTCTCTTTCTCCTCACCAACACACAAAGTGTTAGCAAGGAAGACATCTGCCCAGCAAGACACTATCATTTCCTTCCTAGCTTCCCACTTTAAAGAGTAGGCAACATCCCCTTTTTTCCCTTTAACACCATTTGTTGGTCTAGAATTCAGATACAATGTTAGTGAGCTAGCTTTGTGAATAAAACATGGGTAGAGGCGGTCCTGTCTAGTGCAGAAGCCACTGGCCACATGTGGCTATTAAGTACTTGAAAGATGGCTGGTATGATGGAGGAAATAAACTTTCAATTTCATTTTGTTGTAATTAAATTTAGAAAATAATACTTAATTTAGTTGTAAAACTTTTAAGTATGTTCCGAACAATTTGTATACCTACTTTTCAAGTAAAATTTTATAAACTAATTATTTCTAATGAAATTTAGCATTGTACTGAGATGTAATGCATAAGATGATAATATTTGAGATCTATTTGGTTAAATTAATTATATTACTAGTTTCACCTGTTTCTTTTTACTTTTGCAAAGGGTGATTAACAATTATATTTGTGATTCACATATGTCTATCAGATTGCACTGATCTAGGAAACTAGCAGTCACAAATAGAAGGAACACAGGTCTTTTGGGATGACTTTATGGAGCAGAATAGTGTGACAGCCTTTAGCCCCCTATCAGTTCAGACTTCTACATAAGAGGGAAACAAATTTTTTTTGGTTATAGATGAACACGATATTTTTGTTTTGTTTATTTATTGTTTTTATGTGGTGCTGAGGATCGAACCCAGTGCCTCACATGTGCAAGGCAAGCGCTCTGCCACTGAGCCACAATCCCAGCCCTGGGAAACAAATTTTTTAATTGGCTTGAGTCACTCTTGTTTTGGGATCTGGTAAAGCAGCCATGCAGTTTTAACTAATAACCTACTTCACATCATTGTTGGGAGGATTAAATGGCTTAATGACCATCCAGGGTCTTTGGAATAGAACCAAATATGTATTAATACATATTATAGCTCAGTAGCTCCAAATTATTCTTTGTATTATTTTATCTCTGAACTGAAATGAGACTCTTCTATATAATTTCATATGTTCCTATTATATAGTGCCATTAACATTTAATTTCATGCATACATTGTAATTCACTTTGCAGAATTTTGCTGGGTCTCTGTCTCTACAATCCCTGTTAATCTTATAAATGGTAAAAAACTCTTGCACAAAGCTTCATGAAGATACTTACCATTTTCAACCATCTTCCCAGCACTGTTGTTCCCCAAACCACAATCATACCCTCTGCCCAAACCCTTGTTTGGTTTTCTGTAGCCCTAAGGCTCAATACCAAATGCCCATTTCCTATCTTGTCCCACAGAATAATTTTTCCCTGTTGGTTTTCTGGGATGTCTCACACTCTGGCTCTCTTTTATTTTCGCAATTGGCATCTCAAAATCTTGTACATTTGTTTGGTTTCTCATTGAACATCTTCCTCCACTTGTGAATTGCTACCCATCATTCACAGTTCTGATCACTATCAACCTCTTAGGGCCTCCGGTGGCCTTTCACACTGCATTTACTCTCCTCTAAATGTGCTCACCGCACCCTGGTGACACTCTCCCTCATTATCCTGCCCCACGTCTCTACAAGAATCTATGATAATAATTGTATTATAAATTTAGCATCTTTCACATTATTAAAATATGACTTTTTTTCTGTCCATTACTCTCTTTTGCTAAGTGGTACTTTCTCCAGGGCAATATCAAATGCATGCTTTATAATTCCTCTGCAAACTCAAGGTAGAACTTCTAATAAACTGTATAAAAATTTACAAATATTTGGGGTAATAATTCAGAGGAAAATAAAGATCATCTCAGCACAGTGGTAGAAACTGATGAGGAAATATTTATGGCATGTTACTTGCACTCTTGAAGAGAGAAGTCACAACAATGGTGAGGAAACTAGACCCTAGAATCCATTGTTATATCTGTCACTTATTAGCTGTGTGAGCCCTGGAAGTGACATGACCTCCCTGTGCTTTAGGTTCTTCATCTTTAAAAATGTAGAGAATGAATAACAGCATATCTTATGAGACTACAATGAGAATTAAAGGAGTTAATACAAATGTAGTGCAGAACAATGTGTGACACAGAGCAAGTGCTTAGTAAAGATGTGTTATATGTGGATTTTGTACTAGAAGAAAAAGAAAAGAAGACATCTGCTTTAAACAGATGAAATTGCATGAAATATAATACAAGGAAGCAGAAATATGAGAGAGTGAATAAGCCAGTTTTATAGATGCAGAAAAGTTCTGTAGATGAAGCAGGAGGATTGTAAAGTTAAGGCCAGCCTCAGCAACATAGTGAGAACTGGACTCAAAAAAAGCATTTATTCAGGGTGGTGGCATTATCAAAGCTGAGTTCTGTTTGTTTTAATTTTATTTTCTCCATCATTTTTGCTAGATAATGGAATGATTAAAAAGTTTCTATAAGCACTTTAAAGGTATTATCTCTTTTGATATGACAAGATGAGTAGATTTTATTCCAATGCTCACTGAATTTATAGGGAAATGTGATACAGAAGAGAATATCAATATCTAATCCGTAGAACTTCTATGAGAAATCAGTGTATGAGAAATGTTGAACACTGTATAAAATAAAGTAAATGTTCAATAAAGTCAATCTACAGTTTTAATGCTCTTATTATCAATCCTAAGAGGATGATATTATTATCCTCTCTTTTTCCTTTTTAGTCCTACTTACTGTAGTCCAAGATAAGAAAGCGATCATGAGCTATGCAGAGAAAAATCTTGAGAGATTTTATTTCTAATTATGTATGTTTTACACATATATAGAAAGAACTAAAGTAAAAATAAAACCATGATTTACCCTTGGGCCTTGAGGGGGTCAGTTTCATGCTCAGCATGTCTATAAATAAAACATGTAATTGTCAAGAGCTAGGGCTTGAGGGGAAAAAGTAGAATAACAGCTAGAGAGTGTTTTATGGCTTAAATCTGATTCCTCAGAATTGGGATCATTTGAGTCCTTTTGAACCCAGGGTGCTAGTGGCTATCATGTAGTGGGAGGATGAGCGAGAAGCAGGGGCTGGGGAAATCTGCAGGTGAGGTCCCCTGGTTGCTGAGGAGCAAGTAGCGTTAACTCAAGAGTGCACACGGTGCAGGCCAGCGGGTGACTTCTTAGCAGAGATGAGCAGTCGTCCCAAGCCTTGGGAAACAGCACCTGTGTTCTGAAAGAAGGTAATGAGGTGGTGCTTCTTGGCAGACTTAGGAGTCTATTAGGATAAAGATGCTCTTCAAAATAAAAGAAAGATCAGGGGAATAGAAGAAGGGGATTGAGGGAGCGGGAGGTTGGATGGGAAGAGGGAAAATCAATGGAATGAATCCGACCTAGTTTTCCAATGTACACATACAAACATACCACAGTGAATCTCATCATTATGTATATACACAGGACACTAATTTTTTTTAAAGAAAATGTAAATAAATAGATCAATAGAGTAGAGGAGAGGGAACAGAGAGAGGGAGAGAGAAGGCAAGGGTAAGTACTGGGACTTAATTGGAGCAAACTACACTCCATGCACTTATAAGTATGTAAAAATAAACGCTAATATTATGTATAACTATTACAAACCAATAATAAATAAATTAAAGATGCTCTGTGACCATTGAAGGAGGCGTGTCCCAGCAAACTCCTTGGAGTTTTCCTTCTGTTCTCCTGTTTCTATGAAACTTCCACAATCATTGATCAGCTCCACTCAAAGCAATAAAGAAAGGAAAGAAGGAAGTGGTTTCCAAATCATCAAACATATATATTCTTGTTTGTTAGTTTCTAGTGAAAGTGTTAATGAAAAAAGAGTTGCAATGACTAGTCTAAGGTAAGTTTGGACGTTGTCAATGCACTTTGATAATCCATGATACTTTTCTGTTACTGTTAGAGTAAATTTAGAGTTATTTAATTTACAAATTAATTTATAAATTGCATGTAGTTGTTGAGGATAAAGGCTAATGTATTCCAGATGCTTTTGTTATGTGCATTATCAATCTTTTCATGCTTTTTTGTTAACATGCTTAAAACAAGTTTAATAAAGAATAATGTTAACCTAAATAGTAGTCAACTCCAAGAGTCACTTGATGAATGGTAGATTTTTGATACAAGGTCCACCTGAAAATGTGACTGACAAGTAATGATCATAACATACTTTTAGATTATTGTAAACTTTAGTGTTTTCAATACAAATGAAAAATGTAACTCCTATATTTCAAGGATGTGGCTTGTATTATTAGTGCACTGAAGCAGGTTTCCATATCTTCCCTACAATGTTACTTAATAGTCTACCTTGAGCATAAAAGCTGTTTTTTGTCAAAGGGCAAGTTGAGGCCCATTCATATTCTCTTTCTATTTTTTACATTAAATCATACTTTCAAAAAGCACTAAAGCAAGGGATGTTTGAACACAAATACATGGCAAATCTCTCTCAGTTAATTCTCCAAAAAAATAAAAAAATTGTGTCCCCTCCTATTTCACAAATAATGGACTTATCCCAGATTTTTGTGCCATCAAAGAAAGGATTTTGAAAGAATCTGTGATATAAACTACAACAGGCACAAATCTTGAATTATCAAGTTCTTTCCCATTGAGTGAAAACTCTGTCTTCAAGTTTCCTTTAGAAGCTGATATTCCAATTTTTTCTTTTCTCTTTTGGTACCAGGGATTGAACTCAGGGGCACTCGACCACTGAGCCACATCCTCAGCTCTTTTTTGTATTTTATTTAGAGATAGGTTCTCACTGAGTTGCTTAGAGCCTCACTTTTGCCGAGGGTGGCTTTGAACTCGCGAACCTCCTGCCCCAGCCTCCCGAGCCATTGGGATTACAGGTGTGCCCATGGATTTCAGAGTGTGGATGTGGCCTGGAGAGTAAGCTGCAGTTTTGTGAGAAGAAATGGGGACTTGTTAACTGAGAGAGAGACAGACAGACAGACAGAGGCAGAGACAGAGAGACAGAGGCAAAGTGCATGCACAAACTTTGGGTGGGATTTTGCTAATTTTGGAAACTTCAGATTGTCAAATAGTAGGGTTGCTTATTTTATATGATTATTAATAATTAAAATATTTTGCCATTAGCAATCTTTCTTACCTGTAAACTTTAAGCAACCATTTTGCTAACAAATGCAAATTTAGCATAGTTTTAAATTGCAAATTTGATTCATAGTTAAACTATTAATGGAGTATAATTCTTCTGCCAATATACAAAATCTGTTGGTTTCTACATAATTTATTTTTAAAGTTTCTATAATATTGCTTCATATGAAGGTTTTTTTAAAATCACTTTTTCTTGTGATTTTGTTTCCTCCTGATTATTTAAAAGAAGAGATACTCCTAAAACTTTAGTAACCATGGAATTAATTTTATTGTTTATAGCAGTAAAACTTAAAACCCACAATCTCCTCTAGAAAAAATTGTAGAAAAAATTAACTTAATATATGTCTACTGGGTCAATGTGTCCTATGGAAATTTAAATACACTGCCTGATGTGTAAATCATTTCTGCAATTTATTCTGATTATATATGAATTTTTAAATATTAAAATTTTGCTCTTTATGAAAAAAACTATCAGAACATTTTTATCTCTCATGCATAAATGTTTAAAATGCTTAAAAATTATTTCAATGCTTTAAAATGAATTAAACTTGCTACAATTTAACAATGCAATTTCTGGAAAGGGAAGGAGTTTATTTCAATGTAAGAAAAATCTATTAGGACTGCAAACAATTAACACTATATACTCATAAAATTAAAACTACAAAAATTAGCCATAAATCATTTTTTGGTTTTGGTGACTTTTTATTTTTATACATAGCTGTGAGCACCTTGATTTATGAATTATAGTTTGTGATTCCTTTTCCTTCCAAAATTTCCCAGAGCATTGAATGACTGCCTTATTTTGATTGAATGATTGATTCACTCTTTATCGAAAAATTTAGATTGTTATTATTTTTAGATATTGATTTTTAGAGGAGATAATTTAATGATCTTTGGATTGAAACAGATCTGTGTACAAATCAAGTTTCACCATCTAATACTACTTTCGTTAGTAAGAGCGGTACCTATGTCCCAACCCTATGCTATGGGCATTGAACAGTATCATGCATGTGAGATGCTAAGAACAGTGCCTGGCCATAGCAAATGCTTAGAAGCTATTAGTTATTACTGTCATTTTACCTTTTTATCTTTCTTTATCCTCATAAACTAAGCCAGAGAGTTATTGCAAGGCTTAAAATGTGTGTGACACTTGGGACTCAACATATAGTGGATATTGTTAAAATTAAATGTTAATAGAAGGATTTTAGGTAGCAGGCATTGTTATTTAGAGTTAACATAATATTTCTAAATTATTTTATTCCTAATCTTGTACACTAAACTGATATGAAACTAACTAACTAGAAGTGCATCATTTGCTTTTATTTCATTTTAGTAGAATTAGTGCTTCTCTCCAATTTATTCCTTCCTTCCAGAGGTTACATAAAAATGAAAATAAGAGTTGCAATTATTATGGATTTCTTAGATTCATCTATCTGGTTACAATGAAAGCAGTAAATATATATCAACACATTTTAATAATCACAAAATGTTCCCTTTTTAACATAAAGAAGGGATGAGAAAAAATCTATTTAGACTTTTCAATCAACTGAGAAAGACATGAAAAATGATGCTCACACTGACAATTTAATGACTAATTTATCAAATGCTTATGCTTCAGGTACGATGTCATCAAAAAACGTTACATATTCATTCTTTTTAATAAGTGAATTCCATGTGATCTACATATGTATCAAAGCAATGACAAATTACTTTTAAAAGTATGTTGAAGGATCAGATCTCAAATAAATTTCTTCTCCTGAAGACCTTAAAGGCCACTTTCTCCAAAGGCTTGAATCTAAAAAGATTGATTTTTGGTGAACATCGTTATCCACTGGGACACTGAATGAAGATTACTAACAGGATTTGGGGAAATGCCACTCACTTGCCATTGGGTATAGCCTTTTAATATCTTTAATTGCTAATGACGAACACTGTCTCTCAGATCTTCTTGGACTTTCTACCTACGGACCTTCTCTCTCTCTTTTCTTTCTGTAGATCTGATGCCATCCAAGGATGGTAAGGGTTTAACAGAATGCTTTCTCTTAAAGTGGGAAATGTTCTTCTGCAATACATCAGCAGAACCTTTGATACTAAGAGTTAAATATTGGATTCTCATCACTCTCATGAACTTCTTTGAGTCCTGATAGGTTTAAGTTGGGATTGTCCAACCACCCTGAGTCTTGGGAGCAGTTACTTGTTGATTGCATGGATATCTTAAAATATAGTGTTAAAACAGGTGATTTTTTTTCCAAATTGATGTTCTTGAACTGTAGACTGAATAATCTTGAGTTTATGCTGAGAATGATCTTAATTTATTCATTCTTATTTAAAACATCTATTTAGTTTATTTTCAAACTGGTATTATCATGTGTAAATTACTTACTAATTAATAAAGGAAAGTGAGTGAAATGATTTTTGCTTAGGAAATTACATTCCATAGCAACTAAATGTAGACTTCTTATTCAGTATTATTTAATTAACTAATTTCATTTTACCATATTCAATTATTGACCATCCTTCTATACCAATAAAATATGCAGTATGAAAATCATTAGACAAATAGATACAGATATGTATCTATGTAAAATTAAATTAAATTTTGCTTAGAAATAAAAAAAACAAAAGATAATTCCGAAAAGTAAGGCAATTAGGAAACACCTCTGACATATGAAAATTAAGTTCATTTTTCTTCCTTTATTGCATATGTAGATAGTAGATAGAATCTATAGCTCCCCCTACCCCATCCCTCTTTTTATTCTCCACTTTTCCATTTCCATCTTTGCACATCTCAAGTGCAGAGAGGAAAAAAAGAAAATGCCAAGAAGTGGAAAGTAAATGACAAGGAATACTTTGCTAACACAGCCCATCCAATCTAATATGCATCTGTCGAGCACCTCCTTTTAAAAAAATTCATGCAGATACCGTGAAAAAAGACTGTTGAAAATGTGAACAACATATTGGAGGAAACAAGAAAGGACTTACAAAGAGTTATGCAATGTCTCTAAAATTTGTTGTAAACTGGGCGTGGTGGTACACGCCTGTAATCCCAGCACTTAGGGAGGCTGAGATAAGAATCGTGAGTTCAAAGCCAGCCTCAGCAACAGCAAGGTGCTAAACAACTCAGTGAGACCCTGTCTCTACATAAAACATAAAATAAGGCTGGGGATGTGGCTCAGTGGCCGAGTGCCCCTGAATTCAATCCCTGGTAAAAAAAACAAAACAGCCAAAAAAACGTTGTTATAAAAGAAGTTCAAAGAACAATCTGTTTTGGAGCTACGAAGGGGAAGATTAATTTAGATAGAGTTGAATATAGATTTTCAGTTTGACAACTAATGCTTAATGATTCTTTCTTTTAAAATATTTTTTAGTTGTCAACGGACCTTTATTTTATTTACTTATATGTGGTGCTGGAATTGAACCCAGTGCCTCACACCCGATAGGAAAGCACTCTGCCACTGAGCCAAGACCGCAGCCCCTCAATGACTCCAGATTAATATAACCTCCAAAATAATTCTGAAAGGGACCTATTACCTCGTTCCAGAAGGTGTAAAAACAGGAATTGAATGAAAATTATTTAGTCTTCAGGGCCCCTCCTCCATTCAGTCCCCTGGTCCACTGTCGTAACTGTTCACGCCTCTGTCCTTTGGACACAGGGCCTTTCCTCATCCCTGGGTGCACTGGGCTTTTTATGCATCACACCGTCACATCAGCAGCTCCTCATCCACCCATATGCTCCTTCGCCAGCTCTGTCTGGCAACTTTGTCAGCAGACTCCATCTTAAAAATCCAATTCCTCCAAGAAGACTTGAGAGATTGCTTCTGCCCACTCCCCTGACTTCCTTTGATCCTCTAAAGATGGACATCATTTTCCTTCATAGTAGTCTTTACAATTGTAATTGTACATGATTGTTATTATTTAACATTTTTTCCTACTAGTCATAAGATGTACATGGTAAAGACTATACCCATTTTCTTGTATTTTATCCACAATGCTCAGTTGCTCAGTAATGTCTGCTAAATAACATAAGTATGCTGACCCTTGCATATCTGTTAACTGAGAAACTGCTACCAAATGTAACTGTTCCAGCTCTACATTATTAATTTGGCTCATTTGCAGTTTTGTCTTCGTTTCTAGGACATCCTTGGTATTTTAAGCAGCTTTCCAGTGGGCTAGGTATGACTGGACTTGCAGGGCAATGGAGACATATATAAGCAAAGAGTGAAGATGTAGGTTGTGGAAGTTACATTTTGCTGGATATGATGCTTGCTATATCAAAACCAAATGGCTGATGCCTAGGGAGAAATATAAAGAGGCTGCTCCATGTTCCCTGTGTGACATCTAGGTTTACCCAGTTTTCTTCTATTCTTTCTCTGGAGACTTCTAGGGGCTGAATTTCCTGTAAGGAGATTAGCCTGAGTCACTGGTGTGCACACAGGGAGTCAGATGCTAGACTGGAATAGTTTCAACACTACCCCAAGCAGCCCACAGCACAAAGCAGTCTAACACACACACACACACACACACACACACACACACACCACGGAAAGTTGCCCGAATATAACTTAGAAACTCTGTCTTATAAGATATTCACATGAAATAGTAAACTTTCAGAGAAAAGTTCAATTCAATTCCTATGTGTTTATTTTAAAATACTGACCTTTGCCACAATGAAAACTTCTGACCGTAAGACAATTAGATAGATCTACTGCTGCAGTGTTTTGAAGTAAAGTTAATTTTAGGGCAATATTTTTCAAGGTTAAAGGGGATAGGGAAATGATTGGATGCAAAATTGAAAAGAACAGTTTGTATCAGATGTAATATAATTTAACTAGCAATCAAAGGAAATAGCTGGTAGAAATTTAAACTTTAAAACTGAGAGCTAAACATTTATGAGGAGAGACTGTTTTGCTAGTAGAAAAACTGAAGTTTATTTTAACTATTTAGTTTTCATTGAGATTTTAATGATGCATAATTCATGGTAGTGATTAGCATTTTATAGACACTAAATGCAAATAAAAATATCTTACATAGCTTATTGTTATCTGTAATTTTTATTGCTTGATGATAGTCCTCTATTTAAATCTGCATAGAACAATGCTTTACCTTAAAAATGGTGTCATTTGAGACAGTATGATCTTTTCTCCATGTTGTGCAAATTATTACATAAAATTAATTTATAGCATTCCACTATTTGGAATCCCACTATTATAAGGCAATGGTCTATATGAAGAAAATATATATTCTTGAGTTTAAACAGGGAGGCTGTGGAAAGCAGAGGGGAGAGTTACAAAGAGAAAGAATGTGAGAACTTACTTTCTGCCTTCAAAATTTCTTCATTCTTTAATAACTATCTTTTATTATAATCTCAGAGAGTAGGAAAGCGTACGAAATGAAATTAAAGAGAACCAAATTCAGTTCCTAAGTTTGTCACTGTCCAGTGCTGTGAAGTTTAGTCCATTGTCTCTGTGATCTGAAAGCAATTCCTACGCCATGGAACTGAAACCTGATCGAGAAGGTAGTGTGAGTGGCATTTGGGATTGGTACCACAGATTCTTGCAGAACCCAGCCTTGTTGAAGTAGAAGTGTGTAAGGCTTGTTTCACACTTTTTTCTTCTTAGAACTAAAATCTTGATTGTAATAGTAAGTGGATTTTCGTAGTTTGGGTCTCTGAGCAGAACTAGAGGCAAGAGCTAACATATTGCTGTTTTGAGAGTCTGTAACACTTTAAGGGGCCCTTAGAATGCTTTAAGAATAAATACAATATTCTTTAAAAATTAAATATCATTATGCATATTTAAGGTATACAACAAGGTGTCATAAAATGCATATATGTAGTGAACTGATTACTGTAGTGGAACTCATTAACACATCTGTCATCTCACAGTCACCTATTTTTCCTCTACAAGAAGAACAACTACCATCTATTCAATTTAAATCCTGAGTACAGTATTATAAATAAACTATAGTTCTTGTGTTGTACATTAGATCTTTTGACTTGTTCATATTACTTGCTACTCTGTATCTGGAGAATTGTGAGCCACTCTTGGATTTCAGAACAAGAGAGGTGAAAGACCTCTACAATGAAAATTACAAGACACTAAAGAAGGAAATTGAAGAACATCTTAGAAGATGGAAAGACCTACCATGCTCCTGGATAGGCAGAATCAATATTATTAAAATGGCCATACTACCCAAAGCACTA